>CM069910.1:75622674-75820654 GCA_036172215.1 Camellia granthamiana
AATTGTCCATGTTAATTTCAGAATTGTGTTGCGTAGAGTCAAAATTGACTCAAGGTTTTCTTGATTCTTGGTTCTATAAATTTTTTAGGTGTTTTTTGTTTATTTCCTAGGGTATATTGTTCAGAGTAAAAGTTTACCTTCCAATCAGAGTAAAATTTTACTTATAATAAAAAGTAAAGTTTTGCTGCACAAATAGAGTAAAACTTTACTGTCTTATTACAATACTTGTGCAATTTTCTTTAGAGGTTATTGTTCTGTCACTTTATTATTTAAAGTAAAATGTTACACACTGCTGATATAGGGAAACTTTTTGGTATTTTAAAATGGTTGTTACAAGAAGCAAATGTGGTGGTGATGATGATGATGATGATGATGATGATGATGATGATTTGGAAGTTTCCCACCTACGGCTATACACAAAAGAAGAAAGTCCCCTTAAAAAAAAGTAAAAGTAGTAAAGAAGTTCAATCCAATGCTAGTAATGATGAAGACTCTAATGAAAGCAATCCAATGCTTTTAACAACAAAACCCTTCGAAGTTGAATATTGTACATGGAGTACGAGAGATGGAGAACCTATGTGAAACAATATAGGTCACATGTTGTTTCATTGATAAACACTAATGCAAGACACAAGGTTCACTGAAAGACACACATTACCAAAGGGTTAAGACGAAACGAGGATAAGTAGCGGCCATCTTTAACACAAAATCCTTAGCAGCCTTTCAATCCCACCCCATACCATGCCAACGTAATCTCATACACCACTCCCAAAATGAAAACAAACCCAGACAGACTTCATAATATCAAAAAACTAACAGAAAAGGGAAAAAATCACCTATAAAATGTGTGTCCAATAGAGAGAGTAAAGCATAATACGGAGTTCGATTCGCGCGCAATGGACGAACCTGTAACGTTGCAGGGGTAGAAAGACAAAGTAGCTCTAGAGAGAGAGAGCAATGAGACTCAGATGAGGGTTTTCAATCAATGCTAGGGTTTTCCAATGATGATATTCAGATGAGGGTTTTCAAATCGATGAAGCAGAGTGAGGGGAGAGAAACGGTGGAATTGTTTCATATTTCCCCACTTATATGGAAGGGCATTTCAGTCAATTCATCATATTTTTTTAATTGATGGGCTTTTGGGGCCATTATTTTATTCTATGGGATTCACACAAAACAGGCCCAATGAGAGGGGCTTTTCACCAAAAATCACAAATTTTTTTATTTCGTATCAGTACTCTCCGTGGTTTCCGTTGCTGTGGATCCAATTCTACCATGGGCGGGACAAAAGGAAAATCTTCGCGTCTCTTGTCCCCCTTTTGGAGTTTGCCTATCGATAACAGACTAAGGCAAGTCTTCTTTGTGCGCCATTGAAATCAGTTGAAGGAAAACTTAATCAAAAGGTTTGTTCTTCGTAATGGTTCCCATAGACGGCTCCAATTGTACGAGCACATAATAATCTTCTCGTATAATCCGGTTGACCAAGTTTGCCCACCTGTGGACTTGCCTTTTTCCGCGCCCTGCCTTTCGGAAAATGTTTGGAAAAAAAGCCTCACAGTTTGGATTCCTGCGGTTCTGAATCTAATCTCACAAAGTGTAATATGAAACTGATAACACCAAAGAGTCCAAATCCAGCAAACCTTTTTGGAAAATCAATTTTAAATCAAATAATGACAAAATTAGACTACTTTGCCAGATACAGAGTCGCCATCTAAATATTTTATTTTGAAAAAATTTAGGAAATCCTGACTCGTGCCAAAGGCCACGTGTCCGTCATTACCAAAGTTGCATCGGCTCAGGAACTTGGGTACGAAGGGGGAAGGTCATGAATTAAGCACCTTCGCTCGCCCAATCAAAGATCGGTTTCTACTAATCATGATATGCATTTTTATAAATATTATGTGTTCTTGTTCCGGTTATTAAACTAGCTTTACTATGTGATGCACACAAGCAAGTATAGACTAGTTGTAAGACTTGGAACAATTCAACTCGTGTTTGTTTTCGAAAATGGTTTGAATTTGAAACCTCAAGTGGGCTTAAAAATGCGTATTTGCCACCAAACATAATGGGCTTAAAACATGATTTGCCACTCAACAAAGTGGGCTTAAAACGCGCATTCATTGAATCGTTCCAATTCAAACAACAAGCCTTCATCCACAGGCATTTTATGCAGTTTAGTAAGTAAGCACATAGCCTCACGGCAAGCATGCGAAACATAGCAATATGGCAATCATACTCATATAAGTATGCTAAAGCATAAAAACTCACCGAGTACTCCAAGCCAAAACAAAAACTAGTTAGAAAAATGCATGATCCTAACTATGTAAGATGTCTAATGCAACACATGCAATATGCAATTAATAGGCTCGGCTACTAATATGGCATATGATTTGATTTTGAACAACATGCGATCAACATATATTCACATAAGTATTGAAATTGCAATGCGGTTTGAATGATGCGCCAAGCCTCAGTGCATACAAGACAAATGAATAGATGCAAACATGCAAGTATAAGATATGCTAATTGAAGTATGTCCCTAATTTAACCATCAAAAGCGATTAAATAAAAGGGAGAAAGACATGGGGTTGGAAGACATACACACGCACGCACGCACATTTATTACAACATTATGCCCCTCACGAAGGAGTGTCCGAATGAATAAGCTAACTAGCTACGCTGATTAAGCTAACTATTACAATAATTGAAATGAATTAACTAACTTATTTTAGGCTAATTAAATATTACAAATCGAAGTAATTAGCTAAATACTAAGCTAATCAAGTGCAAAGCAATTAAACTAATTAGCTAGCAAATCGATTAAACGGCTTCGGGAAGTGAGGGATGCATGCTTGGTTTTTTCCACCCGAAAAGCCACCACCTTACCACTGAACGCCTCTGTTTGCACATTTTGAACACCAACAGTGCTGCCAACTCCTAGAATGCCTCTGCTCCACCTTAGGAACACACTGTGCAAAATTCTTCATTGATGGTCGGTCGGCCACTACTGGTGGCTGGTCAGCCACCCCTACCCTGAACTTCCTTTTGCTGCAGTAGAGAGCAAACGGAGGCAAAACAGTGTATTCTCAAGGGTTATTTGTACTGTTACCCACCTTATCATCAACCAAAGCTCAAAAGCGTGTTAACTCTTGGCTCTCAAACCACCAATCAAGCAATTTCCATGCATGATGGCCAAAAGAACCAAGTTTGTACAAGTTTAATGAGTGCAAAACAAGACTCAAAACACCACCCCCCCTATCATGCATGATCAAGGGTGATTGTAACCAAGGAAAGTGGCACATTTCATCACTTTTAAGTATGAAATATCCCATTTTCCTTAATGTTCAAATTAACGTCCGATTCAAACACATGCAATGCAACACGAAAGATGCTTATCTTGCCTCTTTTACTTGTCCAATTTTGTTTACTCATTTTAGTTACCGATTCATTCATTAATCGATTAAGTTCAAAAGTGAGTGTCCTCTAATGGAAAGATGACTCAAACAACAAGTTGCTTTAGGCATGAAAGATGCATTACACTGTTGGTAATGAACCCCCCTAAGAGATTAAACCATTAGGTGCAACACCTCAATTCCACACTTAAGCAAACAAGTGGCTTGAAACTACTTTCAAAGCAAACAAAAGAGTGAAAATGAAGGGAGATTGCAGAGATTAAAGTGCTGAAATGGAGTGCAAAACAACACTAAAACATGCTTTCAACTTAAAACAAAGATGATCAAAGCATTAAAACACTAAGCTAGTGAAGGGAATTAACCCTACAATTATGCGATACAAAGCCTCAATTGAATTAACCAGCCCAAAACAGAGCCAAAACAGGTCAAAACAGTGGTAAAAACATGCTGGGCAAATGCTAAGTTAAGCTAGAAAAACATGCTTAACTCATAAAGCTAACTAGGCATGCAAACAAAATAAAAGGAGGGGAGGCTAACCCCTCAAATTTTGGACTTCATAATAAGGTTTTTACCACTAAAAAACCTCTAGGATTTAGTGGCTTAAAGGCCCAAAAAAGTTGATTTCAAAGTGATGAAAAAGAGCACAAAAAGCTTAACAAGCTAAGAAGCCAAAATGGTAGACAACCCCCTAACTCAAAAACGCTCAAACCACCATTTTTAGGTCACAAAAACAGATCTTTCTACTCTTCAAAAATAGCCTTAAAACAGTTGAAAAAGATAGGAAAATAAGTATGCACAATAAGCTTAAATGAGGTAAATGCTCTACCTTTGAAGCAAAGTACAATTTAGGCACAAATCCAAGCTCAAACCTCCCTCCAAAGCTCAAACAAGACTCCAAGGGACCTCAGCTAAATGGTGGTCAAGTTTGGTTAAGGGTTGGTGTGCAAAAATATGGAGGAATTAGGCAATTAAGCACAAAATATCAAGTGAGAGAGAGAAAGCTAGAGAAAGAGAGATATTTTTGGTCCAAAATCTTCTAACCCTCCAAAATAGGGGAGGAACCCCCCCTATATATAGAAAATCAAGTCTTGAGCTTAGATACATCCTACCATACATGTGTATAAAGGTGCAGCTCAGTGGGCAATAGCTAGCACAGCTGGCAAACAAATATCTGGAAAAAGAGACCAATGGCTGTCGGCCACCATTGGTAGCCGACAGGCACAAGCCATTGCCGAAAGATCCCCAGGGCTGGCCGACAGGTCACCCTCTCTTCCAAGCTAGAGGCAACAAGCTCTAGGTCCAAGAAAGTGCACAAAACAGATAAGGTTTAGAGGCTGAAAGACAAGGCGTTTCGCCGAAGACTTTGGGCGCTCAAAACGAACACCAAACAAGCGTAATCATCGAATGCACAAACGATGACGTCCAAGTCTTGAGGATGGTCAAAAATGGGGTGTCTACAGTTGCCCTTCTTTGACAGAACTCGGAAGTCATGAAATGACGGGAGTGAATGTCAAAGCCCAGAGACGACCCATTTTTGACAAAACCAAAGACTTGGACAAACAAACAAACAAAACAAAGAACGGTTGCGCTCGCAAGCTGCCTACGTATCCCTTTGCAAGGAATCAAACTAGCGTAGTTCCGAGGCAAAATGCAAGTGATATGCATGATGCAGAAACATAACTTATGATCATGAAATGAGGCTGTAATGAAACATCTAAATGCAAGTGTTATGCAAAGGAATGCTACAGATAAACCGAAACAAGGTACAACAAACTCAAACATAAGTAAGTAAACATAAACCAAACCACATTTCATGCAGAAAGGATGTAGAAAAATTATGCAAACTTAACTACACATCACGCAGGAAAGGCAAAGAACAACACAACCATCAGGCGCACCCGAGGTGTCAAACAAGATCCTGATGCGTTGTACGCAGAAGGCGAAAAGGAATAGTGTGAACACCGGGGGTGTGCCCGACTGTTCTTAACCAAAGGGAACAGTGATAAACATCAGAACACATCCAAATGTTTGTAACCAAAACAAGGAGTAATGACAAATATCAGAACACGTCCAAATGCCCTGTAACCAAAACAAGGAGTGGTGATAAACATCGGAACACGTCCAAATGCTTCTAACCAAAACAGGGAGTGGTGGTAAACATCGGAACACATCCAAATGCTTTTAACCAAAACAGGGAGTGGTGGTGAACATCGGAACACGTCCAAATGCTTTTAACCAAAACAGGGAGTGGTGTTAAACATCGGAACACGTCCAAATGCTTTTAACCAAAACAGGGAGTGGTAATAAATATCGGAAACACGTCCAAATGCTTTTAACCAAAACAGGGAGTGGTGATAAACATCGGAACACGTCCAAATGCTTTTAACCAAAACAGGGTGAATCAAAGGATATGAATGATCTCACCTGGAATTCCTCTGAATGAACTGTACATACAATATCATGCCTGCATAAGAAAGAAACTTAACAAGCATAACATAGTAAGAGTGCATGTTCTATGCAAGAATAATTATGACAAAAATGTCAGAGACATGTTTTATGCACAACATGCAAGAAACAAAACAGAAGCATATTCTATGCGGTGTGAGCCAGAGCATGTTCTATGTCACATTAGGATGCATATTATGTGCAACAGTATAGGATGCATGTTCTATGCAACGATCAATAGTAGAAAATGCATGTTCAATGCGAGATTAACATCATGTTCTATGCAAAAACACCAAATGCATGCTCTATGCGAATAGGAAACAGAAGCATGCTCTATGCAAATGCGAGAAGTGCACATTCTATGCAAGATCTCATGTGAAAGGCACACTCCATGCAACAAAAGCGTGTTTGATGAAATCAACTCAATCGCAACTTTCGATTTACCTCTCGGAAGAGTTACAATATATTTTAAAAGGATACACCTCGTTCATGTTGATTAGTGATGAATCGTGCACCGAAGACACGGTTCGAAGCTTTCGTAGAGACAATTTGAGCTTAAAGTGAACTTTTCTTGCACTTTCTCGAGAATTGAGGACACAAAACAGCAAAAAGACCCAATGTAGGAGCATTGGGCACTTGTCGGCCACTAGGGAGAGGTGTCGGCCACCTGTCGGCCATACCTGAAAGTTGTCAGCCACCGATGGCAATTCCAGGCCATTTTGGTTTTTTTTGCATTCGGGTCTTTAAGTACACATACCCAAGCTTCATTTCCTCACACCTCCCTAGCCGAAATTCATCCCTCTTTCACTCTAGACACTTTTCCCTTCTAGATTCGCACTTTATATGCGTTTTCCAACGCCCCACGCAAAGTTATTTCGCTAAAACCTCTTGATTTCCTTCGTTTTGAACCAATTGAAATTTGATTTCGGTGCTTTTTCTTGGAGTTTCACCACTTATGGCTTGTTTCCCTCGAGTTTCTCTTGGGTTCTATGCCTTTTCCCGGGCTTTGACTTTTTTTTCCCCATTTTCTTTCTCTTAGGGTTGACTTTTGTTGACTTTTGACATTCTCTACCCATTTTCCTCATTTTCGCTCGCTTTCTCACTTTCTTTCCAGATGGTAAACGACATTCCCCATGATGGAGCTTCTCCAGGGATGGAGGCAGATCTCGAGCATGTACCATTACCACCCAGGGTTCGTCCCTTTAACCCTGAGACATATCACACTGAGCTGCATGTGCTACCGTCCGATACTATTCGTCATTTCAGAGGTTTTGCACGAGGCACGCCAGAGTATCTCTTGCTACAAGAGCTGGAGTCTCATTTATCCTACGGCGCCACTGAGGTATACACTGTCTTCTTACATTTTCCGCAAAGTACCTTGCATTTCTTGCATAGATCATGCTTATGTTGTCTTTCATCTGTTTATCTCAAACACATTCTTGCATTGTATTTCTTACACTACCTTCTCAAACACATTCTGATTACAGGAGGACTCTCACTCTATCTGAGGATACGGAGCCACATCTGCAAGGGAGTGGTATATGGACCTCCCTGTTGGCGTTCGCCAGATTGCCGATGAGGCCGGATTCGGCTTATTCTGTATGGGGCTATCGCGTCTATAGCGAGCAGGCCCTTACTTGGAGCACTGGTAAAGAGGTGGTGGGACACCACCAACTCTTTCCATTTTTCTACTGCGGGAGACATGATGATGACTCCTTATGACTTCGCTATGCTCACCAGTATCGAGGTAGGGGGTCGACCGATCCCTTACGATACAGACATGGGCGAGTAGGAGGCTGCCTGGATATTCTTGTTGGGGGCACGCCCACCTCTCTTTCGATCAGGGATGGTTCAATATACTTGGTTTGTGGATCATTTCAGAGGGACAGAGCTAGGGACCCTAGAGGAAATCGAGTAGTACGCCCGAGGCTTCTTGATGTTTCTCTTTGGCACCACCTTGTTTGCCGATAGGGTGAACACTGTCGAGCTATATCTCTTGAGTGCCTTGGTGGACTTATCTCGGGTCCGGCTTTATGACTGAAGTGGCGCTGGCCTCGCTACTTTGTATGGCTACATGAGCTCAACATCCCAAAGGAACGGGAACAGAATCGGCGATTACTGGAGAGCCTGGGAGGTATGCTTTACTTTTCTGCTTTACATTTCCTGCTGTGCTTTCTGCTTTGCACTTTCTGTATACTGCGCACACATAGTCTGATCTCTGCTTTGCATTTGTACTTTTTGTACGCTGCACTATACACTCTGCTTTCTGCATCCTCCTTGTATTCTGTATTCTCTACACATTGCAACACATATTCTGCTTTCCGCATTACTTGTGTTTATCTATTGTATACTCACTGTCGCCCTTTTGCTTTTTTGCAGCTATGGGTATATGCATATTTTCCAACCCTCGTCCCAGAGCCGGAGATGGAGATGCCTCCTGTTGTACCTTACTCTCATCGGTACAACGGCAGGTGCGTAAGGAGGACTAGGGAGACCTTCTCATTCTTTCGCCGGTATTTTGACATGGTGACTACAGCGGAGGTACCTCAAAACTCACACTTATTTCTACTTTACTTCAGCTCTAATTCATATTGCATATCTAATGGCAACTAACAATTTGTGTATTTGCTATCTGCAAATCTCGTGGCAGCCCTGGGTGATGATGCCTAAGGGTGTCAGGTACCAGTTTGCTGGCACTTGGGGCGCTTCCCGTTACCGGCTTGTACTCGAGGGACCGGTAGGCCGAGCTTGGTTCTTAAGAGAGCGCTTCCTACGCCAGACCTTGGGTTTGTCGTTGCAGGCGATTCCCATGCTACCTCCGCCATCCATGTAGGCTACAAAGAGTCTCTCCTCCCAAAAGGTTATCGACTTTACACGAGGCACGGATGCCAACTACTTTCTTGGCGAGAGGGACTATGCGACATATATCCAGACGCATCTCATGCCTTCTTTGACGGGTACTCGTGCTCGTGCAGGGAGAGAAGCAGACGCCCCTTCGACGAGCAGGGGCTCGAGCAGCGAGGGGCAGGGGGCAGAGGGCAGGGCCAGAGGGGTGCCCGCCGCTAGACAGAGCTTTGGTTGGCTAGATCTTCCGACCGAGTTGACAGGGTTGGCGGTACATCGGAGAGGCTTACCGGATTCTGATTGAGCCTCCAGTGGCTGGTCACAGATATGTCAAAGCGTTTAATTCACCTCCGGTATGCACTACAGTTCTCATTTTTTCCCTTCTTGCTCAGATACTCATATATTTATTCCTTCCGGACACTGATCATTCCAAATTGCATTTGCAGGCACCTCCAAGATATACTAAGGATCTGCTGGAGATATTGGCCTCATTTGAGGGCATGATCTTGAGGAAGGAGGCACTGCTTGGCTTCCACAGTATTCAAGTAATTTCTTCAGTTTTCTTGCATTTCGATCATCACATTTCCACTAATACATTGAAACTGACATTTCAGCTGAAAATTTTCCCACGCTGCACTGATACACTGCATCTGAAATACTGCATTTTCATATTGTATTCATACTTTGTACCTAACTTCTACATGTACTCATTCTACACACCATACTTACATCACATACTGTGGGCTGACATATACCAACTGCCTTTTCAAGTCTCACATTTACCGACAGCACCAGTGGCAGCAGTGGTAAGGCCATCAGCACCCTCTCTCCAGCAGTAGGGAGAGAGAGACAGGTTCCTGCACACGGCCGAAGGAGACGTCGTGGTCGAGATCAGAGGAGCCCTTCAAAGCCTATCATGAGCGATGACGACGATGAGACCAACGAGATCAAGAAGGCTGTGGGTCAGCACGCAGAGTCATCCGAGAGCGGAGATGATGACACTGGCTCGGATTCTGCTAGTGGAGATGATACTGAGCCAAGCTCTGAGGCAGAAAGCGGTGATGACTCTGATTCAGATTCTAGTTCAGAGAGAGGTGCAGATAGCGGCGCTGACGGAGACAACTCGGAGTCCGTGCCCAGGAAGAGGACGAAGAGGGCCTCTCGAGACTGAGATAGCTGGTGCTGATTCATATGTTTTTGCTTATTTTCTTTTTGCTAGTAGTGTTAGCACATTATATATCTTAGACAGTTTTATTTTCTTTAAAAACTTGTACTCTTTTGTAAAAAGTAACCGTGATCGGAATAAAAATCAGTCTTTTTATATATAAAAAAAAAAGTGTTGTATTTTGCATCTTGAGCACCGCATGAGCACCATATTGCATAAAAACAAGATTGATGGAAATTGAACATCGTATTGGTACAACCTTCTTAATCATGTAATGAACCGACCAACACCTAACAAACAGAGTAAAACAACTCGATGAACAACTAATAATAATAACTCGATAATCAACGCGACAACTCGACAAACAAAAACAAAACAAATACAACTCGATAAGCAACATAACAACTTGATAATCAACACAAATACAACTCGATAAGCAAAACAAGACGAATACAACTCGACAAACAAATTGAAACAAAACGGCTCAACAAAACTAACCAAGACAACACAACACAACGCACAAAGAGTAGAACAAAACACAGGTTCTCAGCACTTTCGACATACAGGCTAACAACAGGACAAACCAAGAGGCCATCGGCCATGAACAGAGGCTGTCGGCCACCAGTGGTGGCCAGTCGGCCACAAAAGGTGGCCGGTCGGCTACCAGTACTGGCCGGTCAGCCATCAGTGCAAGGGACCTCCAGATTGTTGCCACCTGTCTTCCACTCGATGCTTTATCTTCTACAAAAGCTGGGAATTCATAGTTTCGTCATTCTAGCTCTATTTTTGCCACAAATGGAGCCATTCTTTGCCAAAAAAACTCTCAAATTGGATTGCAACTTTAGATGGCTCGGAAAAAGTAAATTTTTGGGGTTTCGAGATAAATGCAGTATTCCCGCTAAGTCGTTCTTCACTGTGTTTTCCGTTTATTCATGCCGAAGCTAGGTATTGGAACCCGGTTACACATGTGTTTAGCTTTGGGGGGCAAGAGATATGCCCTACAATTGAAGAATTCCAAGTTTTGATGGAATCCAGGCGTGATAAGGAAATCTTGCCCCAGTCCCGTTTTGGTCACATCCAAGCTTTAGGGGATGTGTGGGCTCACTTTACATGAGGCTCGGTCCTTAGTTCACAACGGAGAGCTGGATATCCCCAGCCTCATTTATCGATTTTCTGGCGCTGGTGACAATGGCGACCGTCTTTGGTAGAGTTTTCGACGGCATGCCCTCTGTTTGTGTATGTTGGCTCATTTCCTGCTTGCCCCGGGTTTCGGAAGGTCTAGCATTCAACTAATTGAAGTGGCCCAAGGCTTGAAAGAGGGCAAAAGCTGCATTGGCCTAACATTGGCCAAGACTTTGATAGGCTTGGATGCCTTCCACCGGCGAGAGACAGGCAAGTTTGCGAGAAGTCCATTACTTTTGCAGGTGATGTTTCCCACCCTTCTCATATGTGTTTCTTACATCTCTCGACACTCAGGCTCTGTTTTTCTCTCAAAACCTTTTCACTTTTTTCTCTCAACGCACACCTCTCTATTCTTTAATCTCTCTTATTTTTTATCCCTGCCCAGATATGGCTCATAGACAAGTAGAAGGTAGTGGACTCTTGCCCTGCATATTCAGCACGAGGCTATTTCTTTCACCAACGGCTAGTTGATTTCCCGAACAAAGAGTGGTGGTGCCATTGGATATGCAACAGGTCTGCTGTTGACATTACTTGGCATTGCCCCTAGTTTGATCTGCCCGAGATAAGCTACGTCATGGCTCGACAACCCGACATTCAACTGATTGGCTTGACACACTGTGTGTTCTACTTTCCGTTCCGATTCAAGCGTCAATTCGGACATGATCAAACTTGCCCAGAAGAAGGGGTAGAATACCCGACTCCATTCTTTGTTCGAGGCTCACAATTAGCTCGATATCCCACTACATGGAGGACAAGAGAACTTATGGCTCCTGCTCCCGCTTCCAATTTCAATTGCATCCTTTCTGACGAATGCCTGGCTTGGCTTGAAGATGAGGCACAAACCGAGCCTACTTTAGCATCTGAGGCTTCCACAAGCTCAGAGAGGGGACGCAGGAACACCTGATTTATCTATGCCCCAAGTTTATTGCTTTGATCTGTACTTTCAAGTTTTCCTTTTGAATGTAATAAAAAAGCAACTTTGATTCACATCGAGAGATGGAGAACTTTGTATTGAAATTAATGAAATTGGAGTTATGGGCACTGAAAATTTTTCTTTTGGTCCAAAAATGGTCTAAGTTACAAAAAAATTAATTTGAACAAAATCAACTTTTATTAAAACTTTTCAAAACCATTTTCGATAAGGATCACAACTGGACACACCTGGAATCTATCCTCGAGATGCACAACCCTGAATCTAGCAAATGGAAAGTTGCCCCTTGTCTAAAAAGCACTGCACTGCAATGGAAAATTGCCCATTGTCTGAACAACACTGCAGTATACTGTAACCAGCTCTCATAGTGAAAATCACAACTGAACTCTTGGATACAGAAAAGACAAAGATGACCTGAACCATCTCATGGACAAGACAGTTGAGTTTGAAGTGTTTATGGCTGAACTTCAGAATGAAGTTGCCTACGTATCCCGAAGATGGGAATCAAGCCTTACGTAGTTCGGTTCGGGTTTACTCGTGTATTAACACTCTCCTTTTGCGCTCTAACTTTTGCCAAGGTCGCCCTTTCTGGGTTTTCAACCTTGCGAGCTCAGTTTTTCTTATTTCAAATTTTTTGTGCTCTAACTTTTGCCTAAGTCGCATTTTTGGGTTTTCAACCTAGCGAGCCACTCAAGAATAGTATTTCTTCAACTTGTCCATGTTGATTGGTTGGGAGAATTCGAGGCCATCTAGGTCCATAAGAATCACAGCTCCACCCAACCAGATAGATTTGATGATGTAAGGACCAGTCCAATTAGGTCTGAACTTGCCCCTACGGTCATGGATGGGAGCTCGGTTGTCTTTCAGCACCAAATCCCCTTCTTTCAAATTCCGGGACTTAACTTTCTTGTTGAAAGCCCTGGCAATTCTGCGTTGATATCCTTGGACATGGTACAGTGCTTTTAGCCTCCTCTCATCGAACAGCATCAGTTCTTCGAACCTGCTTTGCTGCTAATCCGCTTCTGCTATCTGGCACTCAGCCATAACCCGCAGCGACGGAACCTCTATTTCGATCGGCAGAACAGCCTCCATCCCATAAACCAGAGAATACGGAGTTGCCCCAGTGGATGTCCGAATTGAAGTCCTATAGCCCCAGAGAGCAAATGGCAATTTGTCTGGCCAGTCCCTGTAAGTATCAACCATTTTCTGCAAAATGTGCTTGATGTTCTTGTTGGCGGCCTCAACAACTCCGTTGGTTTGTGGCCAATATGTGGATGACTTATGAAAAGCGAAGTTGTACTTCTCCAACAAGTCGATAACTTCTCTCTTAAATGGGAGCCATTGTCTAAAATGATCTCATTCGGGACCCCATAACGACAAATAATGTTATTCTTGATGAACTTGGCTACATGCGATGCTTTCAACATTGCATAGGATTGTGCTTCGATCCACTTTATAAAATAGTCTATTCCCACCAGGATATACTCATGCCCATTCGAGCCTTTTGGAGTGACTGCCCCAATAACATCAGTTCCCTAGACTGAAAAAGGCCATGGTGAAGTCATGTTGTACAGCTTTCACGGCGGGATATTTATGCGATTCACATGAATTTGGCAATTGTGGCACCACCGAACAAAACCAATACAATCCTCCTCCATGGTTGACCAGTAGTAGCCCTGCCTGGGAATCTTTTGAGCTAGCATTACTCCACTCATATATGCTCCACACTCTCCTCCGTGGATGGCCTTCATTAGGCGCTTCGACTCTTCTGCATCAACATATAGTTTATGCATTCCCAGATGGCCCCGTTTGTACAACTTACCCCGCAGATGATAAACTGAGCAGCCATTCGTCGTATTGCCTTTTTATCTTTGGCATTTGCCCCTAGTGGATAAGCCCCCTTTTCCAAGAAGTTCCAGATATCATGATACTAGGGGTTCTGATCTTATACTTCACCTATCGCGGTGATTAACTCGTAGGCCGGCGCATACCTCTGTTCAATAATGATCAGACGCATCCGAACTCCTAACGGGATGTCTATCATGGAAGATAGAGTTGATAAAGCGTCAGCGAACCTGTTGTTCTCTCTTAACAGATGCGTCAAGGTTAGCTTCTCAAACCTAAGAATCAGAACATCCAGGGTTTGGTAATAGATTTTCATCCTTTCTTCCTTAACCTTCCAGTCTCCTTTTGCTTGAGACACAACTAGGTTTGAGTCCCCGATGACGTCCAACCTTTTTGCCCCTAGTTCCAGGGTGACTTCCAAGGCAACGATACACGCTTCGTATTCTGCTTTGTTATTAGATACCTTGAACAGGAGTTTGAAGGCTAAAGGTATATGGGAATTGTCGGGTGTTATCAGCAACACCCCTATCCCATAACCATACCAAATCTCTTCCTCAACCTGCAGAATAGCTTCATCCGAGAATAGGTATTCTACCGCTTTGTCCCCTTCCACTGGGTGATCTGCCAGGAACTTAGCTACCGCTCTCCCCCTTGACAGACTTACGAGTCACATATTTCAAATCAAATTCGGAGAGAAGAAGCAGCCAATGAGCTAGCTTATCCATAAGCGCTGGTTTCTCGAAGAGATATTTGACGGGATCTAATCTCGAAACCAGAATTACATAGTGAGCTAACAGGTAATGCCTCAACTTCCTGGTAGCCCATACCAAGGCTGAGCAAGCCTTCTCCAGCGGGATGTAACGAGTCTCATATTCGAGCATCTTCTTGCTCAAGTAATAGATGGCTTTCTCTACTCTATCCTTAGATTCCTGTGCAAGCATGCAGCCCATAGTCGTGTCGGTAACTGACAGGTACAGAATCAACAGCTTCCCCGGCTCTGGCGGTGACAACACGGGTGGGTTCTGGAGGTACTGCTTGATCTGCTCAAAAGCAAACTGACATCGTCATCCCATTGAAATTTATTTCCTTTCTTCAGGAGGCCAAATAGTGGTTCACAAGTCAAGGTTAATTTTGCAATAAATAGTCTTATGAATTGCACTTTACCCAGAAAGCCTTGCACCTCCTTTTCAGTCCTTGGTGGTGGCATTTCTAGTATGGCTTTAATTTTGGAAGGATCAACCTCGATGCCCCTCTGTGTGATTAAGAAACCCAGCATTTTCCCTGCTGTGACACCAAAAGTGCATTTCTGTGGATTCAGCGTCAACCGATATTCCCTGATCCGTTAGAAGAATTTCTTCAAGGCGGTGTAGTGGCCCTCTCTTTTCTTGGACTTGACAATCATGTCGTCCACGTACTCCTCAACCTCTTTGTGGATCATATCATGTAAGATAGTGGTTGCAGCCCGTTGATAAGTAGCCCCAGCATTTTTCAGACCGAATAGCATCACCCTGTAGTAGTAGGTTCCCTACTGCGTGGTGAAGGTAGTCTTTTCTCTATCCTTGGGTGCCATCAAGATCTGGTTATACCCGGAAAACCCATCCATAAAGGAGAGCAGTGCATGGCCTGCGGTGAAGTCCACCAATTCATCGATGTACGGCAAGGGAAAGTCGTCCTTCGGACTAGCTTTGTTCAGATCTCTGAAATCCACACACACCCGAATTCTGCCATCTTTCTTCGACACCAGAACAACGTTGGCCAACCAAGTCGGATACTCAGATACCAGCAAAAACCCTAAATTTATCTGCTTGGTGACCTCTTTCTTAATCTTTAAAGCCCAATCTGGGCGTATTCTCCGAAGCTTCTGCTTGACGGGTCGGGCCTCAAGGTCAAGAGGAATCCAGTGCTATACAATCTCAAGATGAATTCCAGATATGTCTTCGTAGGACCACGCGAAAACATCTTTGAAATCTTTTAATAAAGTGACTAAGCGCTCGCGTTCCTCCGAAGACAACGTGGAGCCGATCTAGACCAGATGCAGATCTTTCTCAGTACCCACATTAATTGCAACGATTTCATCAACAAGGGGTTTTACAAACCTCTCATCCTTTTAATCAACCAAATGTTTTAAAACCAGAGGAATTCCTTCCTCGTCGTTTTTATCAAAATTTTAAAAGTCATGATCGATGCAATATACAAGTGGCATAGAGAAGTACTCAGAAATAGCAGTGGCATCATTCTCATTCAAAGGTTCTAGCTTATCCAATTCCTCAGTTACAACCGGCTCAAAAGAAAAGGAAAAAGACGACCTGGACAAAACTTTGGCATCCGGGTTATCAACCCTTGGAATACCGGACTCCGACTCAAAAGAATTGGAATCTAATTCCGACTCCACAGACTCTGTGGAATCAGATTCCGGCTCACTACCTGATTCAGAACTACTGGACAGAAAACCCTCCTCTAGTTGCCAAGTGAGGTACGGTGCGTTAGATGCATCCAAAAGACCACCAGAATGGTCTACACCTGATTGATCTCCGATCATAGAAACGGTGAAGTCATCCCCCAAGCTCTCCGGTTTGATCTGAGGATTCGAAAGGAGACACGCCAGCATTGCTCCTATCTCAAGTTCACTGCTGTTGGACTCACTTTCTATGCTCTGTTCAGCCTCAGCAGTTAATTTAGTCTGTTCCTCTGTGGCTTCACCCTCTTGCAGCTGTAAGTCAAAGAAAATCTCAAAATTGGGTAGACACTACTTCTCGGAGTTCAACCATGGCTCAGGAAAGCCGCAAAATGGGAAGTCTTCCCCCTCCCAAACAAAGGGCCGTTCAAAGTTCCATGAATTGGCCTATGCACAAGCTCATAGTGTTTCCCACTTTGCTTTTCTCTGGCTCTTCCTACCATTTCCTTCCCTTTTCTCATCCAGTCCTCTTTGGTAGGTGTGTAGCCCAAGCCAAAGGCATGAGGGTTATGTGGCACTTTGGCCAGTGCAGTAACGCCCTTTCAGCCGCTCTTTCCTAATCCCATCCCGGGTATATGCTGTAGCTTGTTCATGAGGTAGACTGATTGAGCACTAACGTATAACCCCTCATCAATAGCTAAGATGTTTTACACCACCCGGGCCTCGACCAAGGTAAAACCAGACAAGAAAACATCCTCATCGCCGTGTGCAATATCCAGTGCTGGTGTAATGACCTCCAGCAGAGGATGTATAAAAGAATTCTCGAAAATAATGGTTATCCCTTTTCCAAAAGGGTACTTTAGCATTTGGTGTAGGGTGGAAGAAACAACTTTTACTTGGTGCAGCCAAGGTTCCCCAAGTAACAAGTTGAAGGTAGCCGGAACATCCAGGACGTGAAACTCAATATCCTGTTGGGTCGGCCCGACCTGTGTTCTGATTTAACTATTCCCATCACCTCTCTGCTTGTGTTGTCGTAAGCCTGGATCACCTAGGCCATTGGTATAAAGTCCGCTGGCTTCAAGCCATAGGCCGTGCACGATGGAAAAACATTAATTGCAGACCCAGTGTCAACCAATACAACCAGCACCCACTTCTCCCTACATTCAATTGAGATGTATAAGGGTTTGTTATGCGCAGAGCCCTCGAGCGGCAATTCCTTATCCGAGAAGGTCAGAGTCGGCGAAGCATCTCCCGGGAAGACAAGTCCCACTAATTGTTCTGGAGTTGTGTCGATAGACAGCTTAGCCTTACCCATTATTGACAGGACAGCTTGCCGATGCACTCGCGAAGCCATGAGCAACCCCCAGATGGATATGTCTGCTTGGATCTTCTTTAGCTGCTTCAGTACGGCTTCTTCTTCCAACTGCTTATTCTTCTATTTTTTGGCCTCCTTATCCCTTCCGGATGCTTCTGGTTGGTCCAAGTGTAAGGGTTTGAAGTACCGCCCGCTCCTAGTCATGTGGTCCACCTCCTTAGAGTACCAAGTGTCGTCTGGCAGGTCCTAACCCCAATCTTCATTAGTGTGGGCAAGATGCAAATCATCATCTTCCCACCATATTCCTCCGGCAACTGACAGGCAATTGTTTGGTTCCGTTGTAAGTACTCCCACGTCAACATCACAATCATTCCCCGCAGGGCCTTGGGCTTTTCCAGCCTTCTGATTATTCTCATCCATTTCCTGTTCAAACCGCTTCAGTGTGGCTTCTTGCTCTGCATCAGCAGTACTAACAATGCTCAATTCTTGAGCAGAATTCATAATACCGGTACCCTCCGGCAATTTTCCTTTGTCCTCGGTCGTTTCGGCCCTTATGGCAGTTCTTGCTTTGGTTTGTTCCAGCTTTGTTTGAAGTACCTCATCCACATCAGGTTCATCACTGAGCCACCCCGAATTGTCTGTCGACCCGTTCAGATCAAACCAATCAATCTATACATTCCTCGGATCTTGTTCATCGTAAAACTACAGATTGTCCAAGTCTTCTTTCAACTCTGCTAGATCATCCAGGCTTTGCCTCGAGCCATCCTCCCGGACTACACTGACCTCCATTCCTGTTGGCAACTCCAGCTCTGGTTTGGCCTAATTGGCTGGCACAATATAATAGCATGGGTTGTATTCCTCCTCAGACAAATCCACAGAGCCCTCACGCACTAGACTAGTATTCTCATTCTCCATCAAGGCTAGCCTGTCTTCATCTACCACAGTCACCACCACAGGTTCAGGTTGGAATGTGGACCCGTTCATCATGCACAAATCCGTGCTCTCCAGGATGAACAACGCCAGCTTGGGTAGATGGGAAGGGGTGATGTATATACTGGGGTCGTAAGGGACGGCCAGTGTATGGATAAGGTTTATTTGTCAGGGTGGAGGGCCCTGGTTATGTGGTGGAAGGGGATTTGTAGTGACATTGGGCTTTTGAGGAGGCGTTATCACCTTATTGTCAATGAGATCTTGAATCCCATGACGTAATCTGAAGCATAGGTCAGTGTCATAACCATGCTGTTGATGAAAAGTGCAGTATTTGGCCGGGTTGTGTTTCGGAGAAAGAGCATCGGGTAGGGGGCAAGGCTCTAGTGGCTTAAGGTGCCACTTCTTGATCAGAACCCCTAAGGCTTTAGATAAGGACATATATAGAGGGGTGAAGACCCTTTGGCCTCGGGGTTGATGCTTCGAGGTTTGTGAGGTTGTATTGGATGTACTGGCAAAGGGGTTGGCAATTTTCGGTGTGGTGGTGACCATACCCACATCAGAAGGCCTTGCAGCTACACTACCACTTGTAATCGTATTAGAACTGTGTGTGAAAGCCCTCTTGAGCTGCTCTTTCTCGTGGTCTATTAGACCCTGCTTCATTGCATCCTCAATTTGCACCCCTATTTCATAGAGGTTAGCAAAAGTAAACAGAGGTAAGACTATCATCTTTTGTAACAGTCTTGGTTATAGGTTACGAACCACCATTCTAATCTGGTCCTTTTTACCCGACCGGACAGTCATCATAGAGGCCTTGGCCCTCCACCGGGTGACAAAATCCGAGAAGCCCTCATTTGCCTCCTGGCGAGTTGCTTTGAGATCACGAGTTGTAACCTCGACTTGAGTGTTGTAGGAGTACTGCGCTATGAAGGCCTCGTCCATCTCTTCCCAATTTCTCTTCACAGAGTCTTCAAGTTTGGCATACCAGATGGATGCTATACCCACAGGGTCTGACCAAAGAGTGACAGCTTCTATAGTCTAATGAGACGCATGGATCGTAGGATGTCAGAGAATAGTCGTAGATGGACCATAGGATCCCCGGAACCATCAAACCGGTCTATATGTGGCATTTTGAATCTGCCTGGCAACGTCACTGCCGACTCAGTATAGCCATCCTCTATATCAGGAATCGAGTTCATACCCTGTGCCCGTTTTAAAGGGTTTCTCCAGTTTGCTCACTTTCAGTGCAGTAGGGTCGACCTCGAATTCAAACGGCGCCTTCTGATTGGTATGACGGTGCTTTGGAGGCCTGGTATGGAATCGGATCCACTGGAATGTCCGCATTTTCCTGGACATTAGCTGTGGGAGTAGTAGCTCCGGGTACCAAAATGTTCGTAGGAGGCGGATGGGATGCAGAGGCTGGTGCCTGCTGTGGTTGTTGTTGCTGCAACCTAGCAATCAACTCAGCCTGTTGGGCTACAATTTCCGCTTGGCGAGCAGTGACTTCCGTTTGGTGAGCAACATCTAGCTACATAGCCTCAATAGTTTGCTGGAGTTGTCAAAGCATATATTTCATGTCGGCTGAAGGATTTTGAACTGTCGGAACCGGCGAATACTCTCTGTCTGGAGTAGAAGTAGATGATTGGGCCTGACTGGGCATAGGTGAGGTAAGCGGTGACTGCTGTATTGGCGAATTCTGCCGAATCCTCCTCCGTCTAGTAACCGGCGGGAGTGACACAAACACTGGCTGTTCCCTGACTAGATCACCAGAACTACAAATCCTTCTAACTCGGGTCCAGAGTGCTTGGGGGGTAACAGGATCGTCTGAAGCAATGGTGAAAGACTACCTTGCAAAAAGAAAATAAAGCAAAAAGAAACAAAAAAAAAATCAGAAACCACACAGCACCTCGGTTCAGACAGAAACAACACACAGTTGCAATCATAGGCTAGATAACTGTACTCAAACACTGATTTCTGTCCCAAATTTCTGCCCCAAAATTGATATCCAGACTTGCAACTGATACATACATTCCTACAGAGTTTCACTCTAAAAGCACGTATCAAGCAAGTGAGAGCCAAAACACCCCTATGATGGGGTAAGGTTACCCTGTCCTAATTTCGTCAAGAGCTAGGGGTTCATTACGTAAACAAGTGATTTCAAACAATTCTTACATTCGGGTGAGCAACTTGTCCTAGTTTGGAACAGTCTCTATGACTTCCGATATGCAACTAGGTTGATTGGTCAAAAAGGATACCTCAGCAAGACTACCTAATATACCTCTCACACCTAACACCAAGAAGTGAAAGGAGGATCAAATGGTACAGCGGTAGTCTAGATCCAAGGGTTGTGTTCCTATCGTGGCAGAGCCCACAACCGGTTAACCTTTTGGCAAGCTTTTCCAAGCAAGCCTCTGGCAAACCGCTCAAGAATTGCAGATGGCAAACACTATGAC
Source organism: Camellia granthamiana (assembly GCA_036172215.1). NCBI lineage: Eukaryota > Viridiplantae > Streptophyta > Magnoliopsida > Ericales > Theaceae > Camellia > Camellia granthamiana. The sequence continues at coordinate 75,643,590 of CM069910.1, forward strand.
TTAGGCGTACCGATGCAGATGCAAATGCAAAGAAACACATAAGTGTAGATAAAACAACATATCATGAGTTTGAGTCAAGTTCTCTAAATCCCCAGCAGAGTCACCAGAAACTGTGGACTTGCCTTTTTTCGCGCCCCGCCTTTCGGAAAAGGTTTGGAAAGAAAGCCTCACAGTTTGGACTCCTATAGTTCTGAATCTAATCTCACAAAGTGCAATGTGAAATTGATAACACTAAAGAGTCCAAATCCAGCAAACCTTTTTGGAAAATTGATTTTAAATCAAATAATGCCAAAATTAGACTACTTTGCTAGATACAAAGTCGTCACCTAAATATTTTATTTGGAACAATTTAGGAAACCTTGACTCCTGCCAAAGGCCACGTGTCCGTCATCACCAAAGTTACCTCGGCTCGGGAACTTGGGTACGAGGAGGGAAGGTCATGAATTGAACACCCCTGCTCACCCGATCAAAGATCGGCCTCTACTAATCATGATATGCGTTTTCATAAATATTATGTGTTCTTGTTCCAGTTATTAAACTAGCTTTACTATGTGACGCACACAAGCAAGTATAGACTAGTCACAAGACTTGAAATAATTCAACTCATGTTTGTTTTCAAAAATGGTTTGAATTTGCCACCTCAAGTGGGCTTAAAAATGCGGATTTGCCACCAAACATAGTGGGCTTAAAACATGATTTGCCACTCAACAAAGTGGGCTTAAAATGCGCATTTGTTCAATCGTTCCAATTCAAACAACAAGCCTTCATCCACAGCCATTCATGTAGTTAGCAAGTAAGCACATAGCCTCATGGCAAGCATGCGAAACATGGCAATATGGCAATCAAACTCATGTAAGTATGCTAAAACATAAAAACTCACATAGTACTCCAAGCCAAAAAAAAAACTAGTTAGAAAAATGCATGATCCTAACTATGTAAGATGTCTAATGCAACACATGCAATATGCAATTAATAGGCTCGGCTACTAATATGGCATATGATTTGATTTGAACAACATACGATCAACACGTATTCACATAAGTATTGAAATTGCAATGCGGTTTGAATGATGCGCCGGGCCTCGGTACATGCAAGACAAATGAATGGATGCAAACATGCAAGCATAAGGTATGCTAATTGAAGTATGTCCCTAATCTAACCATCAAAAGCGATTAAATCAAAGGGAGAAAGACGTGGGGTTGGAAGATATACACACACGCACGCACACTTATTATAACATTATGCCCTCACGAAGGAGGGTCCGAAGGAATAAGCTAACTAGCTACACTAATTAAGTTAACTATTACAACAATTGAAACGAATTAACTAACTTATTCTAAGCTAATTAAATATTACAAATCGAAGTAATTAGCTAAATACTAAGCTAATCAAGTGCAAAGTAATTAAATTAATTAGCTAGCAAATCGATTAAACGGCTTCGGGAAGTGAGGGATGCATGCTCGGTTTCTCCACCCGAAAAACCACCACCTTGCCACTGAATGCCTCTGTTTGCACATTTGAACACCAACAGTGTTGCCAACTCCCAGAATGTCTCTGCTCCACTTCAGGAACACACTATGCAAAATTCTTCATTGATGGCTAGTTGGTTACCAGTGGTGGCCATCGGCTACCATTAGTGGCCAGTCGGCTACTGCTGGTGGTTAGTTGGCCATCTCTGCCCTGAACTTCCTTTTACTGCAACAGAGAGCAAACAGAGGCAAAGCAGTGTATTCAGGTTGTTTGTACTATTACGCTCCTTATCATCAACCAAGCTCAAAAAAGTGTAACTCTTGACTCTCAAAAAACCAATCAAGCAATTTCCATGCATGATGGCCAAAGAACCAAGTTTGTACAAGTTTAATGAGTGCAAAACAAGACTCAAAACACCACCCCCCCTATCATGCATAATCAAGGGTTTTGATGACCAAGGAAAATGACACATTTTATCACTTTTGAGTATGAAATGTCCCATTTTCCTTAGTGTTCGAATTAACGTCCGATTCGAACACATGCAATGCAACACGAAATATGCTTATCTTGCCTCTTTTACTTGTCCAATTTTACTTACTCATTTTAGTTATCGATTCATTGATTAATCGATGAAGTTCAAAAGTGAGTGTCCTCTAATGGAAAGATGACTCAAACAACAAGTTGCTTTAGGCATGAAAGAGGCATTACATTGTTGGTAATGAACCCCCCTAAGGGATTAAACCATTAGGTGCAACACCTCAATTCAACACTTAGGCAAACAAGTGGCTTGAAACCACTTTCAAAGAAAACAAAAGAGTGAAGAATGGAGGGAGGTTGCAAAGATTAAAGTGCTAAAATGGAGTGCAAAACAACACTAAAACATGCTTTCAACTCAAAACAAAGGTGATCAAAGTTTAAAACACTAAGCTAGTGAAGGAATTAACCCTACAACTATGCAATACAAGCCTCAATTGAATTAACCAGCCCAAAACAGAGCTAAAACAGGTCAAAACAGTGGCAAAAATATGCTAGACAAAAGCTAAGTTAAGCTAAAAAAACATGCTAACTCATGAAGCTAACTAGGCATGCAAACAAAACACAAGGAGGGGAGGCTAACCCCTCCAATTTTGGACTTCAAAATAAGGTTTTTACCATTAAAAAACCTCTGAGATTTAGTGGTTTAAAGGCCCAAAAAAGTTGATTTCAAAACGATGAAAAAGAGCACAAAAAACTTAACAAGCTAAGAAGCCAAAATGGTGGACAACCCCCTAACTAAAAAACGCTCAAACCACCATTTTTAGGTCACAAAAACAAAGCTTTCTACTCTTCAAAAACAGCCTTAAAACAATTGAAAAATATAGGAAAATAAGTACGCACAATAAGCTTAAATGAGGTAAGTGCTCTACCTTTGAAGCAAAGCACAATTTAGGCACAAATCCAAGCTCAAACCTCCTTCCAAAGCTCAAACAAGACTCCAAGGGACCTCAGCTCAATGGTGGTCAAGTTTGGTTAAGGGTTGGTGTGCAAAAGTATGGAGGAATTAGGCAATTAAACACAAAATATCAAATGAGAGAGAGAAAGCTAGAAAGAGAGAGATATTTTTGGTCCAAAATCTTCCAAACCCTCCAAAATGGGGGAGGAACCCCCCTATATATAGAAAATCAAGTCTTGAGCTTAGATACATCCTACCATACACGTGTATGAAGATGAGCAACAGCTAGCACAGCTGGCAAACAAATATCTAGAAAATGAGACCAATGGCCGTCGGCCACCACTGGTAGCCGACAGGCACAAGCCATGGCCGACAGATCCCAGGGCTGGCCGACAGGTTACCCTCTCTTCTAGGCTAGAGGCAACAAGCTCTAGGTCTAAGAACATGCACAAAACAGATAAGGTTTAGAGGCTCAAAGACAAGGCGTTCCGCCGAGGACTTTGGGCGCTCAAAACGAACACAAACAAGTACAATCATCGAGTGCACAAACGATGACGTCCAAGTCTCGAGGACAGTCAAAAATGGGGTGTCTGCACCACCTCCAAACGTCATCGCTTTGCTACCTGGAAACACAAACGTGAGCTAGCTGGCGGGTGTGTGTTAGAAACCTCTCCGATACCTAAGTTTGCAAAATAGATAATAGACACAAAAGCTCTATGTATTTGAGAGTAAGAATTGCAATACCTGTCCATAGGTTCTGTCATGAGCTTTTATAGATTTTACCAAGCATATTCCTGATAGGACTCTAACTCTCATTAGCAGAATTCCCCTAGGAATCGCAATCCTAAAGGATAATGTTGATCCCTAGAACACCTTACTCACTGCCACCAAGTAAGATGGTGAAAACTCTTTACCTCTACTAACACTGCGGTCAACCGACCTACCTCGGCTCTATGCTCAACATGGCCGAACTGTGATGAGCCAGCTATAGGTTGGCACCCTGCTGAGCTACCCCTAGCTCGGCCCACTGCTCTGGCAATATCTCAGTCCGCTACAAGACTGTCTTGAGATAGCTAGGTCTAAGCCCTAACTACACAAATCTGACCAGTTTGGTGTCTACTCGGCCCAAGGCCAAGCTATGCAAGGTCTTATCTCGCCCCACTTTGTAGCCCAACATTCAAAATAGATTTTACCCAGCTCGGCCCAATTTACACACAAATTATCCTCTCAGGGTAAAATCAGAACCAATTCGTTGTCTACAGTTTCATAAAAAACTTAAACAAATCCAATCCATTTAAATCGTAGAACTAATCCGAACCAAACCATTTAAATACGGTTAGATTCGGTTTGAAACCACGGATTCACATAATCTATTAACAAAGAAAAATCATATAATATTTTTATTTCATAATTTTTCAAAACATAAACATACATATTGTTCTACCGTTAATTTAAACAAACATAATATCTACTTCCACAGTAACAACAGTAATCACAAAATTCAAAAAAAATAAATAAATAAGTAAAATTATTCCACCATTAGACCATTACAAAACTAAAACTAAAGATTTTTAAACACAACAATAACAACGAAATTCCATGGCAACAGTAGCTTCATAGCAGCAAATTTCATATCAAATTCCACAGGTGTATGATATGAGTATAAGAGGTATGATAGTATGTATCAGGGGTGTATGATATAAATATGGTCTAAGTTGCATACGGTCCTGTGAAGTGTAATTCGAAACTGATCCGTGAAATATAGTTCCTCAATTTTTTAATCCAGAACCGAATCACAAATTCAAAAAACTAATTCAAACCTTCCAAATTGGATTAGATCAAATCAATTTGGAGATTTTATAAATTTCTTGCTCTGCCCTAATGAGCCAACTGTCTTGTTCATGTGTTGTTGACTTTGATGAAGTGCAGTTTGTATGAATTTCCTCCTTAAAGTAGCTATGTAGTGGGTTTAGCACTTTTGATGTTAATGCTGTAAGGGATTTTAAAATGTTTTCATTAATGAAAGGTTATATAAAGGATTTAAGCATGTCATGACATTTGTAAACAACATTATATATGATTAATCTTTCATTAAATGAGTTATTTGTATCTTATATTATGTGGTCTTTTTAGATTTTCTAGTAGAGTATGTATTCTCATTCTTTTATAATAGTAAATAACGATTTTATTTATAATATATTTATTATAAAAATAGAATAATAATATAACCTAAAATAAATTAAAATTTGACTTTTAACTTTTAACTAAGTTTCTAAATTGAGAATTTATTGTTCACTCTAAGAAATGCATAAACAAATATTGGTTGTCATTAAACACCTATGGTCCCCGAATGGGAATGATAGGACTAATTTACTCCCCCACTCAATAAGAGTCTGGATCCTCTCCTTACACTCTCTCCTTGAGTTCTTACTGGCAACGGTTGAGATGCACCCAACCAGATCTAACGGTCCACATCTAGCTATAAAAAAAAAATAAAATTAAAACATATTGAAAATGAAAGTATCCGCCCAAAGCTATACGTACAGGTTATACACGCTTTTTTGACCTCACTCTTACTCAGCCTCAACTTCACCCTCACCCCTTCTCCTCCACCGAACCTAACCTCACTGGCGAACCACTCCTGACGATGACCCACTCTCGACAGTGATCCACTCCTGCTATGGAAAGGACTCTTCTCCTCTTTGTAACATCATCTCCTAAGCACCCTATCACCGTCTAGCACTATCCATGGTACGTCACTGCCGTGTTGATCACCCTTATTAGGCGACCTGTTTGGGGAAGTTTTTCGTTTATGCCCTGCAAAAGATGATTGAAGTTCAAAACGTCCACACCCATCGCTACCAAGAACAAACATTTCCACCACCATGTGAAGTTGTATTTCAGTGAATGTAGCTTGCACTATTTCATTTTCCCATTCTTTTTTGTTGACACAAAATAAACATAGTTGTTTGATTTTAAATCTGGGTTAGACAATGCACTGCAAATGTTTGAAAAAATGTCTGACTGGATAGTTGTTTCATTTTGGTTAACAAGTTCCTCATACTCTGTTAATTTTTTCTGATGTAAAGTGCAAATTATTTTTTATTTTATTTATTTGTTTGAATAAATGAGTACACATTTTAGCATGGATATGTGGCGGCTTGTCAAATTACTAAACATTTTGGCACATTTTGAATTGATTTCTTTAACTTTTTATATGTTGGTAATCTCTTGTTGATGTGACAATGATAGAGTTGGATGTTTGTAATGATTTGAGCTTTACAGATGGGCCAAACAAATTAATGTGCAACTTTCATTATTCAATGCAGCAATAATTAAGTAGCACATTGAGCTTTGTGTTTTGATGGGCTAAAAGGGTCTGGATGGAAGACGCCCCTACTTCAATTATTCCATTTGGTCTTGTCAGTCTTAAGTTTACCTTGTAATCCTTTGGTAGTTGCATGCCCAAGCTCGACAACAACAAAAAATAAAATCTGCAACCTATGTGTTCTATTTTTTGAATTAGATGAATATGAATTTGTTGATAAAAGGTAAGATAATCAATAATATTTTTAAGATTACAATTCAGCATGCCCAAACAATTAAGCACTGTGATTTATCATGTCATTTCGTCAACTTGTTTTTGCAAGTCCATTTGTATCAAAACTAAATATCAAAACACAATCTAGTATGACAATGATAAAGAACATTTTGTTGAACCTATAACGATTTTTTGTTTTTTTTGTTGAATTTTTTGCCTTGGTGCATACTGATAGATATTAATGGGAGAGAAAATCTAAAGATCAAAATTATTGGCCAAAGTGGGCACATGTATAAAGATCTATACATTGACACCACAATGGGGAAAAAAAAAAATCACAATTCATTTATCAATCTTGAATATAGGCGTATATATACAAGGGATATATATATATATATATGTGTGTGTGTGTGTGAAATAAAAAGGAAGAACATTACACCATAAAGAGGCATCGAATCAATTAATCAAATCCAATGTTCAATTGGTTTACAAAGACAAAACATTGTTAAAGTTGACCACCTGTCTAATTTTAGCATCCCTTTCTCTCACTAACAAAACCTTATATAATTTGCTACACTACTTCCTCTTCCGATCTTTCTCACATTTTGCATGCTCCAAAAAATAAATAAATAAAACACAAGCAACTAAGAACGTCAACAACTCATTCCACCTTTAGAAGCAGTTAGACTTGTGCCACTTACACTATCAACACCACCACTTGCACCAAAGCAACAACCTATGTAGTACATAAAATATTTACATTTGTATATGAAGGAATCAACCCAAAGGATGAGAAACATGTTAACCAAAATGAAACACCATATTCGTTTAGATATTTTTACAAACACTTGTAGTGCATTATGCAACCCAAATTTTAAATCAAATACTTGTATATTTGTTGCCAAAATCAAGGTAAAAGAAGAAGATAAAATGCAATGTACATTATAGTGCTTATAATGGACAGTGTTAGCTGTCGGTTCATGGTGGCAGATGATGGTGAGAACCATTATGAGATCTCATGACACATAAGGGGGGTTTCTCTTCAACTAAGCCCGCATCTTCTCCATGGCTGCTTGCATAGTAAGGTAAGAGTGACGTACCGTGGATGGTGCCAGACGGTGATGGAGTGCTTAGGAGATGATGTTACAAAGAGGAGAAGAGTCCTCTCCATGGCAGGAGTGGGTCGCCGCCGGGGATTGGGTTGTCGGTGAGGTTGGGTTCGGTAGAGGAGAAGGGGTGAGGGTAAGGGTAAGTGAGGTCAAAAAAGTGTGTATAACCTGTATGTATAGCTTTGGGCGGGAAACTTTCATTTTCAATATGTTTTAATTTAATTTTTTTTTATAGTCAGATCTAAACCATTGGATCTGGTTGGATACATCTCAACTATTGCCAGTAAGAACTCAAGGAAAGAGGGTAAGGAGAGGATCCAAACTCTCCAAATGATCCACTCATGACTTGTCTTACCCTAATATTTGAGGAATCTGGATCCTCGGTGCCCCTTTCCTGCCGCGCTTCCTGTAGCCCTCAAAAACGACGTCGTTTTGGAGGGTTTTTTTTTTTTTTTTTTTTCCGTCTTCTTTCTTTTCCTTTTGACTTCCTTATCTCCACCTTCATTCCCCTGTTTTCTCCCAGATCCCTACACTCCAATCAATCCCAAACTCTCTCCATGTAGCCACACCACCGAGCTTGGCTCCATAGCCTGCGACGACCTCACCGAACTGGGTTCAGTCAAGGAAGGCTGGCTCTCCGACAACCCTCACATCCTCACCGCCTTCGACACCCACTCTCTCGCCCTTGCCAAACGCTCTCTCGTCCTCATCCTCGACTTGTCCCACGGCACCGACCCGGCTAGTCTCCGGGTCTCGGGACCTCAAGTGGATATTTGTTGATTTACTCTCTTCAAGGCGATCTAATTCATAAGCAGGTTGATAAAATCATCATTTTTGATTATACAATGTAGAAAAGTAGTGAAATTGATTGTGGGATGTGAATGGAATTGTTAATTGTGTAATTTTAAGTGTTGTTATTGGGTTTGATGGTTTTTTGGGGATTGGGTTAGAAAGATGATGGAGAAAAGGAAAGAAATTGGAATTTAGAGATATATAGTTTAGGATGCTAGTTGGGTGTGAAAATTTGTGCGGAAAAACGAAAGAAATTTGAAATTTTGAAATATCAGATTCGTTCTCAGATAGTGTGATTTTCTGTTTTGTTTTGTGGAATTTTTCTTAGTAAATTAAAGGAATTACAAACTCGCGTGGAATTTTTTTTAGTAAATTTTGAAATTTTTTTTTTCTTTCTTTTCTTCTTCTTCTTGCTTTCTTTCTCTCTCTTCTCTCTTTCTGTTAATGGGTTTCGTTGCCGACCAGGCATCACAGACGCCGATATATAAACATAGATCTGTGAGAGATGTATCTAGAAAAAAAAAATTTAATTAATTAATGTCTCACTAGAAAAATACAGATTTGAGAGAGATGTCCCAAAAAAACCCATCTTCAATGCCACCATACTTGAAGAATACAAATATGAGAGAGATACCAAAATAATATTGCTCTTTATTCATAGTCCTAGTTTGGTGACAAGTTCCGACGATGACGAGTTCGGCAATAATTACTGATGGTGATGACCTTGGGGCGAGAACATCACGTGGTTAGTTGAGGGAGAGGAAAAACGATGAGGAAAAATGGTTAGGGTAGTTGCAGAGAAAGAAAAAAAAAAATATTATGGAAGAAGATGAAAACAGAGGAGACAGTTGAAATTGAAAAGTCAAGTCTCTCAAATAAAACACTTGTTTTGGCCCGGGAAAAGCGATCGGATCTAATTTAAACAGAACAGACATTCTGCAAATCACAGAGAATGGAATCTTCAATTCCGCAATTACAGTTTGCCATTCTTTTTCTTCAACTCTCAAATTGAATTTCTTGAACTCTCATACATTTATGTATGTATGTGTGTATTTACGATACCTACCCTCTCTTAAAAATTTCTGGTAACCTGCTGTAGATAGGAATCCGGATCGGCGACGAAACCCATCAACAGAAAGAGAGAAGAGAGAGAAAGAAAGCAAGAAGAAGAAGAAAACAAAAAACAAAAAAAAAACAAAAAAATCCCAAAACGACGTCGTTTTGGGGGGCTACAGGCTTATGCTCCAGGAAAGGGGCACCGAGGATCTGGATTCGATATTTGAGGACGGCTCTAAGTCATCAACTGGTTGATGTACTTGTTGTCCTATTGGCTCACTTCCTCCCCTTATCCAAAAATTATATTCATATATAAATTTGATTTGCGAGAATTTTTAAGAAAATATGAAAATAAATTTCCCATTCTAGAATATAATGTAGTCAAGTGTCCTCAAGAAGAAAAAGCTAAGCCCATGTTCAAGCAGGTCGAGCTCAGCTTGGCTCCAACTCATGATCAAAACATGTCAATTACTCCTGATCAACATGATCTAATTTGGGAGTTTCAAAAAGTGATAAAGGCCAAATGTTAACCATCCAATACTTTTCATTAAACTCTCGAATATTTTTTTATTAGTTGGTGTAACATCATTGTTATATTAAGTAGTTATTTGGAATGCGCTATATAAGTGTATTTTTTTTAATTAAAAAAGTAGAGAGAAAAAATGTATGTTTAGAATAATTTTTTACTTTTTACAAAAAGATGTATAATAAAATATTACAGTAAAATTAAAATGATCATTTTATCCTTTTGACTTTTTGACTTTTAACTTTTTAATTTTTTGAGTAGTTGAATTTAAAGAGTAAAATAATAATTTTGTTCTAGTGACTTCCTCCACAAATTATCCTTAAATAGTATAGATTTTTTTAAAAAAATTTAATAGTTTTCTGACTTTTTAAATTTTTTTTTTTAATTATTACAAATAAGGCCTTAATATCTTATCTATTTAAATAGAAAAGTAGATCCATGACTTGTCTCGCCCTGATATTTGAGGATGTCTCTGAGTCATCAATTGATTGATGCACTCGTTGCGATGTTGACACCCTCCCCTACCCAAAAATTATATTCAAATATAAATTTGTTTTGCAAGAATTTTTAAGAAAATATGAAAATAAATTTCTTATTCTAAGGATGTTTTAAAAATATGGTTAAAAATTGACAATTTAATTTTTTTATTTTTTTTACTGTTTTATGTGAGAGATAATATGATTCAAAATAAGTTAAAAATTGATTTTTGATTTTTAACCTATGTTTCTAAAATGAGCCATAGTATATAATGGCCTTGTTTGGCAAAGACTATTTTTTAACTTTTAAATTAAAATTCACAAAAAGACAAAATATGCTACAATAGCAAGTAAGACATAATGTCACATTAAATCCATAATCATTTCATTTTCTCTCACAAATATTATATAAAACTATAAAAAAAAATCCAATTATTTTCTTAAATATAAAATTTTAACCTACTAAAATAATTAAAAATTAAAATAACTTATTAAAATAGTCAACTTTATAAATAAGGCCAATGTAGTCAAGTGTCCTCAAGAAGAAGGTTAAGCAGGTCGGGCTAAGCTTGGCTTCGGCTCATGATCTAAACATATCAATTATTCCTGGTTAACATGATCTAATTTTGGGAGTTTTAAAATGTGAAAAAGGCTCAACTCAATTGACCCAAATCAATAACAAAAGTTATTATAATTGTATTATTATTAGAAGACACGTGGAGACCTGAAAAGAGAAGGAAATATGAGACTACATCTAAACACGTACTTATCACCTATATATACACTCATTTTGTCCAATCAACCTTACTCAAATTTTAGAATTATTTCTTTTTAAAAAAGTTTATCCCATACACAATTAAAGCTGTGTTTGGTTATGTGTCTTAAACACATTTTCACTCACTAATTTAAGTGTAGTGTTTGTTTTGAGCTTTCAAATTATAATTTCATATTTACTTTTGAAAACTCCTTTCTAGGCGGAAAAATTTAACTAACTCGGTCGCCCTCTCGAACATCTACCCGGATGTTCAGCCGATTGACAGGAACAATGTTCTTCTTTTTTCTTTTTTTTTTTTGGCACTTGTTATTTTTATATGGTAAATAAGAAATATTTTCGAAATTTTTTAATTTTTATATGAGTTTTAAATAGATTTTGGATTCTGTGTTTGGTTATGAGTTGTAAATATTTGAATTAAATAACTTTTCTAATTTCAAAAACTTAAAACTCTCTCCAAAACTCAATTCAAAACTTATAACCAAATAAATTTTCTACATTTAAATCATAATTCTAAAACTCACAAGTTCAAAATTCAACTCTATTCTCAAATCATATTTAGAAAACTCTACCAAACGTTGCGTAAGTTTTTTTCTCCTCTAATTCAAGCCTTGCTGATAATGATTTGCGTGTGTACTTTAGATTGTATTTGGTTAAAGAATTTGATGAGAGAAATAAAAAGAGAAAAAGAAATGTAATTCGACTTTTTATTTAATTATAATGGGAAACACATGAGAAAATAAAGTGAGTAAGAAATACAATCCCAGATTTTGTCTTTTGGTTCACTCAAGCACTTTTCTTTCTCAATTATAACTCGAAATTCGAATTCTATCAATTCTTTCTATTTTATTTTTTCTTTATTTCTCTTATCAAATCTTATAATCAAATACAATCTTAAAAGTCTAAATTTGTTAGTAACATCCAGGCTCGGCCGTGAGGGAAGGCAGGTAAGCCGCTGCCTCAGGTTTCCAAAATTCTGTCTAAAAAATAGGGTTTCAAAATAATTTCGATCTTAAGTTATGTTTGATTTATTAAAATACAATTGAATAGAGTAATCATTCTATCATAATATCCATTTTCATGTTTGATTTACTAAAAAAGATTATAAATAAAATTATCATTCACTATTGTAAGGGAATGATAATTTATAATAATTTTATAAAGAAACTAAGAAATGACTATTCCTTCAATTCAATTTCATTTTAATGAACCAAACGCTACATTATAGTAGTAGTAGTTTAAAAATAAAGATTTAAACAAACAATTGAATTGGTGAATTATTTAAAAATAATGAATTGTTACTTGCCAAATGTATGAATTATTTATACATTACTGTTTGACTACATGAGTTACAATTGCTTCTATATAAATAATTTTTTTATGTTAAAGTTAATCAAATTTTACAATTTAATTTACTACGTCAAGAAAAAATGTGAATAAATTAATAATGTTAACAATTGAAAATGTTTAAAATTCATCTCAATAATTATGATTTATATCAATAATTATATGTAACATAAATGTAACAAATTTATAGAAGATACATGCAAAAAAATAAAAAATAAATTAAAAATTATTATTATTATCAATATATATATTTTTAAAATATATATGAGAATGAGAATCAAGACTCCATCTTTTGAATTTGTTTTAAGCCCCAAAAAACTCAAGACTAGCTCAGATAACATTTACATAACATCATATTTGCTGCGAGTTTTATATTGCAATCCCAAGTTCAAGATGTCGAGAAGTAATATAACTCGGTAAGTCCGAAGTCGAATCCACAAGAACCAGTTTGTTCAAAATAATTATGAAACACTCAAATAAAGTAAAGAAAAATATGATTTTGAATTTTTGAAATGGTTGAATAATTTGAGAAAAATAATTAATTAAAAGATGAAATAAGGTGATTATAAAAAGGGTGCTAAGACATAAAGGACATGTTTGATTGAGTGGATTGGAGCATAGGATTGGGATTATTAATCCGTGGGTCCAATTATCCTATGTTTGTTTTAACATTTTGGTATTAATACTTCACTATTAATCTTGTGAATCAAACATGACCAAAGGATCCTCCACCAATGCTTTCTTTAAAATATTTTAAATTCAATTTATATAATTCAATTGAAACATATACAAAAAAATATTTTCAAACGAAAGATAAATACGATTATTCCATATAAAAATTAATTACTTTCATTGATTGATTACACCATAAAAATCTAATTATTTGATTTGTAGGGAATATCAAGCTTCTATTGTGTCAGAGTTTACAATAGAACAAGATAATATACAGAATAAAAAACTTTTTCCAAATAAATAAATCAATCAACTAAAATAATTTGACATTGAAAACTATGATTGAATCATAAAATGTTTATAAAGAAAACATTGAAGTTTTACCCTTAACCTTAACAAAGAAAATTTAAAACATCATAAAAATAAAAGGGAAATAATATGTATTAAAAGGTGCTCTCCCTTTTTTCCCCGAAATTCCCCTCCACTCCTCAACAGATTAACATGCATTTATAGGGATGGCTGAGAATTGAGTTTGACTTCAATTTGCTCTCTTCTTTTCCTTATCTTGCCCAATCCTTATCTTTATTGTGAATTATCCTACAAAAAGTAAAATTATATCATTAAATTCACAATTAAACATAAAATGAAGGAATTAATTTAATAAAAGTGTCTTAATAAATAAAAATAATAAAATAATTATACATTTTTAACCATTCATCAATATTAACCGGAAACATAACATTGATCTCACGGCATCTTACACCCTACAGTAAACATGATTCATATTTATTCGATTTATAAAGAAAGTAATGACCGAATTAGCCCGAAATTAGCCCGGGTAACGTTCACATAACATCATATTAACTGGAGACATAACATTGGTCTCATGCCATCCTACATCTGTAAACATGATTCATATTGATTCGATTTATAAAGAAATTAATCATTTACAGTTTGATGAAATTTGAAATCAATCAATTCAAATCATAAAATTCTTAAACTAAACCAATAGAAGGGTTAGATTTCAAATCACAATCTTGGAAATCTTATCATCATTCCCAATAGAGCAAATTTCATTTTACACCCAAACTATCATTCATAAATCAATTCAACTCTTATTCTTTAATAATCTCAATTTTATACCTAAATTCCTCGATTGTGCATAAATTTTAGGATAAACTATCAATAGGTCCTAATAGTTGAACTTAATTCTCATCAAATCCTATTAAAAATAAGTCTTGATAAAATTATCGTTAAAAATAATTTGTGACAATTTTTTATATATATCGCTAAAAATTGACAATTAGTAACTTTTTTTGTCATGATTTTTATAAATTATCTCTAAAATTTACAATTAGTGACTTTTTTTATGACAAATTTTTTTCATAGGACCTATTAGACAATAAATTCACTTATTAGGACCTACACCTACACGTAAGTACTATTAAATTTTACCTCACCATCAATTGTTGTCTCTAATCAAACAGAAATTATTGATGTGGTACCGAAATTTTATTTGAAATCTTATTTTAATCCCCCAAACTATTTGAAAAATATTAAATAAACCCTTGAATAAAATGAAATTTAAGGGTCTAATTAGTATTTAGAAATAGTTTAGGAGATAAAGTAAAATTTCAAACAAAATTTTGATGTCAAGCCATTGATTGTTGAATGATAGCTTGGGAGGTAAGATAAAATTTCATTTTCACAATATGATCACAAGTATAGTGTTACAACTTTTGATATATATTTGATACAAATAAGATATTTAAGTGTTCACACTTAAGTACCAAATTATACATATCTAATGGTCCAGTGTGGTTTCAAACCAAATCAAATATATTGAGAAGTTAAAAATTGACTTTTTAACTTTTTTAAAAAAAAAATGTAAAAAAATATAGATAATATAACCTAAAAAAGCCACAAAAAAAACTGCTTTTTTCATTGTTGTTACACATTTCTACACCAAATCAATATTTTTACATGAACCAAATCACCACAAAAAAAAAAAAAAAAAATTCAAATATAATTACACACATAATTACACTAGAAAAATATTTGATTTGGTTCATTCGAGGCTAAAAAATATTTTCTATTTTTAGAAGCTAAAAAATATTTTTCAAATTAAATCTTATCAATACAGTCAAATTACCACCACTAATACATTAGTTTCAAAACCCCGATCAAACATTAACAAATATTTTTTTTACGGAAACAAATTAAATTGAGCGATAATAAGAAAACAAGGAACAAAGAATGGTAAGAGAGAATTATCATTGGAGCTTGAAGACGGGATTTGGTCACATATTATTCACGTACGGAGAAATCTGTGTCCATACACCGACATAGCAAAAGAAACTATAGTGGTGTCATTACTTGTCAAAAGCTGAAAGTTCAAAACAAAGAAACCAAACAAGGGAAAAAGAAAAAGACAAAGAACAAGAACAAGAATAAAGGACAATGCCGGAATTCAAATAAAAATGCTTTTAAGACATACAAATCCACTCAATCTGACTACCATTGTGTATAATTCAAATTAAAGTTGCACACTCTCACTTTGGTACAAAGTCCAATAACACACCAAACCAGATTTACGAGCTTACTAAACCCCCTGTGGTGGTATTGCTCATAAACCCTTGGTACCAAACAAACCTCTTTCGTTTTGTCTTGGAAACCAACTCACCCAAATATTCCAAGTTGAACCAAAAAGTATATAAAATGGTTTTCACAAGCAAATAAAAAAACTGCAAATATTTAGATATGAATACACTACTGAATCTTAATCTACCATCCAATCATTACTAAGAATTTTCAGACCTGCTTGGAACACACTATAATCTGCCATATTGTAAAAATACAAGCAGCAGCAGAAATGTCGAACAGGAGTGCAAGAAGGGTAACATCAGCTTAAAGATCTACAAAACGGAGGTAGGGGCGCTCATATGCAAATGTAGCGCAAAGCTACAGTAGACATTTTCTTTTTTTGGGATCAGCTACAAAAGAAAGCTATAGTGAACATTTCATACTCACATACAACAAAGCTATGTCAAAAAAACAAAAAAAGATAAGGTTTTTCCCTCATACTCATACAAGAAGGCTATCAAAGCCCCAAAGATCTTGAGAATGGTATAAATTCATCACTGCAGTCTCCTATTCCTAAAGATAAGCTAACACAGAAGAGCAATCAAAATTGTTACCGATTGAGAAGAGTCCTACTGTATATCATAAGCATAGAACTGCAATTTCAGAACAAAAGTATATCACCTGCTACAGAAGTTTACTAAGGCATACTGTCACGGTCTCAAAGTTGGAAAAATATAAACTCCAAGAACATTTTTCAATAGCAAAATCCCACCAATAATGGCCAAAAGCCATTCACATGATAATGATGCAGAGATTCTAGAACACTGTCAACTAGAATCTTCATGTCCCCACCAGATGTTTAAACAATTTAACAACTTGGACCACCTGATCTCAACTAATAGGATTAGGTATACATCCATGCGAAATTGAGCACCAGATTACTTCGAACACGAAGTTCAACTGCACATGAACAATCTAATGGAAAGTTTACTACTACAAGTGTTGTTGGTTTACACGAACTTCTATAAATTTATGATGTTATTATGTTGGAAACTCGACACTTGAAAAGATATGCAATATGTCTAGTTGGACATGCACCAAACAAAAAATATCTAAGTAGTGGAGTTTACTGTATAACTATGCACACAAGATTCCCAGTTTATGTATCAAATGCTCTATCTATGTTAGTTTATAAACAAAATTTTACCTTCAATTTTTTTTTGGTATATATATTTAAATAATATGAAATCTAGTTATATCCGACACCCGTGTCCAAAACATATACAAAGGAAATGATGTCATTGAACATTAGAAGTAGATAAAACCCAACACCCACCTCCAAGTCTATGTAACGTAAAAGCATGGCATATCAAAGTGCCACTGCATATCGTGCTAGCATTCAATCCACTTTTAACTCTATCACAACGAACTTCCTGAGCTCATGTGGAGTGGGTGTCATAATTTATCAAAGTACAACAAATTAAAAGGATTGAAACCGTGAACTCATTCAAGCAGCACATCCACTTGCTTCAGCACAAATGAATCGTCTATCTTGTACGAAGGGACTAAACTCCTGTGGTTCTTCTACATGCTTCAAGAACCCAAAGTATGAATATTTGACCCACCAATAATTGACATGTTACAGTATCTAGTCATTAACAAAAAAGAAAAAAAAAATTACAAATTCATCAACACACTACAAATCAAAAACTTGTACAAAGAAATCAAAATGAAAGGGGTCTAATCTAACAAAAATCAGAACTTTTACGCATGCTTGTCCAGACTAATCTGAAATGAATAGGGAAAATATAAACAGAAATACAAAGTTGATTACACTTTCACAGACAAATAGCTACCAACAACCTCTAAATCCCATCAAAACTGAAGAATTTTGAACTTTTGTCCTCCCCAAACTCCAATCAAGAAACTAAAAAACAAAGAACAGACAGACCTAGGGTCCTCTTTTTCACATTGTCTAATCACAAACATTTATTTACAGTACAAAACTCTAATTAACCAGTTGTCAACTATGATTTCTTCCAACAAATGGCCATTGAATATAAATCCCCACCATGTACAGATATGGATATAAGTATAAAACCCACCAAAACAAAAAACATAAAACAAAAAACAAAAAAAACAAAACCCTAAATACCTTCTCAACTGTGAAATCTGGATTCTACACCATAAAAGGAACAATCTCTCAACAATCTTTCCACCTAGGGCTCGGCACGGGTAGTCTTGGAGAGATTGGGAACTGTTGAAACCCTAATTGACCGGTCGTCGATGGCGAAAACAGCAGACTTGGGGAAAGTAAAGGGTACGGCGATCGAGGTGATGGTATGCACCCGAAAGGCAGTGGCGATGTCGGCATCAGGAACGGTGATGATTGAGTCGGCGCCGGAAAAACGTTGTGCTGCGGCGGAGGAAGCGGTGGTTGGTGATTCTGCGGCGGTGGAGGCGGAGGCGGACCGAGATTGTTCCACCTGGGGGAAACCATGAATCGCTTGGGATCCGATTCGAAAGCCGAGATTGAGGTCTGGAGGTAGCGCATGTAGGCGGAGATCGGCGATTCCGCCGCCGCGTGCACCGTCGGGAACGGCGGAAGCGGCGACAACGGAGCCACCGCCCTCTGGTTGCTGTTTCCACCGTTTCCGGCGGGGTTCATGGGGTGGTGGTGGTTCGGCTGTGGAGGAGGAACGGCGTTGTGTAGCAGGGGAGGAGGGCGGTTGCTAATTTGCGCCAACGGCGGAGGTCGGATCCGCTGCAGCCGAGAGCTCGGAGGCTTGGGAGGCTGAATCGGCGGAGGCTTCGAGAAGCGCTCGTGAGCAGGAGAGCCAGTGAGCTTCTGAACCACATCTCTGAAATCGCTCTTGTTGATGTTGTAAACCGGCGGCTGGTGCTGCTGCGGCGGCTGCGGCTGAAGACTCTCCGGCTGCTGCGACTGCGGCGGAGGAGGCGGCGGGCGGTGAACCTGATGGTGATGATCAAAAGTGGGTGTGGGTCTCCTAATGGGTTTAGAGATTTTGTGAGAAATTTTGTTGAGGTGATTCAGATATTGATCTCTGTTGTTGTTGTTGTTGTTGGTGGTGGTGGTGTTGGTGATGCTAGTGCTACTTGAAGTAGCAGTAGTGGTAGAAGAATCCCCAGAAGAGTGACAGCTTTTATCCATCTCTCTCTTCCTTCTTCTCCTCTTCTTTCTCTCTCTCTGTAATTGATTACTTGTTTTTCTCTTTCTAAATATCTCTATATGTATATGTACGCATGCATGTGGGTATAAGTTTTGTCTGTGGTGGGGAGGTCTTTTTCTTTCTTCTTATCTCTCTCTCTCTCTCTCTTTGACAGAATAGACAAAAAAATGTCTCCTATATCATTCTATATAGGTGTAGACTATTAATTTTTGTAGGTTGAAGATATGTTTCAAATTTTATTATTCTTCCCTCTTAAAATATTAATTTTTTATTTTATTTTTTATTATCTTAAATTATTGGGCTTGTTTAATTTATTTTTGGGAGAGTTGTTTTTTAAAAAATTTGGGAGAGTTATTTTAAAAAAAATTTGATTTGTTTGATTGTATATTTTGAGAGAGAAATTTTTTTTAAGAGTTTGGGATAATTTGATATTTTAGAAGAATTGAGTAGATGTGTGTGAGAGAAAAAGTGATTAAGAAGGAGAGAGGAGAGAGAAAAAATGATTGATTGATGTGTAGGAGAGAGAAAGTGATTTTGGAAATTTTTTTGAAAAAAACTCAAACCAAACAATTTTTGAGAATTTTTTTTCTAAAATTCATCTTCGAAACTTAAACCAAACAAGCCCATTATTTTTTTTTTCAAAAATTAAGTATAAAAATAATATAAATTTTTTATTTTGTCAATTTTTTAAATTCATTAACAATATAAAAAATATAATTATAATATTGATATTTTTAAAAAAATATACTATAAAAAAATAATTTTAAAAAATTAAATTTTTTAAAATATAATAATTATATTATTAAAAAAAATTAAAAATTTTAAAAAGAATCATTATTTTATGACGATGGGAGTATTTTAATAGGTAAAACACTATTGCTTGTTTTTATTTTTCAGAAAATACTTTTCAGAAAATTTTACATTCTTATTTTTTGTGTTTTTTTGTTTTTACTGATTTTTTTAATATTTTAAGCAATTTTTTTTTATTTTTTAGACATACCTAACATAAATATAACTAAAAAGTAAAAAAAATATAAAAAAATCTTTTAAAAATTCACTAAATACTAAAAATATTAAAAAAATAACAAAAATTCAGTAATTTTTTGTATTTTTATGTATTTATTAATTTTTTTAAATATTTTTTCACAAATTTTTTATTTTTTAGATACATCTAGCTAAGGTGCATCTAAAAAAGTAAAAAAAATATTTAAAATTTAAAAAATATTCACTAAAAACAAAAAAAATATAAAAATTAAAAAACTCAATTTCTAAAAAATTTAATCTAAAAAACTCAAATCAAACACACTCATTATTTCTGGAGAGAAAGAGATGGCAGAGAGAGATGGAGAGGTGTCAAAGAGCCAATCCGTGTGTCTGGATGCTAAAGTGCGCTATTTCTCTGCGTGTGTCTGCTTTTTTACTCGTTTGAGATATCTTCGGGCTTTTAAAAGAAGAAGAGAATATGGTCATGTTGGGTAGAGCTGTGGGAAAGTGCTTATAACTTATGCCTAAACAGTTTATAGCTTATAACTATGACCATAAGCTGATTTTCAGCTTATTCTTAAAGCATCTCCTGCCCCACTCAAAGAATAAGCTGATTTCTGACTTCCAAAAAGTTATAAGTTATAATCTATAAGCTAAACCAAACACATCAAAATTACTTAAATTAAGCTGAAAGCTGAAATAAACTGTAATTAAACTCTGCCAAACAGGCACAATGGGGACAAGATGACCCGTCAGTAAAAAGCACGCAAGCTCTCTGTATGTACACACTCACTCCTTAATTATTACCTCTATTAGTATTTAAGGTAAATTATAAGTACTCTTGTCATTTGTTTAAAGAAAAAGTATCAATAAATTTTAAAATTTAATTTTATGAATCGTTTTTTCTTTTTCTTTTTTATAAATTTAAAATTTTTATTAAAATAAAAATTACACAAAAATATATCATTTATATGTTTGGATTTAATTTTTAAAAGATAAAAGTAATAAAATTACATATTTAGATAATCCACACTATAGAGGTTTTGAATTTCTTCCATTCTGAAATAAATCTCATATTATGAACGAAAACATAACATTCTAATATAACACACTAAAGAATTTATTAATATATTTTTTCCAAACATAACAATGTAACAATCTAAAAAAATTATACTTTTTCCAAATATAACAATGTAATAATACAAATAAAAAAAAACTTTTTATTATACTTTTTTTAAATGTAACAGTCTAATATAACACACAAAAAATTCTTAATATACTTTTTTCAAATGTAAAACTCCAATTGATGTAATCTCAAATATAATACTCCAATGTAACATATACAAAAACATTACTAAAAACTCCTTATTTACTTTTATCAAACATAAAACTCACAGTTTAAAATTATATACTTACCCAAAACTTACTAAAGAATTTTGTAGTTCTTTTGGAATGATTCGAAGAATCCCACATCTTTTTTGGAGTTTTATGTTTGGAAAAAAAAAACACTTAGAAATTTTTTTGTATATTACATTGGAATATTACACAAAGAAATTTTTTTTAAATGTTATATTGGAGTGTTACGTTTAAAAAAAATCTACTAAGGAGTTTTGTTAGAATGTTACACTGAAATATTACATTTGATTGTTACAGTTTGAAATTATACATTACTCAAAACTTGCTAAGGAGTTTTTATACTCCATTTAAAATGTTTAAAGAATCCCACATCTTTTTTAAATGTTTGAAGAATATTATATTTCAAGTCATTTTTGTATTCGTTTTGAAATGTTTTCTAAATAAAAAAAAAATTCATATAAAATTTATCCGAAATTTGATTCTCATAAATTGTATATCTTATCTTTCTAGCACAAAAGAAAGAAAAAAAGAAAAAAGAAAAGAAGAAGAAGAAGAAGAAGAAGAAGAAAGAAACATAATGGAAATAATGGTATAACTGTAAATTCAATTTTTAAATAATATATTAAATTTATCTTTTCAAAATCAATGTGACTAATTGGTCTATAAGAAAATTATTGGGACTAAATGGATCACCATTCTTCAAGATGAGATTTATAAGTAAATTTTTCTTGAAATATAAATTATATTTTTTTAATTATAAAAATTACATTTCAACTCTTAAATATTCAAATTTCATAATAAATAATGTATTTTATTAATAAATTATCAAGTCAATTAACAATTTTTAATGATATCAATAATATATTTTAATTAATAATTCATGTAATTTTATTATTTTATAGGAGAGCAATTAGAAATTTTATTTTTTTAGTTAATTTTGTTAAATAAAAAAAACTGACAATGAAGCTTTTGTAAATTTTTAAATTATAGGGGATAATTCATATTTTAAGTAAATCTGAAGAAGTGTATTTTAAATTTATCCTAATTTTTATTGTTTGAATTTTTAAAATGAATAAAAGGTAGTTTATATCACTGGTCTCTTTAGTTTGAGTGAAATTTTATTTTAATACTTATAATTTTAATTTTAATTACATTTTTAATTTTATTATAATGTGATCCACTCATCAAGCATTGTTAACATTTTGAACCAAAAAAAAAAAAAAAAAAAAAAAAACGAAAAAATTAGAAGGCTGATCCTTCTAGTTTTGCACATGATCTTTTTTATTTCCAAATTCTAACAGTAAATGACAAATGAATCAAATTGCAGCAAAATTGAAAGTGTAAGAATTAAATTATTCAAATTAAAACTACAAAAACTATTAAGTCTTGATTAAATCTACACTTTAAGAGTGATTGTTGTAATTTACTCTTTTAAAGTTTGCATATTTGTACTCCTCATTTCCAAAAGTTCGTAACTTTCATCCGTTGTGAAAATATGTTTTAAATTATGTGTTTTACATAAATAAATGAATAAGGTAAATTAATCAGTTGGTCATTTTAGTTTGAACAAAATTTTACTTTAGATCTCATAATTTTAATTTGAATAATTTAAATCATTCGTTTTTAATTTTATTATAATGTGATCCATCAATCACTTATGATTAAAATTTTAAAAATAAGATATTACATATAAAATTAGAGGAACCAAATTGAAATTCAAAACAAATTACATGAATGTTACACTGCTGATCATCAATATAGTTTTTTTTTAGTATTATTATTATTTTTAATTCTATTTTTGTCCATCTAATTTTGCATATAGTCTTTCACCGTCTAAAATATTAATAATGCATAACCAAATGTCTATATTATAATAAAATTCAAACTCTAGAATTAAAATTATTTAAGTTAAAACCATAGGAAGTAATGTAATATTTAGCTTAAACTATAAAGATTAATGATATAATTTAGTTTAATAAAAGGCAAATGCTAACAATTGTTTCTTAGGCATTATTTAATATTAAAAAGTGTAAAAAATATTTTTAAAATATATGGAAATAAAATGTGTACTAATTTTAATAAAAATATATAATTTATTAAAAAACTATCGTATATACTTTAATTTTTTTGTTTTTTATTTATGTTTTAATATTATATTTAGTTGGATAATTTGAGAAAAAATTTAAAAATAAATAAAATATACTTATATTTTACTTGATTTATATAATTTTTTTTTTAATTTTTAAATTTTTTTCAAATCTATCAATCAAACGTAAAGATGTTTATTCTTAGGTTATTTGGGATGATCTAAATAAGTGTACTTTTTGACTTTTTATAAAATATAAATTGAATTTAAAATAATGTGATAGAGAAAAAATGTGATTTAAATAAAATGATATAACTTAAATAAGATAATAATTTTTTAACTTTTTCATTTTTTTGTGTTACGACAGACTTAAGGCCAAGTTTGGGAAGACTAAATAAGTGCACTTTTTGACTTTTTTTGTATTATGTGTAGAAAAAGTAGAGATGAGATGCTGATTGATGTGACCCAAAAAAGATAAAAAGATAAAATAAGTGCACTTATTTTGAGATGCCAAACTTGACCTTAGCCTAACAAAAATGAAATGCGTACATGTGTCGTGATGATGATGATGATGGTGCGTTTCCAACAATGCTATAGAGCTCTAAAAGTAGAGCTCTAAAAGAGCTCTAATGAGTTGGCATGTCCAAAAAAAAAAAAATTTCAAACTAAAACATCACATCAAACTGAACCCCACACACTTCCATGTCATTAGTTCATGATTTAGAACTCTCATTCTAAAGCTCTCAAGTATTTTTCGGTGCGTTTCAAACCGTCCGTCAGGTAGGCAAATTATTACGTCAACAAAATTTGTCTTGATCCCAAATGACTGGTAGATCCTCAACTCATAACTTTGACCAGTTCAAATAGGTTAAAGTGTCTGGCTGTGTACCTAAAGTCACCCCCACAACTCCAATTAAAATGGGCCCCACATTTTTATTACTTTTTTATTTTTTATTTTTAATTTTGTTTTTATAAATTTATTGAAACTCTTTATAACTGTTTTTTCTTTAAAAAAAAATGGTAATACTTTTTTAAATAATCTAAAAAGTGAAAACACACCCCCCCCCCCCCCCCCCCCCCCCCCCCCCAAACACAAAATGCAGTCCACACAATACTTAAATAAAAAAATATATATTTTTAACAGAACATTAATTTGTTCTGGTGGTGATAGTGGTTTTTTATTCCTTCTTTTGTAATTTAAAAAGAATTACGAAGATTTACCATTGGTCAAGGATTGTCTAATAAGGTTGTAATCTGGTCAAAGTGGCAATCACGGTAGAATGTGAAAGGCCAACAAAGACAATAATTAGGTTCCTCTTTACTTACTTACTAAAAATAATTAAAAATTTAATTCATTTAAGACAATAATTAAGTTCCTCTTTACTTAGGGATTGTTTGGGGTGTCCTAAATAAGTGTACTTTTTGTCTTTTTAAACTAAAAAATGGAGGTTGAAAATATGGATGTTTGGGTTAACTTTTTGACTTTTTATGAAAAAATGTGTAATAAAAAATTGTAAAAATTGATTTGTAGGGAAAAATTTGACTTGGGAGTTGTGCAGCCGTAATTGTTGACTTTTGATGAATAGTATTAACTTTTAATTTTTTGAATAATTTTTTGGTTTTTTGACTTTTTGGCTATATGCCAAACTTGACCTTACTTACTAAAAATAATTAAAAAGTTAATTCATTTAAGACAATAATTAAGTTCTTCTTTACATACTTACAAAATTAATTAAAAAATAAATTCATTTAAGAGGTTGTCTCTTTTGAGGGTGTAAAACTAGTCCAACCCGACCCGTTGTCGGCCTTAACAGGTTCTCACAAAAAATCAGGTCAAGTCAGTCCACTTGTGCAAAATTTCGGCCTAGGCTCATGCTTAGGCCCCGAAGATACTCGGGCCTCAGATGAGCTAGCAAGCTAGACTTGGGTCTAGGCTTAAACTTGAGTCGGACTTAAGGTCAAACTTGACCATGTTTTTGATTTTTTTTCCATAATTTATTTTCCTACGAAATAGTTTGAGAATGGCATTGGATCTCATGCGGAGCAAGCCTTAGAGTGGCCTTGAGTGGGCCGAGCCAATCAAACGGGGCTTCGGGCTACGAAACGGGGTAGGTGCTGTCACAGCACTATGCTGTCACAGCAAAACGGGGTCGTTTAATTTATTTATAAAAAAAAAAAAAATTCGATCACACACGGCGCCTCCCTTTGCTGTAGAACAACATGTAGTTTAGGTTGACTTTAGCAAAAGCTTTAAAAAAAATTATAAAAAAAATAAATAAATAAAGTTTGAATCACACGCAGGCTACTATAACTATATATTTTTTATTTTGTCCCAATTTAATTTAATTCATTATAATTGTTATTTTTTTTATTTATGAAAAATATGCATATGAGCGATATGTATCACGTAAGGACAAATTTTATTAATTTATTGAGTTAACATTAACCAACTTAGTAATTATTTTTTGTCAGTGACGGAATTAAGAGAAGACCATGGAGGGTCATGGCCCCCTATTTCTATGAAAAATATTATTTGTTATAGCACTTTAAAAATATATATATTAATTTATACATAAAATGACCCCCCAATATAAAAAATATATATCTCATTTTTCTTCCAACTTGTATTATCTTTCTATTTTGCACCAAAAAAACTTATTCATCAAATTAGAGATTGCTTCTACGGTATTTAATTTTTTTTCTATGTATATATAATTAATATATCATATTCTATATACATGTGTGTCTGTGAATATGGTGAAAAAAAATTATGAGTTAGGATTGGCGATGGAGATTGATGATGAATCACTGTGACAATGGTAAAAAAAACCTTCTTTGTAGATGTTAAGTTTTTTCTTTTTCCCTAAAGTGAATCCTAAGTCTAAAATTATAATTTTATGCTAAATAGAAACCCTAAGTCTAAAATTATAATTTTATGCTAAATTGAAAAAGTGAACCCTAAGTCTAAAATTTTAAATTTATGCTAAATTAAAATGATGAGTTTTTATTTTTATTTTATTTTTATTTTTTTTTAAGCTTTTCCTAAAGTAAATCTAAACCTACAAGTTCTAAATCTAAACCTACATGTGCTAAATTTAAACGACCCCGTTTTGCTGTCACAGCATGGTGCTGTGGAAGCACCTACCCCCGTACCCTTCGGGTTAGGTCAGGCCCCAAAACACACGGCCCAAGGTCATAGGTTGGGCTCAAGCTCGGACCTGGGCAAGTTGAGCTGCTCCAGGTCGTGGGCAGGTTTCGGGTAGGTCACAGGCCAGTGGGCCGATTTTACACCCCCACCTCTTCTCATATGACTAACTATTAGTGGCAAAAACATATAAACAAAAAGTTGCAAGTGTCCAGTGCAATTTATATTGGTTGACTTTCTAGGGTATGTGGAGCTCGTCATAGGTTTTATTTTGATTATTTTAATCATTCATTTTATAAAAACTATTTGTATATATCATTCATGAAAAAAAAAATTAATTAGATAATTATAAATTTTTTATTTTATTATATTTATCTCTAAAAATATAGATGGTTTATTTTTAAAAATATATTTGTCGTCTATTTTTTTAAAAATAAATACAATAAAATAACCTTTTTTAATATGCAAAATAAATTGTTCAAATTATCAAAATGAAACCCGTGATCCGTGATAGCCCCATGAACCACTCGAGTTTTTTTATTTATTTGTATTAAACTTAAAAAAAATTCAATCAAATTTATATAAGTTGATTATAAAAATAAAATAAAATTTGAACTCCATCTCAAACCATTTAGTATAATTTTTTACTTAAAATTTAGTAGAAACAATTTAAATAAATTGAAAAAAATTAATTATTTAAAAATGAGCGTTTCTAACTTTTAATTTTTAATTTAAAATAAATTGCATCAAAAATATCCAAATCAATAAAAAAAAATCACACCATTATGAAAACTCAGTTAAAAAAATCAAAACGAAACTGTCTACAAAGCTGAAGGAGTTCGAGAGAGGTTGGTTGAATTTTTAAAATTTGTATTTTTTAAAGAAAAAAAAAAAAAACTAAACTAAACTAGTTTGGTACGAAAAAAGTGAGAATCAAAGTCAAAAAAACAAACCTGCAAAAGAAAAGAGAATCAGACAAAAGGAAAGCGACAAGTCATCATCAACAAAAATGCTTTGATCTCAAATATAATTATCTAAATTTTTCTAAGTAATGTGTTGTATAGTAAAAATTAAATTAATAATGTGAAATTTATATATAACATAAATTTTTATATATAGTATTACTTCATCATGAAACACCAATTCACACAAAGTATCTGTCCTTAAAAATAAAAATAAAAAGGTATGAAGTTATTGCCCCATTTCGGGTAGAATCAAGATCCCCTCTTTTATATTTTTTTTCTTATATTTTTTACTTGCAAGTCCATTGGGCCCACTTTTAGATTTAATTTTGATAATTCGAACCGTTCATATTTTAAGATTTGTTCAGTATATCATACTTGTAAAAATCAAGTTGATCGGATATCAGAAAGCATGTGTTCGGAAAACTCAAACTAAAAACTATTTTTTTAAAGAATTTAATAAACAGTTTTCTGAACACATGTTTTCTGATATCTGATCAACTTAATTTTTTATAGGTATGATATACTGAACAAATCTTAAAATATGAACGGTTCGAATTATCAAAATTGGACGTAAAAGTAGATCTAATAAGCTTGTAAGTAAGAAATACAAGGAGGAGATCCTTGCTCTTTGGGGTAGGGGCTAGAATGTCATGGTGTTCATTTTCATGCGGTTAGGTGTTCAAATTACTCAATAAATTGAAGAATTGAACCAAATAGATCTCTTTGGCAGGGCTAATTCTACTTTTTTTTGGGGTCCAAAATAAGTTTCTAATATTAAACCTTTTATATACAGACACATACACACACATATATATATATATATATGGCTTAAAATAAAATTCTAATATGAACCGACATTTAAATCATTTTTTGGCATAATTGAACTAGCTGGTAATTTAATTTTTTTTGAACTTTCACATTTTTAACTATAAAATTACCAATCAAATTTGTTTTAACCAACTTATCAACCAAACTTATTCTACCTTTCTTGTGACATACTTCACTAAATGTATGATTTAATCAATTTCAAATTTGAATTTTTTTTTTTCCTCATAAATAATTGTCTGCAATAACTATAATCAATAACATTCTATATACAATTTATATTTTTGAGAAATAACCATCAATTAGTTTTAAATAATTCACCATATTAATAATTTTTTTTTGTTTTTTTAGGGCCCCATTTTAGCAAGTACAACAACAAAAAAATAAAACTTATTTGATATTTTTTCAATTTTTTGACGCTTGTTTTTCACCAATTTTCAGGTGCCCAAAGCAACTGCTTGTGCCCAAAGCCAGCACTATTCTTTGGGTTGGTGTTAATCATGTTGTTTGATTTTAATGATGTCTGACATACATTAGATTTGTCATATTTTTAGTATATATATTTTACGTTATTTGACACAAAATATTATCTGTTTAAAATATATGTTGTAACATGTATTTGTGTTAAATATTATTTAACTGGGGGTTACTGTGTTATATCTGATTTTATGTAAATATTTTAAAATTTTCACTATTAATGTTTTGAAAAATCTGGCCCATCACTATATATTTTTTGACAAATTTGATATTGATTGATTGTCATCTTTTAACAAATTTGGTATTAGTGAGTTATCTTCTTTTAACAAATTTGATATACACACATGGGGTAGTGATTTATGTTTTATTATAGTGTATTTAAAATCTCTACAATAACTACAAAAATTTTAAAAATATATATATTCATATCTATTATAAATGTTATTTTAAAGAGATTTTATTATGCATATAAATATTTTAATAGAGATTTTACTGTGTATTCAAATGTTTTAATAAAAAAGTTACTATGTAGTTATTGTGCACTCTTTGTTTTTTACAAGAAATGTTTGAAAAATTGTATTACTATTTATCGAAAGCGACGTTTGGCCAATTGGTTCAAACTTGGCGTGTTCTCCAGGTGAATCTGAGTTGCAATCTGAGGCATCACCAAGCCAAAAGAGGAGTGTGCTTACGTGATCAGTGATGTCAGAAGACGAGCGTCTCTCCTCCTAATAGATAGATTTTGTGCTATAAAAGGGGTATTTTGCTTGGAGAAAAATACAATAAGTGTTAAAGAGAAAATTCTGTGATATTGAAGTGTTCCCAAATATTGTGTTGTGTACTTTTAGTGATTAATTATTTCTATTGAGATAGAATCTGTTGAGATTTTGAGCTTTTATTATAAAAGGGTCTTATATCACTTATTCTTATTCTTGTAAAAAGAGAAATAATTTTTTGTGAAAAATCACTCAGTTGGAGTGATTGAAGTTGATCACTTGTTGTAAAGGTTCACTAGCACCCATGAAATTAGTGGTGTTGTTACTATTTGAAGAATAGTAGAGAACTCTCAGGGAGGAACTTAAGGAGTGGACCTAATCTCGGTTGTGCCGAACCACTATAAATCGTCGAGTTTGCTTTCTCTTCCATTTACTCATTTTATTTTTTATTACTCTTATATATATTGTTTCGTATATTTATTTATTTGGGCTAAATTTTTAATTTGACAATTTATTTAGAAATCTAATTCACCCCCCTCTTGGGTTGCTTTCTAGGTTACAATTGGTATTAGAGTAAGGGCTCCAGTATTTTTTTACTTAACAGTTTTAGAGTTGTTTAGTGGCAACCATTATAGGAAAACAAATTTTTGATGGTCACTCACCTTCCAACCCTCCATATTTTACTAGTAGTAATTATAATTATTGGAAAAATAGAATAATAATATATATTCAATGGATAGACTACAACGTATGGAATATTATTAAAAATTGTCCAATTATTTCCTTCAAAATTGTTGACTCAAAGAAAGTCCATAAAATAGAAGATGAATGGGATGAAAATGATTTTAAGAATATTCAAGCAAATGCTAAAGCCAAACATGTTTTATATTGTGCACATGATCCAAATGAATTTAATAGAAATTCTGCATGTGACACTACTAAAGAAATTTGAGATAAATTAGAAGTCATGCATGAAAACACAAATCAAGTTAAAGAGTCACGTATTAGTGTGCTTGTTCATAATTATGAATTGTTCAAAATGAAATATGATGAATCTATTTCTGAAATGTTTATCAGATTTATTGATATTACAAATTCCTTGAAAAATCTTAGTAAAGTTTATACTAACAGTGAAATGGTAAGGAAAATTTCAAGTGTCTAACAAAGAATTGGGAACCGAAAGTGACAGCAATCTAGGAAGCCAAGGATCTCAACACACTCGGTTTAGATGAACTTCTTGGGTTATTAATAACTCATGAAATTTTGATGAAAACCCACGATGATGACAATGACAAGAAGAAGAAAGGTATTGTATTCAAAACAACAACTCAAGAAAAAGATAAAGATGACAACAACTCAAGTGATGAGGGCGATGACATTGTAATGATCACCAAAAAAAATAAAATAAAATAAAAATTCAAGAATTTATTAAAAAGAGATAAACAATTTAAAAGAAGATTTCACAAAAAATCATTTAATAAAAATGAAGAAAAGAAATATCAAATAATCTGTTATGAATGTAACAAACCAGGTCACATTAAATGTGATCATCCTAACCTAAAAAAGATGAAGGAAAAGAAGAAGAGCAGAAGAAGAGCTATGGCAGCATGAGGAGAAAGTGACTACAATAGCTCGGATAGTGAATCAAGTGACTCGGAAGTGGCAAATCTTTGCTCCATGGGGTTGAAGATAATGAGGTAATCGAAAACTCTCTTTCCTATGAAGAATTACTAGATATTGTTAAGGAACTTCATGAAGATTTTCAAAAAATAATTTCAAAAAATTTTGCTCTTAAAAAATCAAATATTTTGCTTATCAACGAAAATGAAAGCTTGAAAAGGGAAAATGATTCTCTCTAAAATTCTTCAAATGATTTGAAAATTAAAAATAATTCTTTAAAAGAAAAAAATGAAGATTTAAATAAAAACAATTTTCAAATTTACCCAAGGAAAAGAAAATTTAAACAAATTACTTGGAAATCAAATGTGTTTTCGACAAAGCAGGTATTGGATACAAACCTCACAAGAAACAAACTTTTTATAAAAAAATTTTGGTTAAAGCTTGCTCATCTAGTCACCCACATATTACTTGTCATTATTGTTTTAGAAAAGGGCACTCAATATCTTCATGTCCTTACAAGAAAAATTTATTAGGAACAAATATGAGATGGATTCCAAAATCTAGTAATTCACAAACTAACAATCATGGACCTAAAAAGATATGGGTACCAAAATCAAATATTTGATTTCTTTTATAGGTTTGCTACAAGGCAAAATCCGGAAAAGGAAAATGGCACTTGGATAGTGGATGTTCAAGACACATGACCGGAGACAAATCAATGTTCATTACTTTATCTCCAAAAGATGTTGGATATGTAACGTTTGGAGATAACAGCAAAGGAAAAATCATCGGTGTAGGTAGTATTGGTAAAAGTCCCTCTCCTTTTATTGAAAATATTTTACTTGTTGATGGATGGAAACACAATTTACTTAGAATTAGTCAATTGTGTGACAAGGGAAATTTAGTTATCTTTGAAAAATCTTTTTGCAAAATAGAAATCTCAAAGATAACAAGATTATATTTGTTGGCCACCAACATGAAAATGTTTATGTTCTTAATTTTTTTTCTAATTTATTATCTTTTAACATTACATGTCTTTCTGAACTTAGTGATAATAGTTGGTTGTGACATAGAAGACTTAGTCATACTCACATGGATTTAATTTCAAAACTTTTTAAAAAGGAGTTAGTCATTGGACTTCCTAAAATTTCTTTTGAAAAAGACAAATTATGTGATGCATGTCAACAAGGTAAACAAACTAAAATTTCTTTTAAATCAAAAAAATATTTTTTTTAATTTCTAGACCACTGCAATTATTACACATGGATTTGATTGGTCCTTCAAGGATACTTAGTGTTGGTGGTAAACAGTACAATCTTGTTGTAGTTGATGATTTCTCTAGATTTACATGGGTTAAGTTCCTAGCTCATAAAGATGAAGCTTTTCAAAACTTTTCAACATTATGTATGAAACTTCAAAATGAAAAAAGGTTTTATCATTTCAAGTATACGGACGGACCATGATAGAGAACTTGAAAATGATTCTTTTGAAAAATTTTGTAATGAAAACAGTATAGACCATAATTTTTTGGCTCCTAGAACTTCTCAACAAAATGGTGTAGTTAAGAGGAAGAATAAGACTCCAGAAGAGATGGGTAGAACCATGCTTTATGAAAACTCTCTACCAAAATATTTTTGGGCCGAAGCCGTTGATACTGCTTGCTACATTATAAATCGGGTAATGATTAGACCCATTTTAAAGAGAACCCCATATGAGCTATGGAAAGGAGGAAAACCAAATGTAAGTCATTTTCATGTCTTTGGGTGTAAAGGTTTTGTTTTGAACAAAGGCAAAGATAACTTGGAAAATTTTGATTTTAAATCCGATGAAGCTATTTTTCTTGGTTATTCTCCAACAAGTAAAGCATATCGTGTATTTAACAAACAAATTTAAGTTGTAGAAGAATCAATACATGTTGTATTTAATGAATCTAACTTTTCTATTTCCAAGAATATTGTAAGCAATGATGATGCAGATATTGAGCAAAAAACAGAAAACTTAGATATCTCCAAGAAAATTAATGAATCTCAAAAAGATGAATCGAAAGAACTTCATCAAGATCAATGCGGAGATAATCAAGATTTGCCGAGAGAATGGCAATCCATACGGAATCATCCCATGGATCAAATTATAGATGATCCTTCTAAAGATATAATAACTCGAAACTCTCTTAGAATATTTATGATAATTTAGCTTCCATTTCTCAAATTGAACCTAAAACTTTTTGTGAAGCCAAAAATGATGAAAATTGAATTTTAGCAATGCAAGAAGAATTAAACCAATTTGAAAGAAACCAAGTTTGAACTTTAGTCCCTCGACCTCAAAACGACTCTATCATTGGACAAAATGGGTTTTTTAGAACAAACTTGATGAATCCGGTATTATCATTAGAAATAAAGCTAGGTTTTTGCACAAGGATATAATCAAGAAGAATGTATTGATTTTAATAAAACGTCTGCACCCGTAGCAAGATTAGAAGCCATTCGTATGCTTTTAGCATTTGCATATTTTGAAGATTTTAAACTATATCAAATTGATATAAAAAGTTTTTTTATTAATGGTTATTTTTGGGAAGAAGTTTATGTAAAACAACCTCCTGGCTTTGAAAATCATGAATTTCCAAATCATATTTTTAGACTCTCAAAAGCTCTATATGGTTTGAAAGAAGCACCTCGTGCATGATATGAATACTTAAGCAAATTTTTAATTGAAAATAGTTTTACTAGAGGAAAGATTGACACAACACTTTTTGTTAAAACCAAAAATGATGATTTTCTTATTGTATAAATATATGTAGATGATATTATATTTGGAGCTACTACTGAAAATTTGTGTGAGGAATTTTTTAAGTGCATGCAAGGTGAGTTTGAAATGAGCATGATGGGTGAACTAAAATATTTTCTTGGACTTCAAATCAAGCAAACAAAGGATGGGATTTTCATTAATCAATCCAAGTATACAATCAAATTACTTAGAAATATGGATTTGAAAATTCAAAGCCAATGGGAACTCCAATGAGTCCGTCAACAAAGCTCGACAAAGATGAAAACAGTAAGCCGGTAGATGAGAAAAAATACCGAGGTATGATTGGATCCTTACTCTATCTTACAGCAAGTAAACCAGATATAATGTTTAGTGTATGCATGTGTGCTAGATTTCAATCCAATCCAAAAGAATCACATTTATCTGCTATTAAACGAATTTTATATATCTTGTTGGTACTCAAAACTTGAGATTATTTTATCCTAAAGGCGTCTCGTTTGATTTAATCAGGTTTTTGGATGCCGACTATGCTGGTAGTTTTATAGACCGAAAGAGTACTAGTGGTACTTGTCAATTTCTAAGACTTGCTTTAGTGTCTTGGTTTAGCAAGAAATAAAATTCAACTGCTTTATCCACCGCTGAAGTTGAATATATAGCAGTTGGAAATTGTGCTCAATTATTATGGATAAAACAACAATTGGAGGATTTTAATTTACATTATGATTATATTCCTATTAAATGTGATAATACAAGTGTAATAAATTTGACTAAGAATCCAGTTCAACATTCTCGAACTAAACATATTGAGATTAGACATCATTTTATATGAGATCATATTCTAAAAGGAAATTTGAGCTTGAATTTATAAACACTGACAAGCAATTGGCGAATATTTTCACAAAACCCCTAAACAAAAATCAATTTTGTTTTATAAGAAAAGAATTTGGAATGTCTAATCCGTTTTAATAAAAATCTATATATATATTGGATTATGTCCTATTTATAAATCTTGGATTATTGAATTTAATATAGAGTAGTGATGATTTTAATGTAGAAATAAACTTCAATATTTTTTTTATATAAATTATATATCTCTTTCTCTCTCACTTGCTCCAATTCTTTCTTTCTTTCTCTTTCTCACCCGCTTCGGCTCTCGCTTTCGCTCCTACTCTCTCTTTCTCTATAACGATTCTGGTTTGAACCCGACCCATTTGATGTTTTAGATTCGAGTTTCGTTGTCAGATATAGTTATTCTTGTCTTGTTTCCCCTTATATCTCTTTGAGTTTGGCTTTTGGAATGTGTAAATTGCGTTTGGAACAGGTTGGTAGCTTGTTTTTCAAACTTTTGTTCCTTCGCTCAAGTGTCACTTCTTGTGCTCGAGCAGTCTTTGTGAACTCTCAGTACTTTTGCAAGCCTGCAAAACTACTGGGAAGTGATATTCTATGCTCAAGCGATGCTTCTTGTGCTCGAGCAATGTCGGCTCGAGTGGCCATTGTTGAGCTCGAGAGATAATCTTTTGTCTGTAAAACTTTTGGAAGTTCGTATTCTGTGCTCAAGCGAAACTTTTTGCAAGCTGTCACATCTTTTGTGTCTAGATGCTCGAGCGACACTTCTTGCGCTCGAGCGGTCTGTACGTATATCAGTCCGTAAAAGTCACTTTTTACATCACTTTTTCACCTCTCTCTCCAAACATTTCAAAACCCTAATATCTCTCACTCTCTCTCTAAAACTCATCTATTTCCCTTGAACACATAGATCCGTTGATCTTTTCACCCCTATGCCTTTGTTAAAAGATAGAACTCGACAAGGGCTTCGTTCTAATCGGGGTAAAGTTAGTTGTTGGCGTCTTTGAGTTTCTCTCTCTCTCTCTCTCTCTCTCTCTCTCTCTTTCTCTTGTCTTGTAAAACTTGAGGTAGAGATTCTTCGCACCTTCTATGAGTTTTAACTTAGTTATTTGTCACAACCCCATTCCGCCCCTAGTAGAATGGTGCCGTGATGGCCAGTAATCCGAGATTACCAAAGGCCAACTTACAAAGATTCACACACAATCAGAATATACATATGGGGCTTACATGCGCGGGAGCAATAAATTTAAGCCTATGTAGTCCATAAGAGCTGTGCATAGATCAAATGAAGTGACATACATCTTAACATGGTTTACAACTTGAATACAAATAAAATAAAGTACATATTACATCTTGATCAAAAGGCTTCTCAAGCCGACATATACAAAATACATGAAATACAAAGCTAAGAAGCATAATCTTCAAGATGCTACAAAACATGAATCCAAAAATATCTTGCAAAACACATTTAGGCGTCACCACCTTCCTGCTCGTCACCTACATATATATATAGAGAGGGTGAGCTTGGATACTCAGTGAATGATATTAGCAATAAAGGGTTAAATGAATGATATCCAAGATCTTTATCAAAACAATACATATCATAACTTTACAAATCAAAGGAATGAATCAAGTTCATCTATCAAATCTTTCAAAGCTTCTTGGATGTTAATAACATCTACATAATACCAACGATGACATTCCGGACAAGCAAACCCACGCGGAAAACCGTCAGTGGCAAAACAAGGGTGCAGTTGCATTATAGTCCCCTGGCACTAAGGACTTTCAAAACAAGGGTGCAGTTGCATTATAGTCCCCTGACACTAAGGACTTTCAAAACAAGGGTGCAGTTGCATTATAGTCCCCTGACATTGAGGACTTTCAAAACAAGGGTGCAGTTGCATTATAGTCCCCTAGCATTAAGGACTTTCCCAAGAATGTCATCAAAACAAATATAATACTTGATACAAAACTAGGGATAATCATTCATGCTTGATCAAATACTTTTACAAACGAAGCAAAGCTTTATCAAAACTTTATAACATAACTTTATTAAAAATACCATTCACATAGCTCTCCGGGTGAGGGGATTACAAGTAAGGATCCAAGGCCTACAAATACATAATAAATCCCATTGAATGCACTTCAAGAAGTCAAGAAGAGATGCTCAAAGATGGATATGAAATGCATTCCTAGACAAGCTTTACATGTGTGCAAATGATCTCGGCACTTATTTCAAAACTAAGTCAAAACAAAGCAGTCATGTGCTGGGAGTCAAACGTTATTTTTCATCTCGAAAAACATGCTGGGTACCAACCAGGTCTTAGCCGAGGTCCCACACCTCTTGGCCGAGGTGTGGTCCCAACGACCACATTCAGGGAAATGAAGTCTGGGAAAAACCTGGGTTTTCCTTTGAAGAACATGAAGAATATGAACATGGAGAACATGAATGTTAAAATCATAGCTTCTTTATTCGAAATATGAGATTTTTGTGAGATGAGTTCGAAAACATGGACCTGAGCACCCATACTTGGAGATCTTATGAAAACAAACACAAAAACATAGATCTTGATACAACCTTTCGGATCAAAACATGGTTTTATTTTACGAACACAAGAACATCATTTTTTCTTTCTAAAACAAGCTTTAAATCAATGCATGGCTCATGAATCATGCTAGATCATGCAATGTGATCGATTCCACAGAAGAATAACAAGAGTAGACCAAGAATCTAACCTCAAAACACGGATCTAACGGTTCAAGGTGCGAAGATCAAGCTTGGAAATCTAGTTCTCTCCCTAAGAACTCCTTCTTCTTCTTCCTAGGCTTCTCTCTCTACCATGCAAAATATGACACACAATGATATGTTTTCTCCCACTGCCGGCTGACTTAACTCTTTGCTGGGGCACGTGGCAACGATTGGTTGGCTCTCCTCAAAAAGGTGACTGACTGACAAGACAAGAGCATGACAAAGTGTATACAACAAGCAAGGTGACAAGGGCACTCTGGTAAGGCGAGGATCTCGGATTATAACATTGGCTCCGGCAAAAGGGGTCTCAACGATCTCGGTTAGGAAGGATAACACTGGACTTAGCTGTGCCACACCTCGGCCTAGATGTGCCACACCTCGGCCTAGGTCATACTAGTCCAGGAACAAGATCACTTAGGTGCAAGGATGACATCTCGGCCTAGATAGTACACATCTTGGCCTTGGTGATGAACACCTCGGCCTAGATAATGACATCTCGGCCAATATGCCAGGGTGAAGGTGGAGGTCAACCAAAGGGGTTCCAAGATGGTCCTAGGTGTAAAAGGTCCAAAGGCGTGACCTAGGCTTAAGATGACCTCGGCTTCACACACCAAGCAAGGGACAAATCATACAAACAATACTCAAGCCAAAACACATAGGTATAAAACAAGACGGAAACCTTACTTTAGGCAACACAAGTCAAAACCACAAGTGCAAGCTTAACAAAACAAAACATGCAAATGCACATGAACATGACTAAGACGGGGATGAGGGTCACTACATTATTTGTGATTTCTAAACAACTTTATGATTTAGGGATTTTTGGAACAAATCTAGGGCTTTGGGTAAAAAGATCAAAAGAGGGGTTTTTCACATGGATTCTTGGAAATGATTTTCAGGTTGGAGATAATGTTGAGTTGGAAAGAAATAGTTGATTGTGATACATGGGGTTGATTTTGGAAAGAAAATGAATTTTACCCTAAATAACTCAAATATTGATTTTGTATAAATAATGCAATTGATGTTGAAATTGTGAAATTGGATTGATATTGATGGGGATAGTTAAGTTAGATATGTATTATCACTCACCTCTAAAAATTTGGAAAGTTTATCTTTATGGAATATTATTTATCTATTTAGAAATATCTGTTTTGGACTATCGATGGAGGATAGCTATAATTGTTGTAGAATTTGTATGAGAATTAGGGAAATTGAAACTATTTTTCTCGTTCATTTTCATCGATTATTAATTCATATTTATACATTGCAAATGTATATTGTTTTGAGAAAAGGGTGAATCTAGAAAAGAATTATTGTTATATCAATTAAGTTGGCTTGTGTGTCCAGGGTGGAAGTCTCGAAACTCGCGCGTATACAAGGGTGCTGATCTCACGGATGAAATATCCGTAAAATGACAATAGTAGTGCTTGTACAGCCTATGTTTACATGGGTGCCGGTGTACGGTTTCCCACGGACAAAATTTCTGTGAAATGTGATAATGTTTAAAAGATTTCCAAAAATATGATTCATTGACCGGTTTTCCTTTGAAAAGAGAATGTTTTATGAACTATGGTATTCATTTGGCATTGCATGGTTTTTGGAAAGAGATACAATGTTTTGGCACAAGCATTGCATATGCGTACACCTTATAACTTTGTTAAGATTCATATATTGTGCTGGATTTTTTCTACTAGGCTTTAGCTCACTCTATGTGGGAAACACATTTCAGGTGCTGATGATATGCCTCCGCCTAGACAATAGCTTGGGAGGACTTGGAGCGAGAGCTTCTTTTGTGTGTTTACTGTATTTGTTTTTGTACAAGCCAAGGGCTTTAACTATATTCGACTTTAAGTCCACTTTTATTGTAACCAAGAATTATCTTGGAAAGTTGTAAGCCTTTAGCGTATTTATTATCGGTTTTATTTTCATATCTTATCTCATGCTGTGACATATACTATAGATTCAGAGATAGGCTTATGAATGTATAACTGCATGTGTCACTTTTTTGTAAACTCATTTGGAATCAATGAAAGATAATTACTTATGTTGGCATAGTTATTTAATGCATATAATGGATGGTCTT
Source organism: Camellia granthamiana (assembly GCA_036172215.1). Taxonomy (NCBI): domain Eukaryota; kingdom Viridiplantae; phylum Streptophyta; class Magnoliopsida; order Ericales; family Theaceae; genus Camellia; species Camellia granthamiana. The sequence goes on from CM069910.1 coordinate 75,683,172, forward strand.
TTTCTTTTATTTCGGGGCGTTACACATACACACACACTCTCTTTCTCTCTCTCTGTCGTCCACTCTTGCTCTCCGACTCCATCACCACCATCATCCACCACTTTCATCACTACCATCATCCACCCACATCCATCACTGATCTACCAAAATCCAATACCGCTCTACCAAGATCCATTACCGATCTACACAAAACCTTCATCACTGATCTTCGCCATCATTTTCGATCCACCAAGATCTGTTACCGATCCACCAAGATCCATCACCGATCTACCAAGATCTATATATGATCTACAAAAATCCATTCCTGATCTACAAAAAAAAAAAAAAAAAAAACATCATTTCGATCATCACCATCACCGCCGATCTTCATCGTCATCAATCTTCATCATCGGTCCTCATATCCACCAGCATCGTTTCCCTATCAAAATGATAAAATTAGTTTTGCATTGTGTAATATTTCTTTTATGGTTGTATGTGCTACAAACTCTTTTGTATTTAATAACAATTGCTTCTACCTAGTATGAAGAAATTGGTCTCATTTGTATTTTTTCCTTTTATGCTAGTACACTCGGTGTAGTTGTATATGGCTGGATTTTAATGGCCCTTGGTATTATCAATTGGTAATCTATTATGTTATTTTTGTGCATTAATTCAGGGGGAGTTTTTATATTCTGTTAAATGCTTGTGTATCTATTGTTAAATATTTCTTGTGACATTTTTTTTTCAAAATTGATTCTTTATACCCATATTAACCTTTTATTTTGATGATGTCAAGGGGGTAGAAGAAATATATAAATCATTTTTTGACAAAGAATTTGTTAATAAAGGCGGAGAAAATATAATGAAAATAATGAAAATAAATGCATGTATTATGATGTTGAATATTTTTTTGTTGAATTTATTCATGTAAAATTTTGTTTCAAATTCATGCATGTATTGCTATCATCAAAAAGGGGGAGATTGATAATTTTGTTGTTTGATTTTGATGATGTCTAACATACATTAGATTTGTCATGATTTTTAGTATACATATTTTACATTATTTGACACAAAATATTATTTGTTTAAAATATATGTTGTAAAATGTATTTGTATTAAATATTATTTAAATGAAAGTTACTGTGCTATATCTGATTTGATGTAAATATTTTGAAAATTTCACTGTTCACGTTTTGAAAAATCCGGCCGATCACTATTTATCTTTTGACAAATTTGATATTGATTAGTTGTCATCTTTTGACAAATTTGGTATTGGTGAATTATCTTCTTTTGACAAATTGATATACCCATGTGGGATAGTGAGTTATTTTTTATTATAGTGTATTTAAAATCTCTACAACTACAAAAATTTTAAAAGAGTCATATATTTTCATATCTATTATAAATGTTATTTTAAAGAGATTTTACTATATATTCAAATATTTTAATAAAAAAGTTACTATGTAGTTACTATGCATTCTTTGTTTTTTATGAGAAATGTTTCAAAAAATTGTATGTGTTTGGTTTGAATTTTCTGAATTAAATTTTTTGCAAACTGAGTTTTTTGTTTTTCGTGTTTTTTTGTTTTTAGTGAATATTTTTAAAATTTTAAGCATTTTTTTTACTTTTTTAGATGCACCTTACTTAGATGTATCTAAAAAGTAAAAAAGTTTGTGAAAAAATATTTTAAAAAATTAACAAATACATAAAAATATGAAAAATATACTAAATTTTCGTATTTTTTTGTATTTTTGTTATTTATTGAATTTTTAAAAGATTTTTTCACAAAAATTATACTTTTTATGTGTATTTATGTTAAGTGTATCTAAAAATTAAAAAAAAAATCTTAAAATATTAAAAAAATTCAGTAAAAATAAAAAAATACGGAAAACAAGAAAGTAAAATTTTCTAAAAACTGTTTTCAGAAAAACAAAACCAAACAAATTTAAGAAAGCGACGTTTGGCCAATTGTTTCCAACTTGGCGCTTTCTCCGTGTGAATCCGAGTTGTAATATGAAGAGTGAGCAAGTCAAAAAGAGGAGCATACCCGCGTGATCCGTGATGTCAAAAAAAGGAACGTCTCTCCTCCCAACAGGTAGATTTTGTGCTATAAAAGGGGTATTTTGCTTGGAGAAAAATACAAGAAGTGTTGAAGAAAAAATTTTGTGATATTGAAGTGTTCCCAAATATTGTGTTGTGTGCTTTCAGTGATTAATTATTTCTATTGAGAGTAAATCTGTTGATATTTTGAGCTTTTATTGTAAAAGGGTCTTATATCACTTATTCTTATTCTTGTAAAAATAGTGATAATTTTTGTAAGTGATTTTTGAGATAAAATCACTTGGTTGGAGTGATTGGGATTGATCACTTATTGTAAAGGTTCAATAGCACCCGTAAAGCTAGTGGTGTTGTTATTATTTGAAGAATAGTAGAGAACTCTCAAAAAGGAATTTGAGGAGTGGACGTAGACTCGATTGTGCCGAACCACTATAAATGGCCCAATTTGCTTTTTCTTTCCTTTACTCATTTTATTTTTTTATTACTCTCATATATATTGTTCCATATATTTATTTATTTGGGCTAAATTTTTAATTAGACAATTTAGAAACCCAATTCACCCCTCCCTTTTGGGTTGCCTTTTGGATCACAGTTGGGTTAATTTGATTTTTGAGTACATTAGTTTGGTTATGTATTTTCAAATCATCAAACCGATAAGATTGGGTTACTTCTTGATTTAAGTCTTGTCTAAACCAAACCAATCCGAGAAACATATTATATAATATAAGCAAAAATGTTATGGGCTCTTTGAATCTCAAAACTCTAATCCATTTTTCTATAATTTTTTATTTTTTAAATACAAAAAAATACATTTGTAATTATTCTTTTGGTTATTTTCAACTTACTATTATTTTCTTTCAATTTCATTAAATAATCTAAAAATCAATATGCTAAGTTCTTTAGAAGAAAAAGAAAAAAAAAAAAAAAAAAAAAAAAAAAAGGCAACAAATCATAACATTTTGGAACTCTCATTTCTCCTTTCAAAAATACAACTACACAAAGGAAAACAAAAAGTAGACAAGGGAAAATATTAACAAAAGAGAAATTAACAAAATGGAAATCATAAAAAATTCAACAATGGTTATAAATATGCATACCTCACAGTTGATTCCTCCTACAAAACAAACCCTAGCAATCATATACTCCAACAAATACATTTTCCACATCTATCACAATCGAGCTTGGTTTTAACTATTTCAATATATTTCCCAAGGACAATAAAAGTTACAGAAATTTCTATCACCTTTATGCTGTCAATTTGTTTGTATTGCTAGATTTTTTTTTAATCTTTTTTTTTTTTTTTTGGGTATACTATTACTATGAAATTTCTATCACTTTATGCTGTCAATTTGTTTGTATTGCTAGATTTTATTTTATTTTTTAAACTTTTTTTGTTTTTTTGGTTTTTTTTTTTGGGTGTACTATTACTATGATGCTTTTGAAAAATATTTATTGGAGAAATTTTATTATCATATTTTTTGAAAGAATTTTGTGTTGCAACTTTTTTATGTAATAGTTTTTAAAGATATACAATATCTTCATTTAAAAAAGGAAAGTTGAAGTGAAACTTTAAGCACATATAATTTAAAATTTTTAAAAAGTCTGAAAAAAAAATTCAAAAAAGACACAACTAAGCAAAAAATAATAAACATTTTTTTGTTGTCTTATTTTGAATTTCTCAATTTTTTTATAAAATTTTTCAATTTTTACTTTATATATATATATTCATCAACACAAAACCGACCGGGAAAATAAAATTTTTGACATAATTTTGAAAAATCACTAAAGACTAAAAAATTCAGAAAAACGAGATAGTTTATTGTAAAAAATATTAATTAATTAAAAATAATTTTATCGATCATTATTCAACCCCGTGCATAACATGAGTTATACGCTAGTTTATATATATATATATTAAATTTTATTTATATTGACATGTTTTCACCTTATTACTCTATTACAATGGACTTGATTATACCTAATAATTTTCCATTTATAAGAATTATTAGGTAAACCAAAAAATCACTAGAAGCTTTAGTTAGATTTCATAGTTAATTTAATTTGTATTGGTTGTATTAATGAATTTACTTTGTATTGATTATATTTAAACTTGAGTTGGATTTAATTTGTGTTGACTTGCATTAAATAATATTTTGCTATTTATTTATGTTATGTTTAAATGTTAAACTTACGTATATTAATTATTTATTATTGATTGATTTACTTATTTTTAATATAGTGGAACTGTGATTCCAATCCAAACCAACCCAAACTACATTGGGTTGGGTTGAGCTGGTTCTAAGTGCATGATTGATTTGGTTCTAAGTCCAAAAATTTGGAACCGATTGTGACACCCCCAAAATAGTTAATATAAAAACATCCATCAAAACATGGTTAAACACCAAATGATCCTCTTTCTCATTGAACTAAGGTTTTCATTTACAGTTCAGTGTCAACATATTAAATACATTTCCATATAGCAAAGTTCAACAAGTTAGAGGATACAAGATAGAATGCCTTAATGGCTTACAAAAACTCAGAGCATTGCCTTGTTACAACAAAAATGGACTCACGGTCCTAAACAAATAAGCTCGGAGTTTCCACATTTAAACATCCATGAGCTTCGGTGCTCCAATCAAAACAAAAGAGTATACTTCATCTCATTGAGGTGGTGTCACATCACCAATTTCTAAAAAGGTTATATATGAATGAGTTATATGCCCAGTAGAGATACATTTAACAGAGTTCTAGTTAGTTGAACATCTGCATGGCATCATCATAACTCAAACGTAATTTAAAGTTGATGTTCAAAAATAAAATGGGTAAGAAAACAGACATGTTTCTGTTCCATCGAAAACCTTTCTCAACACAAGGGTGGTAAATATGCCATGAATCCCTCATAAGAGCCCCATATTACATATATGTATAGGTGTATAACCAAAACTATTCTCCATATTTGTTGGCTAGGGCAAGACCAGTAGGCACCCAAAAACATTTTTTTTCATATTCGTCCAGCGATAAGCTCAAGACAGGGTAATTAGGCACCTTAACTCCTCGTGTGGGTACCAACACAACACATTGTTCTTAAAAACCGACTCTCTATCCAAATTCATACTTTATTTACCTCTCCCCTTTTTATGTAATGTCCCAAAATTTATAGCATCGTTCAATACGTCAACCAACGCTCATTATAAGAAAAGAAGTAGTTTTCCAACCTTTACATTACTTTATCTTTAAGGTTTGAACAAAAATAGGTCCACATGCAAATTATACATTCAATGATATCAAATATATGAATCTATAGCATATAGTGCATAAAATCCAAAAATTTATAAATGCCCTCAAGGGCTTACAAATTTCAAGACTTAAGCTCGGTTACACAAAAATGGTCTCTCGGACCCACACAACTATAGCCCTTGGCTAGCAAAAATACATCACAACAAATGAGGAGCCATATGCCCTCAACAAATATGTCCATGCCTTTATACATTTTATACAAGGTTCACCAAATGAAATGCACATGCCATGCTATGCTTCTTAAAAAGAAGATCACATTTGCATCCTTTGGCATCATGCTTAATGATAACTTGAAATCTCAACAATTCAAAAATTATCAATTTAGTTCAAGGGGCGGTAAATACGACTCAGGTAATCCCTAGGTTGGTGTCTGCAAGTAGGCGTAGCTAGCACTACCAAATCCCCACTTCATCGGTAGCTAACTGGAAGGCACGTGGTACCTCCTCCGCGCGTGTTTTCAATCTTTCACCCCGGACACTCAGGACAACTTAATCAATTTCATGTACACCTCCTATCCGGACTTACCAACGTATTTACCCCAAAACATTTCAATAAATCTCATTTCACAATATTTCTTTCCCAATGCAAAGTTTCAAATCCCAATTCAATATTTATAACAAGCAAGGTATTGAAGTGCCAATGCAACAATTATCCATGCAATGCAATAATTAACCATGCAATGTAATAATTATCCATGCGATGCAACATCCTACCATTTACAAAACTTCCACACAAAAGTTCCATTTGTGATCATAATTTTCCACTTCCATTTCCAATGCATTTCAACATATATTACATGTGAATTTTATTTCCATCCAAGTGTAACAACACTCCCACATCTCACGTGTTCTCAACAATTTGTCATTTCATGATTATATACCTATTCACTTAAACAATAAATTCCAAAAAAATCCACTAATTCTCATATACCAAGAAAATTGTCATTTTGTATACAATAATATGAAATTCCTACTTATTCATTCATTTGGCACAAGAAAATCTATAGATTCTTATCGTCTTCCAAAACCTCCAAATTTCTAGGTTTCTCATCAAAACTAGACATTTCCTCATCTCTTGGTAGAATCTCACCAAAAACATCTTTCTTAAATCAATGTGATTCAAATCCTCAAGAAAATCATTTAAAGAAAACAAGAGATGAACCCATTTTTAAAACCACCAACATTCTGGAGCCAAAGACCAAATTTTCAATGCCACCAAGGGAAATCTCGAAATTAACATAAACTTGCAAAAATATATATATAACTCTAAGAAAATACCTACCTCAAGTTTTGAAAAAGAGATGAGATGAAACCCCAAAATCAACGATGTAGAAACTTGATCTCCACTGCACAAAGTGAAACCCTCGCTTAGCACTCCAAAGTTTGTGAAGGATAATGGATCAAAACCCCAATGGATTGGAAGAGATCAAGTGTTTATGGTGTTGGGATGTTTTTAGAGAGAAGGGAGGGGAAATGATATTTTTAGAGAGAGAGAGATGTGTAAAAAGTGAAATGCACACAGCCCTAAAAGAGAAGAAAAGTATAATTTTCGGACCCAGCCGACTCCCGTTCGTGCGACACCCATTCCCGCACGTGCGACATTGATTCTCCGCACGTGCGGCACTCTCCCTCACCTCCCTTCCGCACCTTCCTTTAATGCAGTAGCCAATCCTAGAACTCCCATGTTTCTCGCACGTTCAGCCCAGGGCCCCGCACGTGTGGCTCTGTCCCTCCCAGCTAGGAAACGCTACAGCTCAACATGAGCCACTCCAGACCCAACCTCGCACCTCCCGAACATGGGAAACTCGATACAAAAAAAATAAAAAATAAAAGCAAAGACTTGAAAAAAGTTTCCAAATACAACAAAACGAACCATTAACAAGACTCTTGGTTAAACCCGACACCCTAATAAGACAAACCCAAGGTTAAACAAAGAAGAACGAGACGAAAGACATACTCGGTCATTACATTTTATGACATTCCAAGTAATCAAGTATTAAATAAAACATGAGATAAATAGTGAAAATAGAATACATGGGTCATCAATTTCCAAGTCCACAATCTCAACTCAACATACATTAATAATGTATTCCAAAGTCTAATTATCCACGTAGTTTCAAGATACGAAAGTCAATTCCGTCCAAGCATCATTTTTCACCAAAATCAAAAATAGGATTTAAATAAATTTGGGGCTTTTACCCCCTCTTCATATATATGGTAGTTCTCAACACCAATACTCAACATCTATAAGAATTTATTTGAAACCTTAACAAATGTTGGGTGAAATCTCCTTTGTGTTAAACATAAAACTTAACTTTTGCTCAATCATCAAAATAAAGTATCATGGTCACAACAATACCACATAATCATATTCAAACTAAAGAGATACTAAGTTAAAAGTAACCCTGCCTCAAAGAAAGAGCAAGAAAACTAGAATTTTAAGAAAAATCATTCGTAAAATCAAAATCTAATCGGTAGAAAGCAAGATCCTTACGTAGACTTCACTTCTTGCAAGTGATTTAAGCTTAAAACTTAGTAAAATGAGAGATATATAAAGAGAGAATTCTAGGGTTTTCAGAATTAGTGAGAGAGGAACGAAGAGAGAAGAAGAAAAGGGAAAGAAATAATCTAAAAAGTGGGTTTTGAGCTGTTGAATTTGTGCAGACCGCTCGAGTGGTGAACGAGACCTCTTATTATCTCTGTCTGCAAAATAAGATACTGGAAACCCCTCATGTTCGCTTGAGCGACCACTTGTTTGCTCAAGCGGTCCCTCAATCTGTAAAACAAACTATTGATAGCGCATCGGCTCCACTTGAGCAGTTTTTCCACTTCTCGAGCAGTCACCTGAAACAAATTGTCATATCGATTATGATTAAGTTGGTTCTAAATTTAGTGCTAAACTGAACAAAACGACACATAAACACTCTTAGGTGTTATTTCAAGTTTATAATATATCTTAATATTAATATAAAGGGTGTTTCTTTAGTAAATCCTATTTCCAAGACTTATATTCCATTTACCTTATTCTATTCCCAATATTCCAATAAGTCTCATAACTGATAATATGACCATAACACCCCTTCCAACATTTTTATTCATCTCCTGGGTTTGTTGTCTTTCTCATCTCCGTCTACCATTGTCATTCCTTTGCTCATGAACCTTGCTTCTCACTATAATATACAACAACATACACCATTGTTACCCAAATTTACACAACAAAAACAACATTTACATATACAATAATCGAATCAAAATACAAATGAGAAACATATTGTGTGGCTTACCCATGGTAGTAACTGTCTCTCTCTCATCGTCTTTCTTCTCCCCTTCTCGTATCCTTCACACTATCACCCAACCCCTCTCTCTTCCTTCCCTTTCCATCAAAGTATTTGATCTTCTTTGTGTGTCTAAGCCCTCTGTTCTTTTTTTTATTTTTTTTTATTTTTTAGAAGTGTCTCTTCTTGTTCAGAACTTTTAAAAAAAATAAAAATTAGGAATGAAAAAGAGACACAACCCAACCCAACCTAACCTACACATACCCATCCAACCCTCTGCACTTATCTCCACTGGTATGTTGTCAAATTTTTTGGTATTGAGAAATCAATATGAATATTCACATTATTGACAATTACTTTATCATTACGTACACATAACCATTGTGGAATGTAATTAAATTATTTGTTATTTTATTCTTGATGTTAACATCCACATCAACATTTTGATTGTGCATAAACATATACTTCAGATGTATGGATGTGAATGTTGTCATATTTATTTTGCATTGTGAACATTTACATTATCCTCGTGTCCACATGAACACTATGGATTATGGTTGTATGTGCTTACAAATTAGTTCGATGAGAACTTTAACATTAACATTGTTTAATAGTAGTGTGAATATTGACCTTGTTTAATAACAATGTGAATATTTATACTGAGTAAATAATTACCTTATTTAACATTGAAACACATTAGTCCTGATGAGAACTTTAACATTAACATTAAACTTGTTTAATACTTACCCTACAATATTATATAGGGATGTCAATATTACCATTGACTAGCAAAAATAATGACAAGTCTTCATTTCCACTTAATGCAAACATTACACAACTGAAGCTATGACATATTGTAAATATTCATATAGATGAGTTGTGAATATTCGCATTAACCTTGATTTCTAACTAATATGAATGTTCACCTGATATATTTGGGTTGTTAATATTCACAAACTGTGGATAAGAATGCACATTGATAAGTTATGTTAACATTCATTTGTTAATGAGTTATGTGAACATTCATATCATATCCACATGTGTATGGCCATTCATAATTATATCAACATTTAAATTTATGTGAACATTAACATTCTAATCAATTTATAACAATTATGGTTTAGACCCGACCCATTTTCGTGATTTTAGATTCGAGAATCCATGTACTTAACTATTGTTCATCTCTTTTCCATTTTATTGTTTGTTGAGTTTGGCTATTGAGAGTGTTGGTTGTGTTTGGAACAGGTTGGAAAGTCAATTTTTCAAAGAGTTGTTGTCCAGATTCTCACTTGTTCGCTTAAACGGTCTTTCTTGCGTTCGAGCGGTTTTTTACAGTCTGCAAAACTACTAGAAATGTGATATTTGCGCTTGAGCAATACTTCTTATGCTCAAGCGGTCTTTTGCAAGTCTGAACTTTAGGGAAGGGGTCATTGTGCGCTCGAGCGGTGTCACTTTTTGTGTCTGTTAGCTTGAGCGGTATTTTGGTCGTTCAAGCGGCCTGTGCATATATCAGTCCAAGAGAGGGCCTTTTTAAGTCACTTTTTCATCTCATTCTCTCTCTAAACATTTCAAAACCCTAAATCCATACACACTCTCTCTCTAAGTTCTTACCTTCTAGCTCTAAATACTCTCAATCCTCTCAATCCATTAGTTTTCTCACCCTCGCCCTTTGGAATAAAACGTAGAGCTCGGCGAGGGCTTTATTTTAATCTGAGCGGATCGTTGTTTCGTCACCGATGATTTTTGGGTCATCTTCTCCTTGCTTCGAGAGATAGGGATTTCTTTGCTCCTTTTCAATACTTTGTCTATAGATAGATATGTGGTAGATTTTATTGCATAAAAAGTATGATTATTATGAATTTTCAAAAAGCATGTAAGACAGATCTAGGGTTTGATAACGTGGGGTTTCTAATTGTTAATTGGTAGTTGTTTTGGTTAATTTGGGAGTGGTTTTATGTGTTTATATTGAAGAATGGGAAAAGATCTAATTTAAATTTTATTAGCTCAATGAATTGGAAAGGAGTAAAATTGAACAATGGTTGTGTCTTTTTGTTATGGCTTGTGTAAAGTGTGTAAATTGTTAAATTAAAGGGTTAACCATGATGATGGGACTAATTAGGATTGATTTTGTTGAGAGGAAATCAGGTTGTGGCTTTGACATCATGGATGTGGATTTTAATGAAGTGCAGAAAATTGGTTTTGGAAAGAAAATGAAATTATAATCTTTCGTAAATTGAAAATGAACTTGAGGTTGGATTTTGAAATCTTTAACTATTATTATTATTATTATGTTTGTTGTTGGACTTAATGTATCGTAAGAATCGGATTATCATATTACGTGTATTTAATATATATGTTTAAGGTTTTGTTCCTTTGTCATCGGTGGAAGATGACATTGTGATGTTGAAAAGATTATGTGTATGTAGTACACTCGGATTACTTACGCTTGTGGTATATTATGATGATTAGAAATATATGTGTGTTGAAAATGAGAGGTACTATTTCCTTCCAGCTAACACCTGGAGAAATTAGTTGCGCTTAGAATAAGAGGTACCAGTACCTTCTAGCTAACGTTTGAAGAACTTGGCAGATGTGCCATTTCCTTCCAGCTGGTGTCTGGTAAATTGGCAGAGGTACCATTACCTTCCAGCGGGTGTGTGGTAAATTGGTAGAAGTCTCATTCCCTTCCAGCTGGTGACTGCTAAAGTGGCTTGTGTTATGGAAATGTGTATTCCTTGGCTTACCGTGCTTAAGACAGGTAGAGCAGAGTTTTGTTTATCGTTATTGTCTTAGTGTATTTGGGTATATCATGTGTTATGATGGTTATGGTTCAGGCAGGCTGAGTTGTCTTATCTGTTGAGTGAGCAGTTGTTGGGTGTTTGTTGTTTTCATTTTTCGTATTAGATGTTATATATACATGTGAGTGTATCAAATAAACTGTTGAAAGTATCTTTTTAACTTTGGACGTAAGGCTCGGAAAAATGTAATGAACGTGTTGGAAATGGAAGTAGGTTACAGATCGAGTTGGTAAGTAAAAGAAAGAAATCGAAATCTTGTTAATGTATTTCAAAAACAAAATAGTTGATATGTGATATTATTGAAATGGAAAAAAAGAAGGAAATGTAAACTATCTATGTTGTTGAACGAATTGGATGATTTTGGAAAAAGTACTTATGTAAATATAGTTTAGTACAAACCGTCACATTATTTACATAATATGAGTTGAAGCATTCATGATCATAACTATCTGTAAGTTGTTATTATTTAGAATCATGTTGGGATCCCTACTGGATTTTATGTTCATCCCACGTTGCTAATCCATTTTCAAGTGAATCACAATAAGTGTTTTTAAGATCAAGGATCTTTTTTATTTGTTGGCCACGAGGCCTTATATCTGCTGGGGAAATGTCATTGTTGTAAAATGGTTGAACCCTTTTTCTTTTATGTAATGATGTAAGCTTGCGGACAATTTATTTAATTATGTCACATGTTGCATTCATTACGTATACAAATGAGAGAATCTTCACTTATTTATTCTTATTGATATATTAGAACTTCCGTGATGTAAGCTTGCGGACAATTAATTTAATTATGTCACATGTTGCATTCATTACGTATACAAATGAGAGAATCTTCACTTATATATTCTTATTGATATATTAGAACTTTCGTTCGTTGTCTCTGAATTTATAATAATGGTTTTTAGTAAAGTTATCCGAGTAATAAAATATGGGGGCGTTACACAATTCATATTAATTCACATTATGAACCACATATTTGATATACAATATGTTCATGCATATGCTTATATTTTGCAAACATGTCACTTTTGTCTTGTTTTACCATCTGTGAATGTTCACACTTGTATTAATGTGACTATGAGTTCGTGTGTATTTCAAAATTGTAAATGTTCACATTATTCGAGTGGGGTTGTTTGGGGTGTCTTAAATTAATGCACTTTTTGTCTTTTTGGATTAAAAAGTTGAGGAAAAAAATATGGATGTTTGGGTTAACTTTTTGACTTTTTATGGAAAAAATGTGTATTAAAAAATTGTATAAAGAACTGTGTAGGAGAGAGATTAGAAATGTGTGTTGGCAGCCGTACAATCTGAGGGGTTGAATTGATGGTAAGAAATTATTGGCTACTTTTCGGGTATTGCACTGAACGGTTTTGTTCAGCCCGTGGGGGCCATCACGGGTCCCATTTTGATAATTTGAACCGTTCAATGTGTAGAACTCGTCGAATACTATATGTTTATAAAAAATCACGTTGATCGGATATCGATAGCTATCTGATCAGATTTGTTTTTTTTCAATCGTTAATTATAACACCATCCATTTTTTTTATACAAAACTTATTTGATCATGTAGTTGTCGATATCCGATCAATGTGATTTTTTACAAGCATATAGTACTCAACGAGTTCTACACATTGAACGGTTCAGATTATCAAAATCGGACCCGTGATAGACCCCCACGGGCCGAACAGCAGTGTGTGGAAATTGCACCCAAACTGTGCTACAAAAGTTAACAAACACTGCACAGCGCAGTCTTAACATGATTGCTGAGTTGTGATAACTGTGTGAAAAATTAATTTTTTAATATTTTTTTTGGTGAATAGTGATAACTTTTTAACTTTTTGAGTAACTTCTTGGCTTTTTGGCTTTTTGGGGAGATGCCAAAATAGTGTGAATATTCACATTTTTTATTTCGTTGAAGCCAAACATAGTGTTTTTCCTATTACAAAATGTATCAATTATCTATAGTGTTATATTAAGTGATGCCCAAATTTGTGTAATGAAGGTTCTACCATATGGAATTTAATTGGTTAAAAATAAAAATAAAAATTCCATGTTTTCCATCCCAACCAACACTACACCTACAACCCACTCAAATTTTCATTGCAATTAACTCTACATTCCTACAATCACTCAAATTTCTTATCGTGAAGAATAAAAATTAAAAACAAGAACAAACAAACAAACCCACATTTCCTTTACATTTTTCGATCTCAACTTACTCTACACTTCCACAATCAGTCAATTACTTTCATTAATTTTTTCACTTTTTGGTTTCTTCCTCTCTACTTTGTTGTTTCTCCTCTCTTTTTACAATGATATCCAATGATAATTGTAAATACAGTTCTGCTAGGTAGCTCGAATGACTTTTGGCCCGAATGGCTCGAGGTGCCAAAACGATGACACCTTTTTTTTTTTTTTTTCTTCTTCTTCTTCTTTCTTTCCATGACTCATAGGTTCCATAACTCAGAGGAGAGAAGAACAGAGGAGGAAGAAGAAGAGAAAAAAGAAGAAGAAAAGAAACAGAGAAAGAAGAGGAAAAAAGAAGAGAAACACCTCTTTATCTTGTTCCCCCATAAGGGCAAAACTCGACCTCCTTCATAAAGTCTTCCCCCTTTCATTTTCTCATTTTCTTCTTCCACCCATTTTCTCAGTCGGTCAACATTGTTCCCCATTGCCTTTACCTCCATTACTCCTCTCATTCTCTCCCCCAAAATCAATATCAGTGAAAGAGATGGTGGTTCCGAAAGAAACATACAATTCTTACTGAGTTTGAAACAATACCAAAAGATAAGATTCATGGCATTATTGATTGAAAAGAAGAGAGGAGGAACAGAGAGAGAGAGAGAGAGAGAGAGAGAGAGAGAGAGAGAGAAACATAGATCTATGTGTGTATACACAGATCTGTGTATACACACAGGAGGCGCTGGTGGCTCGAGGGGTTTGCAACGACGATGATGGCAGCGCCGGTGGTTTGCGATGGTGATTCTGGCTCTTTCTCTGTCTCTGTCTCTGTTCCCCCTCTCTCTTCTCTTTTCTTCCCTCTTTCTTCTCTTCCACCCCTTCACCCACCGACATCGCGACCCTCCTCTATCTTCTTCTTCTCTTCTTCTCTCTTCCTCCTTCTCTCTTTCTTCTTCTGTCTTCTTCTGCTATCTGTTTCATAAAGAGAAAACAAAGGGGGAAAAGAGAAAAAGAAAAAGAAAAAGAAAAAGAAAAACTATCCAAAAAGACGTCGTTTTGGGTAGTCGAGCCATTCGGGCCAATAATGTTTTAAGCTATGAAACATTATTCTTGTAAATAATTGAGAATTCCAAACGGCAAAAGCCTTTGTCTCTTTCATTTCAATCGTTTCGAATCACGATTGAAGTATTGGCGGTGGTCCTAGCCTATGAGTATTCGTCGACAAGAAGTTCGTTTCCGCTCACAAGAAATTCCTTTTTAATTGTTCAATTTGTAATTTTTTTTTTTTTTTGGATATAGGATTTTGACTTTTTGACTTTATACTTAATTTTTTTTAGGAGCATTTACACACAAGTCCTAATTTATGAACTTATATTCTATTAAGTCTTAACTAAGATTTTTTAGATCTTTAAGTCTCATTAAATTTTTAATAGTCAGAATTGCCTTTCAAAAAATGATTGTTTATCATTTATGATTATCTATAAAATAACATAATGATTTAACATTTATTTTAATTTTCAAAATTTTAAAACATCAACTTTCAAATTGAAAAAACTATTAAAAAAAAAATTGAAAAAACTGAATTATTTTTTTGTGCAAAACTGAAAATTTTGTGTCTATAAAGGAGCATCATGATGAAACATTGATCGGCAAAACTAGAAAAAAAATAAAAATTAAAACTTAAAAATTAAAAAAAAAAACAGGTAATATTCTCAGTTTTAAAGTTAGAAAAAAATTGATAATGTTTTCGATTTTATTAAATAATTGAATCAAACCAATAAGTAATGGGCAAAAACGTTTAATCTCATACTTTGTTTTTTTAGGCTCTATTTTTTTCATCAGTTAGTGAAACAATCATCTAAAACATTACTATGCAAAATAGATAATGTTCTTAATTTTAAAAATTAAGAAAAATTGATAATATTATTAGTTTTACTAAATAAGACTTATTGGTTCAAAAAATCTTAGATATGACCTAAGCTACTATAACATTTGTAAATAGGACTTTTAGATAATTTACTCTTTTTTTTTATTGATAGTTTATTATTACTTTTTCTTTATCTATATCAAATCTCTTTGCTTATAATTGCTCAAAGTCTTGGGTTTGTAGTTTAAAAAAAAAAAAAAAAAATTTCTTAATTTTTTTCATGTGTATTTTTTTTTATTAAAAAGTTCAGTGTTCTAAAAATTTGTCGTTTAACAAAAAATAGTTTTTTTTGTTTGTTTTATGGGTTATTATTATTATTATTATTTTATTTTATTTTTTATTAATAGATTATTATTTTTTTTTATGTATATCAAATTTCTTTGATTGTAAATGTTTTAAGAGTCTCGGGTTTTTGTATGTGTATTTTTTTTTTTATAAAAAATTTAGTGTTCTTAAAATGTGTTGTTTAAAAAACATTTTTTTAAAAATTTTCATTTTAATTTTTCAATCTGTAAGTTTTTTTTTTTTTTTCTTTAACTGATATAGGGATTTGACTTTTTGACTTTATACATAATTTTTTGCGCAAATTACAAATACATCGCTCCGTGTGATTTTGAAAATTACATTTCACCTCTTGAGGTTTCCAATTTCATAACAAATCGCCCATTTTATTAATAAATCATCAAGTCAATAAACAGTTTCTAATGATGTCAGAAATATGTTTCAATTAATAATTTAGATAATTTTATTATTGTATAAAAGAGCAATTATGAATTTCATTTTCTTAATTAATTCTGTTAAATAAAAAATTGTAACAATGGGGTATTTGTAATTTTTCAAATCACAAGGGACAATCTATACTTTAAGCAATCCTCAAGGGGTGTATTTGTAATTTACCCTAATTTTTTCAACTGATAGTTTATTATTGTTTTTTCTTTGTCTATATGAAATCTCTTTGATTATAATTGTAGCGACCTTAATTTTCGTAAGTCATTATTTATTTTTTATTATTATTATTATTATTATTATTATTATTATTATTATTATTTTGCTTTATTAATTGTGTGGTTATATGAGAATTTAATGTGACATTTAATTAATTTAATGTGATAGTCAATTATATATAAGTAATTCGAATATTTATATATTTTATATATAAAAAAGGGATTTTATCGATTGATAAAATATATATCATATTTATTTATGTTTTAATTATGTTGTATTTATATTATATAATATAATAACTATTAAGTTATATAATATAATAACTATTAGGTTATAAACAAAAGAAAGAAAAGAGAAGTGCTATTGTAGACACCTCATTTTTGACCGACCTTAAGACTTAGATGTTATCGTTTGTGCACGCGATGATTGCGCATGTTTGTGCTTATTTTGAGCGCCCGAAGGTCTCGGCTGGATGCTTTGTCTTTGAGCCTCTTAACCCTTTGTGTTTTGGCCTTGGTTTTTGGACCAAACCTTGTTGCCTCTTGTCTTTAGGAGAAGAGGGCCTTGCCGGCCACTTTTGGAATCTGCCGGCCACTTTTCCCTCTTGTAGGCCACTTCAAGTGGCCGGCCGGCCACCTTAACTGGCCGGCAGCTACTTTTTCTCCTTTTTAGATATTTTCAGATCTTTTGGGCCAGCTGTGGCTCACTGAATCATCCTCCATACATGTATGGAGGGATGGAGGCAAGTTTTAAGCTTGTCAAGCAAGCTTTTGCTTGCATTGCTTATATAAGGGGAGCTTCCTCCCTCTATTTGAGGGTTCAGATTTTTCAGAGCTAAAATCTCCCTCTCTCTCTAGAATTGTCACCCTCTCTCTCTATATTGTGCTATATTGAGCCTTAAAGTGTTGTTTCTTCACACTTTTGCACACAAACACCTAATCAAACACCTTCATTTTGGAACTGAGGTCCCTTGGAGCTTGTTTTGAGGTCTTAGACTTGGTTTTGGCTCAGAATTGTTGCTAAAGTTGCTGTCTTGTTGTTATTCTTCAAGGGTGAGACACTTGTCCCTTTTAAGCTTTATTTTGATCAAGTGTTTGGCCACCTTTGCATGCTGTTTTAGGCCTAGATTTCAACTAGAAAAACCTTTGTTTTTAAGTGTTAAAAATGGTTGTTTGAGGCCTTGTTTGAGTTAGGGGTGGTTTATCCCCTTTTGTGGCTTATTTTGCTTTGCTTTGAGCCATGTTTTAAAGCCTTTGAGATCACCTTTTCTTGGCCTTTTGACCACTGAATTTCAGAGGGATTTTAGTGGTAGAAAGTGGGTTTTGGGACCCAAAATAAGAGAGGGTGGTCCCCTCTCCTTGTATTCTTGTTTACTAGTATTGGTGGCCTAATACATGAGCATGTGTTTCTCCCTTTTGAAGCTTAGTCCAAGCATTTTTTTTGTGACTTTTTGGACTTACCATAACTCTATTTTTGGTTGGTTTGGTCATTGGTTTCTTTCATCTTACACTTGTAGTGCGCAATCCTACTTATTGGCCTAACATGCTTCATGCTTCATGCCTCTCATTCTAACATGTGTATGCTCCACTCCAGCATGTTTTTGGCATTATTTTGACATGCTTTAGGACTGTTTTAAGTGATCTTGGCCTCTTGGGGCTTGCTTTGTATAGCTATGGCATAGTTGGCTTCACTAGTCTTGAGTTTTGAGACCCTTAGCATGCCTTATTTGTGATGTGTGCATGATATGGCATCACTTCTCATGTAATTTCAGAGCATAAACTTCTGTCATACTCTCATGTTTATTGCTCTTTCATTGTGTATAAGAGTTGTGCCTTTATGCCTTGTTTGTGAGCTAATACATAAGCATACTTTTCTTGCCATCTATGCTGCAAGTCTAGCATGTTTTTGCTACTGTTTTGACCTGTCTTAGGTCTATTTTGACTGGTTAAGGTCATTTAAGCATTGCTTAGTATGGTTGTAGTGTAAAGCGCCTTGACTAGCTTTGAGTTTTGGGGCCCTTAACATGTTGTGTATGTGATGTTTGCATGGTATGGCACCATTTAGCATGTAATTTCAGTGTATATAGTGTAGTCACACTCTCATACACTTCACTTCTTGATAGCTTTTGAGGGTTGTGTATCATGCCTTGCTCATAGGCCAACATGTGTGCATGTTCTTCTAACATTTTGAGCTCCCATTTCAGCATGATTAGGCCTCTGTTTTGGCATGCTTAACCTTTGTCCAGGTTTGGTTTGGTCATTTGAGATTGATAATGCATGCCTCTTGAGTGATGCTTTTTACTAGCTTAACGTATTTGGCATTTGAGCATGCATTACATATCTTGTTCGCATTGCATCGTATTCAACCGGACGTTATGTTGAACACAAAGTGGATTGGTCCACTCCATACTCAAAGTGATGAAAGTGAGCCAATCCCCTTTGTCTCTATTGCCTTTGATCACTTATGATAAGGCCGTGGTCTTAGAGTCTTGTGCATGCCACTTTAGCATGGAAATATGATTATGTTGTTTGCATTGCATTGTGTTTGGATCGGACCTTAATCCAAACATGAGGAATGTGGCACGTTTCACACCCAAAGTGATGAAATGTGTTGCGTTTCTCGGTCGCCGACACCCTTGATCATGCATGATAGGGTGGAGGCTCTTCGAGTCTTGTTTGTGCATTCAATAACATTGTACAAGCTTGGCTCTTTGGCCATCATGCATTGGGATGCGTGATTGGTGGCTTGAGAGCCGAGTACTATGCTCCTTTGAGCTTGAGAAATGATAAGGAGAGTAGTTGCACACACATTTCTTTGCAAATGCATTGCTATGCCTTTGTTGATCTCTATTGCAGCAAAGTTGGGATTCTGGAAAGAAAAGTGGCCGGCCAGCCACTTACACTAGCTGGTCGGCCAGTTGAGGTAGCCTGCCGATTAGTTAAAGTGGTCGGCTGCCCACTTACAGCAAAATTTTCCAAAATGCTCCTGTTTTGGGGCAGATGCAACCTGGAAGTGTGTTTGATGCTTTGAGGTCACCGCGAGTGCAAACGGAGGCAACTCATGGCAAAGTAGTGCATTTCCGGGCGAAACAAACCGAGCATGCATGTCTCCTTCCCCTCGAGGTCCTTTTAACTGCTTTATTTAGCTAGTTGATTTGTCAGTTTTTGTAATTAATTAGTTAATGTGCTTGGCTAATTTAATTCATCTTTGTAATATTCTAATTAGCTTAGCATAGCTAGTTTTTAGTTCGGCTTGTAATTAATTAGCTAAGTTAGTTAATTAGTTGTTTTGTAATAAGTAGCTTAGCTTAGCTTAGCTTATTCATTCGGACCCTCCGTCGAGAGGGCAAATGTTGTAATAAGTGTGCGTGTGTGTGAATGTCTTCCAACCCCACGTCTTTCTCTTTTTTACTTATCAGCTTTTGATAGTTAGTTTTAGGGCATGCTTTGATTAGCATCCTTATGCTTGCATGCGTGCATCATTCATTTGTCTTACATGCACCGGGCTCGGCGCATCATTCAAACTGCATTGTATTTCAATACACCTATTTGAATACATGTATCAATTGTTGCATTCATATGCCATCTTAGATAGCCGAGCCTATTTAGTTGCATCTTGTATGTGTTGCGTTAGGCATCTAACATAGTTAGGATCATGCATCTTTCTAACTAGTTTTCTGTTTTGGCTTGGAGTACACTGTAAGTGTTTACGCTTTAGCATCCCTACATGAGTGTAAGTGTTGTCATGTCTAGCATGCTTGCCATGAGGCTATTTGCTTAATTGCTATAACTGCATGAATGCCTATGGATGAAGGCTTCATTGCTTGAATTGGGACAATTCGATGATTGTGAGTTTTAAGCCCACTTTGCGAAGTGGCAAATCGTGTTTTTAAGCCTACTTGAGGGTGGCAAATCCGCACTTTAGCCTACTTGCGAGTAGCACTTTCAAACCATTTTTAAAAGACAAACATAAGTTGTTTTGTTCCAATTCTTGTGATTGAGTCTATACTTGTATGCTGTGCGCATCACATTGTAATGTTAGATTAATAACTGGAATAAGAACATATGTGTTTTCAAAACAACATATCATGTTTAGTAGAGGCCGATCTTTTGATCGGGCGAGCGGGGGTGCTCATTTCAGAACCTTCCCCTCTCGTACCCAAGTTCCCGAGCCAAGGCAACTTTGGTGATGACGGAGACGTGGCCTTAGGCACAAGTCAGGGTTTCCTAAATTTTCCAAAAACAAAACATTTAGATGGCAACTCTGAAATCTGGCAAAGTAATCCATGTTTGGCACTTTTGATTCAAAATTGATTTTTCAAAACCAATTGCCAAATTTGGACTCTTTGGTGATTTATCAGTCTTACATTGCACTTTGTGAAATTAGATTCAGAACTATGACAGGAGTCCGAACTGTAGTAGCTATGAACCCAAATTCGCGCCCTCTCCGAAAGGGAGGCGTGCGGAGGAAGTTTGGGCGGTCTACAGTTTCTGGCGACTCTACTGGGGAAAAAGTGCGGCGGTGGCAAGCCAAGTGAGAAAGAGAGAGTGTAATCAAAGAAGGAAAAAGAGAGGGTCTACGGCTGTGTGTGTGAGAAAGAGGAAAGGAGAGGAAGATTAGGGTTAGGGTTTTGTTATGGTGACTCCATTAGATTTTCAAATAATTCTTTGATTTTCAAAAAAAGTATTGTGAGTACAAAACCAACTTCCCTTGATTTATATTTAATTCGTTGTTTTTATTTACTTATTTGATGTTGAATTGATTTCATATTTACATGTAAATGATTGATCGATTTTAATTATTTTGATTAGCTGTGTATGTAAGGTTTAGGGTTTTTAGATGATTGATTGATTTTAATTATTTTGTTTAGTTGTGTATATAAAGTTTAGGGTTTTTAGTTGATTGATTGATTTTAATTATTTTGATTAGTTGTGTATGCCAGATTTAGGGTATTTATATGGATTTATTTTATGATTGTAATCACACTCATGGTTATATGAGATTAAAATTAATTAGGAACCCATAGATAAATTCCTTATACTTTACCATGACTCCATGGATTGTTATTTTATTTGAGTGTTGGTGAGAAAGTGTGTATAAAAAAAAATGAGGATTATGAGATTTATTTAAATGCCTTAGGCTTGGCATTGTTATATTTGTTCTCGTGAGTTAGATGTTTTGTATATGTATATTGTTGCCTTGTTCTCAAGAGTAGACGAGTGCTTTGATTTACGCGTGTATATATATGCTAACCATCCGGGGAGTGTGGGTCAAACTCAAGACGATATCACCATGCAAGTTTGGTTTCGAAGCGGTGTTAGGTATACGGAAGGCACATGGGATATATGTGTAGGCCGAAAGTGGATGGCCAAAGTAGTGGAGTTAAGGTACAAAGAATTAAATATGAGTTTATTGTTATAGTGAAAATTGTATTGATTTGTACATCTTGAAAAATAGTAATCGACCTTGATAAAGTATGAAATTTGAGTAAAGGCATGTATACGTGATTCTAGACAACTTTTGTGTTTTAGCTTTTTATTAAAAAGATCGATTAGAACTTATAATTGGATGATATTGGGTATTGTAGTTTTGATTCATTTTAACAAGACAGATTTTAGAGGCTGTTTTAACCCATGAAATGAGCTCATTTTTATTGGTTTCACTTAAAATGAAGTAAAACATTATTCTGAACACTTTTAATGTTTTGAACTTTTCCGAAAGAATTCATCTTATAGTAGTTTCTTTTCGTTTTCAATTCTAGATTTTTCGATTGAATTTCGTTTAGGATTTTCTATTAAGTTTTTCTCTCAACCGGTTCAGTTTCTACTAAATTCGTCTATGGTACCTTTTAGGAAATTTGATTTTGTACAATTTTTGTTCTTTAAGTTTCGGTCAATTCGAATTATTTAAGCATAAAACGGTGCATTTTTTATACTTCTTCAACAAATTACTTATAATTAAATTATACTAACTTTATTTTTTTGCAGGATGGTGGGTCTTACTAATTATTTTACGCAGGGCTGACCCACCATATTTTTATTTCTATTTTGTTTATTTTATACTTTTGTTGTGTACGGGCAAGAAACTAAATGCTACCATATTTTGGGAAACTACCCATTCGTCTTGCTGCGATTGGAACTACTTGTCTTGTCCCGTAACAAGAATTAAATGTATTTTTGTTTGTGTCTGGTGGATACGTGGGTGTTAAATCTTGTACTCATACTAGTATACCTGTATACTGACCCGTTTTGTCTCTTGGCAACTCGGGTGCGTTCTGTTTGAGCGCAGCCGAGCTTCCTTTGCAAGATTAGTTGGGGCTACGGTGGTGACGTGGAATAACTATAGTTGTTGGACATGTCTCTTGGATTTCTTTTGTTTTCTTGAGCTTAGGATTGATATTAGTTTATGTATTTATTATTTTTTTCATGACTTTAGTATTGGGATAATTTGGCATGATTTGTAACCGTATATTATTTAAGTTATTTTGACTATGTATTGTTACTTTAATGTTGGAGGTATTGGTTAGTTATGAAATTACGGTGGATGGTTTGGTTGGCGTTTAGTTTTTTTTGTTTCACCCCTAGTATTTGGATGATGGAATATTAATTGGGGTTTAGTTCTAATTTAATATTTAATTGTCCAAATTTTGGGGCGTGACAGTTTGGTATCAAAGCTCTAGGTTACCCTAAACTTGTGAGAGTTTAGGTGATCCTCGGATTGTGGAAACATGAGTTAGCTGGTTTAGTTAGTAGTTGAGTTTCTTCTAAGTATTTGTGAACGAATTCTTTTTGTGTGTTTAACTTGAAGGTGATGGCTGGAAGATATAATTTGAGAAGTGCTGAGCCCAATGGCACAGAGGAAGAAACAATTGCTAATGTGGCGGCGGCGGTGGCGGCTACTACCGGGGCAGCCAATACGGTGTAGGTTAACGTAAGAGAGATGATGGCTCAGTTACTTCAGGTTGTTCAGAACAATAATCAAGGCCAGTAGGGAGATCCCTTTTCGAAAAGAAACAAAGACATTGGTTCTTTGAGAGGTTAAAAATTCTCTAGAGATGGAGGACCCATTGCAGCTGACGCTTGGGTTCAGTGTGAGATGATATTTGGTCGTATGCAGCTCACCGAGGTCCAAAAACAGGAGTTGGCAACACCTCAACTTGAAGGAACAACCCTATTTTAGTGGAACTCGTGGAAGGAGGGTCTAGATTTAACGACTTTGACTTGAGCAGATTTCAAGACTCATTTTGACTGGAAGTTTGTTCCTGCTACTATTCAGTCTCAACTGAGTGATGAATTTTTGAAGTTGACTCAAGAGGGTAAAACAGTGATCGAGTATGTCACCAAGTTTAATGAGTTGTCTCATTATGCCCCTTACTTGGTCGACACGCAGCAAAAGAAGAATGAGAAGTTTATTAAGGGATTGAATCATTACCCGTCTAAGTCCCTATTCCCTTTGATGTTGAACCGTTTGACAGAGTTCTTAACTTGGCACTGAAGTATAAGGAAAATGAGAAGCAGTTTAAAGAAGGGAAGGCCAAGGTCAAAGAAACTTCTAGAGGAAGTCACTCCCAGCTGCGAGATAGGAATAAATACCGACCCTATGATCAAAGGCATAGGGGTTAGCAGTTTCAGAGGCCACAGCAGCAGGGTAGTCAGGGAAATTTCAGACCTTAGGGTAATTTCAGGCCTCATAGGAAGCCCTAGGGGCACTATTATCAGAGACAAGGTGGTTCGCGCCCACAAGGTTAATCAAGGATAGCGGCAGCAAGTGCCACAGTTGGGTTATCGTCCTCCCGTACCTTAGTTAGAGGGGCCTCCACCTATCAGACCAGTAGTACCTCAACCGATCAATAGGAAGTGTTTTGGGTGTCAGCAGTTGGGACATGTAATCAAGGATTACCCTCAGAGACAGTAGGCTAGACAGGGTCAGGCAGCTCCAGCCAGGGCATTTGCAATGATGCCAGGAACTAACAAAGTGCAAGGTACTTTTAATCTCTTTCAAGAACCCATTATAGTACTTTTTGATACTGGTGCCTCTCATTCTTTTATATTTAGACAGTTTGTAGAAAGAGAACATATTGTAACTACCTCATTGTCTAGACCTATTCGTGTTGAGACCCCATTAGGAATGCCAGTTACTCTTTATGAGATGTGTAAAGTTTTTAAGATTGATTTTGCGGGTAGAGTCTTGTATGCAGACCTAATTGTTTTAGGGTTTGAGGGGTTTACAATTATTTTGGGTATGGATTGGTTGCGAAAACACTTTGTGACTCTAGATTGTGCTGGAAAGACTGTAAATATAGATATTCGCGGTATGCCACGGCTTACCCACACTTCTAGCAATGGAGAAGAGTCGGTGATGACGAGTTTTCTATGCTCGGTAAAAATCCCTAAGCAGGATATTAGTGAGGTAGATGTGGTGCGTGAGTTTGAGAATGTATTTCAAGAGATACCTGGACTTTTACCTTGACGGGTAGTAGAATTTCGCATTGACCTAGTGCCGAGAATTACACCGATTTCTAAGGCGGCATACAGAATGGTGCCTAAGGAGCTTGTGGAGATGAAAAAGCAGCTAGAAGAGATGCTTCAGAAAGGATTCATTCATTCAAGTAACTCCCCGTAGGGAGCACTTGCGATCTTTGTCTCCAAAAAAGATGGCACTCTCCGTATATGCATAGATTACAGAGAGCTAAACAAGGTGACTACCAAGAACAAGAATCTGCTACCTAGAATTGATGACTTATTTGATCAGTTGAAGGGGGCAGCCATGTTCTCTCAGTTTGATCTCATAACGGGTTACCATCAAATGGGTGTGTCAGAGGAAAGCATACCGCTTACTGTTTTTCGGACCCGGTATGGGTTGTACGAATTTCCTGTAATGCCTTTTGGTTTGACCAATGCTCCTACCTATTTCATGGACTTGATAAACAGAATTTTTCAACCGTATCTAGATAAGTTTGTGATTATCTTCATAGATGATATTCTGGTGTATTCTACGAATGAGGAGGAACGCAGAGAACACTTGAAAATTGTATTGCAAACTTTGAGGGAGCAACAGTTATACGCTAAGTTCAGTAAGTGTCACTTTTGGGAGAAAGAAGTTCGATTTTTTGGGCATGTTGTATCCAATCAAGGGATAGCTGTAGATCCTGAGAAAGTTGTTGGGTCAAAGAATGGAAGCAGCCCACGAACCCTACAGAGGTGAGAAGTTTTTTAGGACTAGCCGGTTATTACAGGAGATTTATAAAGAAGTTTTCCACTATTGCAATACCCATGACCAAGTTGACCAGCAAGAATGTGAAGTTCTTATAGACAGATGATTGTGAGAAAGCTTTCCAGGAGTTAAAGCAGCGGTTAACTACAGCTCCGATGTTAACTACCAGTACAAGGGGAAAAGTTAGTAATGTTTACTGATGCAAGTGGAACTGGATTGGGATGTGTGTTGATGCAGCATCAGAAGGTTGTATCTTATGCTTCTCGACAGTTAAAACCTCATGAGAGACGATACCCTACTCATGACTAGAGTTGACAGCAGTTGTTTTTGCGCTGAAAGTGTGGCGACACTACTTGTTTGGAGAGTGCTTTGAGTTGTACACTGATCACAAGAGCCTCAAATATCTTTTTTTCTCAAAAAGAGTTGAATATGAGGCAACAGAGGTGGGTTAAATTCGTCAGTAGTTATGATTTCGAGATCCTTTACCACCCTAGGAAAGGAAATGTGGTCGTAGATGCACTTAGTCGACAACATGGGATTATAGCTTCTTTGATGATTCAAGAATAGAAGTCCTTGGAGTTAATTTCGATGCATGATGTTCAACCAATAGAGAGTGTTGAGAGGGCATACATTGGTAGTTTGACCGTGCAGCCGACGTTACTGGATAAAGTTCGTCAGATGCAGAATTTAGATTGGTTTCTCGTCAGCAAGCTCGATGACCTTGTAGTGGATTTGATCGATGATTTTCCTACTGATTGGTCTGTGGACTCAGATGGGGGATTACGATTCAAGAGCAGGTTGGGTGTACCTAACATTGTTGAATTGAGGAAAGAGATTATGGATGATGCCCATAGGTTTCGATATACCATTCACCCTGGTAGGACTAAAATGTATCATGACCTGAAGAGGACGTTTTGGTGGGAAGGTATGAAGAAAGACGTAGGAGAGTAAGTTTCTTGATATTATGTGTGCCAACAAGTTAAGGCAGAACACCAACGACTGTTTGGACTTTTGCAATCTCTTGAGATTCCTACTTGGAAATGGGAGTACATCTTTATGGACTTCGTGGATGGATTGCCGCAGTCTAAGCAAGGCAATGAATCTATTTGGGTCATAGTGGATCGACTCAACAAGTCTGCTCATTTTATTCCTATCAGTGTTCACCGAACTACGGATAAACTAGCTAGGTTGTATATTCGGAAAGTGGTGCGACTTCATAGCGCACCAGTTTCTATAGTTTCGGATCGTGATCTGTTGTTTGTGGCAGAGTTTTGGGAGAGTTTTTAGCATGCTTTGGGTGCTAGGTTAGACTTGAGCACGGCTTATCATCCTCAGACAGATGGGCAAACTAAACGAGTAAATCAGATCTTGGAGGATATGTTGAGAGCTTGTGTCCTCGATCTTTGTGGTAGTTAGGAAGGACACTTGTCATTGGTGGAGTTTGCTTATAATAATAGCTATCACTCCAGTATCGGGATGGTACCTTTTAAGGCTTTGTATGGGAGGCCATGTCAATCACCTGCTTGCTGGATGGAGGTAGGAGATGCGCCGTTGTTGGGGCTAGAGTTGGTGAGAGAGACACAGAGAAGGTGAACATTATTCGGGAACGTATTAAGACTGCACAGAGTCGTCAGAAGAGTTATGCTGATAGAAAATGTAAGGGGGTTGAGTTGAATGTCGGAGATTTTGTATTTTGAAGGTTTCGTTGATGAAAAGTATCATGCTGTTCGAAAAGAAGGGAAAGTTGGCACCTAGATTTATGAGACCATACGAGATCACTGAAAGGATTGGTAATATGGCTTACAAATTAGCTCTACCATCTGCTTTAGCTATGATTCACAATGTGTTCCATGTATCTTTATTGCGGAAGTGTGTGCAAAACCCTTCCCAAGTAGCATCACCAGAAGTGTTGGAGATTAGTGACGATTTAACGTATGTGGTGCACCCGTTTACTATTCTAGACCAAGATGTAAAGTAGTTGCGACGCAAGAAAGTGAACTTAGTTAAAGTGCAATGGAGCGAGGATGAGAATGATATCACTTGGGAATTAGAAGAGAAAGTTCAGCGTATGCACCCGAAACTTTTTGTTTAGTATTCTCTCTTATCGAATCTCGAGACGAGATTCTTTTGAGGTGCGTATATTGTAGCGACCTTAATTTTTGTAAGTTATTATTTATTATTATTATGATTATTATTACTTTTTTTTTCTTTTTGTTTTGGCTTTATTAATTGTGTAGTTATATGATAATTTAATGTGACATTTAATTAATTTAATGTGATAGTCAATTATATATAAGTAATTCGAATATTTATATATTTTATATATTGATAAAATATATATCATATTTATTTATGTTTTAATTATGTTGTATTTAGGTTATATAATATAATAACTATTAGGTTATAAACAAAAGAAAGAAAAGAGAAGTGTTGTGCGGCAGCGGCAAGGCGAGAGAGAGAGAGAGAGAGAGAGTGTAATCAAAGAAAGAAAAAGAGAGGGTCTGCAGTTGTGTGTGTGAGAAAGAGGAAAGGAGAGGAAGATTAGGGTTAAGGTTTTGTTATGGTGGCTCCATTAGTTCTTTAAATAATTCTTTGATCTTTAAAAAAAATATTTTGAGTACAAAATTCACTTCCCTTGATTTATATTTAATTCGTTGTTTTTATTTATTTATTTTTATTTATTTGATGTTGAATTGATTTCATATTTACATGTACATGATTGATCGATTTTAATTATTTTGATTAATTGTGTATGTAAGGTTTAGTGTTTTTAGATGATTGATTGATTTTAATTATTTTGTTTAGTTGTATATGTAAAGTTTAGGGTTTTTAGTTGATTGATTGATTTTGATTATTTTGATTAATTGTGTATGCCAGGTTTGGGGCTTTTATATGGATTTATTTTATGGTTGTAATCACACTCATGGTTATATGAGATTAAAATTAATTAGAAACCCATAGATAAATTCCTCATACTCCACCATGACTCTATGAATTGTTATTTTATTTAAGTGTTTGTGAGAAAGAGTGTGTATAAAAAAAAAAAAGGATTATGAGATTTATTTGAATGTCTTAGGCTTGGCATTGTTATATTTGTTCTCATGAGTGAGATGTTTTGTATATGTATATTGTTGCATCGTTCTCAAGAGTAGACAAGTACTTTGATTTACGCGCGTACGTATATGCTAATCTTCTGGGGAGTGTGGGTCAAATTTGGGATGATATCCCTGTGCAAGTTTGGCTTCGAAGCGATGTTAGGTATACGGGAGGCACATGGGATATATGTGTAGGCCGGAAGTAGAGGGCCGAAGTGGTGGAGTTAAAATACAAAGAATTTAATATGAGTTTATTGTTATAGTGTGAATTGTATTGATTTGTACATCTTGAAAAATAGTAATTGACCTTGATAAAGTATGAAATTTGAGCAAAGGCATATATACATGATTCTAGGCAACTTTTTTGTTTTAGCTTTTCATTAAAAAGATCAATTAGAACTTATAATCGGATGATCTTGGGTATTATAGTTTTGATTCATTTTAGCAATACAGATTTTAGATGCTGTTTTAACCCACGAAACGATCTCATTTTTATTTATTTCGCGTAAACTGAAGTAAAATATTATTCTGAACACTTTTAATGTTTTGAACTTTTCTGAAAAAATTCATCTTACAGCAGTTTCTTTTCGTTTTCAGTTCTAGATTTTTCGATTGAATTTCGTTTAGGATTTTTTATTAAGTTTTTCTCTCAACCTATTCAGTTTCTACTAAATTCGTTCCCGTTACCTTTTAGAAAATTTGATTCTGCACAACTTTTGTTCTTTGAGTTTTGATCAATTCGAATTATTTAAGCATGAAACGGTGCATTTTTTATACTTCTTCAACAAATTACTTATGATTAAATTATACTAACTTTATTTTTTTACAAGATGGTGGGTCTTTCTAATTATTTTATGCAAGGCTGATCCACCATATTTTTATTTCTATTTTGTTTATTTTATACTTTTGTTGTGTACGGGTAAGAAATTAAATGCCACCGTATCTCAGGAAACTACTCATTCGTCTCGTTGCGATTGAAACTACTTCTCTTGTCCCAACAAGAATTTAATATATTTTTGTTTGTGTCTAGTGGACACGTAGGTGTTAAATCTTGTACTCCATCAGTATATCTGTATACTGGCCCGTTTTATCTCTTGGCAACTTGGGTGCGTTCTGTTTGAGCGTAGCCGACCTTCCTTTGCAAGATTAGTTGGGGCTACGGTGGTGACGCGGAATAACTATAGTTGTTGGACATGTCTCTTGGATTTCTTTTGTTTTCTTCAGCTTAGGATTGATATTAGTTTATGTATTTATTATTTTTTTTATGACTTTAGTATTGGGATAATTTTGTATGGTTTGTAACCGTACATTTTTTAAGTTATTTTGACTATATATTGTTACTTTAATATTGGAGGTATTGGTTAGTTATGAAATTACGGTGGATAGTTTGGTTGACATTTAGTTTTTTTTGTTTCACCCCTAGGATTTGGATGATGGAATATTAATTGGAGTTTAGTCCTAATTTAATATTTAATTGTCCATATTTTGGGGCGTGACAATAATTGTTCAGAGTCATTGGGTTTGTAATTTTTTTTTTTTTTTTTTTTAAAAATTGTTTTTTTTTCTTAATTTTTTTTGTATGTTTATTTATTTTATTTTTAAAAAAAAATTCAGTGTTATTAAAATTTGTTGTTTAAAAAAAAAACCTTTTTTTGTTTGTCTTTTGGGTTTTTGTCCTGTCATTTTATTTTTGTATGTAATAAGTTTACTGTTATTTTTCTGTGTATATCAAATCTCTGTGATTATAAATGTCTCAAGAGTCTTGGGTTTCTATGTGTATTTCAAAAAAACAAAAAAAATAGTGTTCATAAATTTTATTTTTTTTTAAAATAGTTTTTTTATTTGTTTTTTGGGTTTTTATTATTATGATTTTATTTTTATATTAATAGGTTTACTATTATTTTTCTTTGTATATATCAAATATCTTTGACTGTAAGTGTTTTAATAAGTGTTTAAGATTCCTGAGATTGTGTTTTTTGTTAATCAAATTTTAAACAAAAAATCAAAATACTCCAACTAAATCATACGTTATTTTACTTAGTATATATATATTTGCAGGTTGCTTTACAACTTTGTGATATTTAGAGTAAATAATTTCTCGAGAGGTTCTCTATCGACACCTATCTGCTTTGACTGTAAGTATTTGTTGGATTTGTAATGCTTGAAACATGAATAATTGTAAAAGAATTTTGTTTATACTTAAACAAAAATGTAGGAGTAGTTGATTTTTTTATTATATTTGCCGCACATTTTTATAATTTTTTCTATGTTAAAATAAGTTTGTGATATTCAGAACAAATAACTTACATAGTCGTTATCTATTCGTACCTTT
This sequence comes from Camellia granthamiana, assembly GCA_036172215.1. Classification (NCBI taxonomy): domain Eukaryota; kingdom Viridiplantae; phylum Streptophyta; class Magnoliopsida; order Ericales; family Theaceae; genus Camellia; species Camellia granthamiana. The sequence continues at coordinate 75,714,274 of CM069910.1, forward strand.
TTTAAATTTGCACATGCATAGCATGTGTTCGGTCGCTAGTTATGACTATGTCATCTTGAATATGATATGCCTAACAAAGTTAGTATAATAATAAGGAAACAATACAATTTATTTCAAACAATTTTATTTCACGTTAAACATCAACACTCATAAAATAATATATATACTAATATCATGAAAATAATTTGAAATATTTATTACTAATTCACCACATATCTAATTTGAACTATTATATTATCCATTAATATCCAAACATCCCACAAAACTTAAAAAACTATTCAATGACGGAGAATAAAGCATTTAAGATTTTATGACTATTAGTTTTGCCTAGTTTAACATTTTTTTTTTGACTATTAGTTTTGCCTAGTTAAACATTAAAAAAATGTTATTTCTGATATTTTAGAATTAATTGTGTTGAGTTTATAAAAATAATTTTAAATTAAAATGAATAAAATAATATTTAAATATCATGGACAAAGAATATAAAATTGAAGAGTGTATTAGACCCACAGGACAATTTTTGAAATTTTTGGGCTAATAAACTCAAGTTTTAATCTTTATTGGCCAAAAAGATATCTATTTGTCCAAAATGACACCTATTTGTCTACATGTGCACGTTTTAATTATCTATCCAAATATAATTTATTTGTACACATGTTACATATCTATCTAATTATTTGTCGAATATCACTTATCTGTCCACCTTACCTTTATCAGCCATTGTCACGGGTTACTTCGAACGACTTTTTTGTTCAATATTTTAGCGGTTGTCTCGCTTGTGCTTATCACTAAAAATATTTATTCTTGGATCTAATGTTGTAGCCTTCCATAAATATGAACCTCTCATCAATAAATCCAATAGATTAAGTAACTTTAAATTTAAAATATAACAAAATTTTAACTAATTTAATTTAATTGATAAAAATACTCATATCCCAGGTAATGAACAACAGGTGTGGTGAGAAAAAGACCAGAATCTACATCCTGGCATTGAATAATCTCACACACAAAAGAGAAATCTGTATATCTATATCTATTATTATTATTATTTGTTAAGAACATTACAAGTGGAAGACCAACAATTAACATGGAAAGATTATATGATTGCTACCTTTTTGAAAACCTACTTATTTGATCAATTATGTCTCTTGATCTGTCCTTTTATTGTTGATGACTCTCTTAATCTAATCAATAATATTAATTTAAAATAAATAATTGAATAAATTTTTGAGGCACAATCCTTTGTTGTTTAGATGGAGAAGACCAAATCCATGCACTAAATCGCTGTGTTTTTTAAGAGTAAAACATGGATTCATATAGAAAAGCGTTATATAAACTAACAATGTAACATATTAAATGTTTTTATTGATTAATGTAACATATAATAATGAAAACTTTTAAACAGAAACCATTAGTAATATGATAATTGCCATTATTAGGAATTTGTAACACCTAGTTAGAATTATTGAGACACAAAAATAGAGAATAAAAGCACAAATACCCCCCCTCCCAAAAAAAAGAAAAAAAGATTAGAGATAAGTTACAAGAGATATAGAAATAATCTATAACAATCTTATAGATCCGAATTCTGTCATCGTTGTTCATAACCACCATCGAGATTGGAATCTTTTGTCGTTGTTGGCAATCACTGTTCACACCTTTATCACCTCACCACCGTCAACTCCACTTGCCTTTTTTTTTCTTTTCATTCTCTCTCTCTGTATTTGATTTTTGTATTGTTGTTTAGTAGACATTGTGAGTGTTTGGGAAGTGGGTTTTTATGTAGGTTTTTTTAGTTATAGGATATTATTGGAGAAATTTTTTTTTTGTTTTTGGAAAGATAGTTGAGTTTTTTTGTGGTTAGATATGATGTTTGTGACAGAAAAAGTGAAATGATTATAGAGTTGGATGTGATATTTTATTTGTATTTATTTTTTTGATTTTGTAAAACTTTTGTGTTGGAGTGAAAAAAATCGAAAAAAAATCCCAAATTCAAGTCCCCAAACACCACCAATGGTTTGAATGAAAATATTTTTGATTTTTGTTTAAGTTTGAATGAAATTAGTCAGTTAAATTTCTCAGACTTTTTGCAAGTTTCAGTATATTTAGGCAATGTAATTTCTTTGACTTTCTGCAATTTCAGTATATGTGATTAGTGATTTTTTATTTTATTTTCTTCAATTTCATTAGATTTGGTTAGTGAAATTTATCTCACATTCTGCAATTCAATAGATTTGGTCAGAGAAATTTCACTGATTAAATTTACTAAAATCACAAAAAGTTAAAGAAATTTCACTATGAGCAAAAATGTTTATGAAACAATTATAATTTTTAGTAACTCTTTGACGAAGTGAAAATTTCACACCGTTAGTGTTCAACGAAGAATCGTCGAAAAATGACCATCGACAACTATTGGTTATCGTTGGTCACCGATGATGATCGAAAGTGACTGTCGTAAGCGGCAGAGATGTTCAAAAGTTGGTGGGATAATGAAAGTATAGTAAGGGTAATTTGGTGCCAAAAAAACTTAAATCAACAAATATATTTTAGTTGTTCTTAAACTAATACAAAAAAAATTTCTACGTGGTTGAATAAAAAATTTAAAAATGAAAGTGATATAATAAATATAGTAGTATATCCACAAGATTTGTTGCTCCCTGGACCATTGACTTTTTAGCCTGCTGGGAAGAAAAATTTTGTTTCATTGTTAGCATCGACAGTCATTTTCTACCTGTGGTGACCTTAATTAAGTATTATCAATATTATAATGATTATTTTTTTATACCAAAATTTACATATTAAAAACTGTGTCAACACTATTGGTGCAGTGAATTTCACCTTGTACCAATATATTATTTACAGATTATTTAATATATTACTTTTGGCATTTAAATTTTAACATTGTAGTATTACCTGTAAATAAAATCATTTTCAAGAAATTAAAAAAAAAAAACGCAAATTGTGATCTGCGACGAAGCCTAGCATCAACCATAAAAAAAACAAAAAAACAAAATTTAATTTATCACGTCAAAAAATCCAATGAGATTTTCATAAATCTTCAGCGGGTGTTTCCAAATTTTCAATGCATCAGTCCCATTCTTGACATGTTCTCTGTTTGAAAATTAAACACCATTAGAAAATTCCCAGATGGTAGTCATTTTAAAATGGGTAAGACTTTTCTTCAGTTCATTTTGTAGATTAGACGATGTTATTAGATCCGTGAGATTTATCATGAATTTTATTTTGATAATCTGAATTGATCAATGTATAGAGTTTGTCGATATTTTATCCCTGAAAAAAAAATCACATTAATTGAATATTGATAGTCCTTTAATCAGATCATATTTTTATCAAGGGTAAATATAATTTTAAAAATAAATTATTGACAAAAATATATTTTTATCAAGTGTCTATCAATATCCAATTAATTTAATTTTTTATAAAAATAAAACACTCAACAAGTCTTATATATTAAACAATTTAAATTTTCGAAATAAAACTTATAGGTGCCGTTTGGTAACACTTACGTTTTCAGTTTTCTATTTATATTTACAAAAATTTTAAAAACTCAAATAAAAACTTGTTTGGTAAAATTTTTGATTTATAAATCAGTGGTCTCAGTTTATAAATTTAGCCAAAAAATGAAAACACAAAAAATGTGTTTCCGTTTTAAGTTTTCAATTTTATTTTTTTTACCACCCAATACTAGCCACCACTCGCCACCATTTTCCACAACCGTTTTCCGCCACCACCACCCACCTGCCACCACCACCTGCCACCACCACTCACCACCCACCCGCCACCACCACCCACTACCCGCCGCCGCCACCACCACCACCACCACCACCCACTCGCCACCACCACCCACCCCTCGCCACCACCACCACCACCCACCTGCCATCCACCCGCCACCTGCCACTACCATCCATCGCCCGCCGCCACCACCCGCCACCAACTTGCCACCACCACTTACCACCCACCTGCCACCACCAGCCACCCACCACCACCAGCCACCCACCACCACCACCTACCACCCACCCACCACCCACCTGCCACCACCAGCCACCTGCCACTCACCCGCTACCACCACCACCACCCACCACCCACCACCCACCCGCTACCTACCTGCCACCACCACCCACCACTACCACCACCACCACCCACTCGCTACCAGCTACCACCAGCCACCGTCACCCACCCACTCACCCACCTACCATCACCACCACCACCACCACCACCCACCACCCGCCATCTGCCACCCACCTGCCACCACCACCCGCCACCACCACCACCACCACCACCACCACCACCCACTCGCTGCCACCCACTACCCGTCACCGTCACCCACCCACCCACCATCACCACCCGCCACCCACCACCCACCACCACCATCCGCCATCCGCCACCCACCTGCCACCACCACCCACCCGCCACCACCCACCACCACCATCCGCCACCCACCTGCCACCACCACCCACCACTCGCCACCACCATCAGCACCACCCACTCGCTACCACCCACCACCCGCTACCGTCACCCACCTACCCACCACCACCACCCGTCATTCGCCACCCACCTGCCACCACCACCACCACCACCCACCACCCGCCACTGTCACCCACCCATCCACCACTACCACCCACCCGCCACCAGCTACCCACCACCCACCGTTACTACTTTCCACTATCGTCTTCCGCCGCCACTTGCCGCCACTTGTCATTTCTCACTCTTTTTTATATTTTTAAATTTTTTTGAACATTTTGTCCATTACCAAACGCGTTTATAGTTTATATTTTTCTAAAAATAAACAAAAATTAATTTATAAAATTTTTGTAAATATAAACTGAAAACGTAAACGTTACCAAACACATCCATATAGTAATCCATAAACCCAACAGTACTATTTGTGGACCGAAGAGAATTTGTTTTAGCATGTGCTTACAAGTTGTTAGCAAGCAAAAGTCAAGGATTTATTACACTTGGCCTTTTTACCAGGCACCAAACCACTGACTAAAAAGTTAATTTTTGATTTTTAATTTATTTTGGGTTATATTACCTATGTTTGGAAAGTTAAGTTTAAAGATTTTTTTAATTAAAATAGTCACAAAAAATAAAATGGACTTTTTAGCCTAATAAGATAAAATATCACATTCAACCTATAATCATTACATTCTTTCTGTTACAAAAAAGTTAAAAAAATCAAAAAAGTCAAAAACTCTTCCCAAACCAGACTTTTTAGTCTCAGACTAAAATAGTCAAAAAAATCAAAAAGCCAACCCACTTCCCAAACAAAGCCACTATCTATTTATTTTCTTATACAACTAAAATATTAGCTTTTAACTAATTTCATAAAAACAAGCCATTATTCGTTTATTTTTTCTTATACCAATTAAAGTTTGATAAGTTGATCAAAATTGTTACACTTCATTAGCAGCTTAATGGCTCAATTCATGTCATAAATAAATAAATAAATTGCCGACAAATTGACCCAGTATAGTATTGTGTGGCTGGGATTCAAGGCCCGTTTGTTTGGAGAGTTAGAGGGAAGATTGGGATTGGTAGTGAGGTGGGACTCACTAATATTGTGTTTATTTTGAGAGATGTGGAAGGGATTGATAGTGAGCTCCGGATTAGGATGGGCCTCCCAAAGAGGATTCGGATGGGCCTCCAAGACTTGGTATTAGAAAAATAGTTCGGCAGGCTAGAAATTTATTTATTTATTTATTTTTTACATGTCGAGCATTTTTTTTTAACATTAATGTTTAATTTTTTATTTTTTTGTTAAGTAAAAATCATTATTTTATTTGTTTTATTTTTTTTGGAAATTTTTTTTTTTATTTTTATTTTTTAAATTTTTTTTACATGTTGAGCATTTTTTTTAAAACATTAATGTTTAATGTTTTTGTATTTTTTTTTGTTTTATTATTTTATATAAAAATAATTTAACAATCCCTACACTAACAATTATCATCAAAACAAACACAATTTTACTTAATCCCCTTACTATCAATCCTCTCACTATTAATCTCCTCACTATCAATCCCCTCCATTCTACTTCTGAAAACAAACGGGACCCAAATATTATTTTGAAAAATTAGTTAAAAGTTGATTTTTTAATTTTTTTTTTGACTTAAAAAAAAAGAAAAAAAAAAGAAAAAAAAGTAGAGAAGTGCCATAACTCAAAATAGATTAAAAGTTAATGTTTGACCTTTGACCACGTTTTAAAATTACGCTCGTGGATTCAGAGTTTAGACAAATCCCAACCACGTAATAATATATCTAGATAAATTTTTTGATAAATTTAGGAGTTTATAGTATTGTTGTAAATAATACCTTCTCTACAATGCAATGGACTTGAATATATCAAATAAAAAAACTCTCTTTACTTTTTAAAAGGGAAAGGTTTGTCTCAAGTTGTTGATTCAACCGGACCAAACAATTGTGGATATAACGCCTCATATTTTGCCACATACGTAAAATGGGCCAAGACCTTTATATAATTCCAACCAGTAAGATGTTTCAACTATTTACGAATTGGATTAACAACTGAAGATAAGTTATTCCTTAAAATTGAACCACATCCGGTTTTAGGTATAACATTTAGGCTAACTCGAAGTAGTCATAAACCAATCTATTCCTCTATTTTTTTATAAAAGGTCTTGTAACAAGTGACTCTAGCTAGAAAAAAGATGAAGAAAGTGAAAAATAAATGACATTTTTAACTAATTTCTAAATATTTTTTATTAATTTAAAAAGAAAAAACAAAAAAATTTCACCATGTGCAAATACAATTTTACACAAAAAAATAAAATATATGTATATATATTTCACTAATTTTACAAGATTTTTTTTTATTGATTACTAATTTATTTTTAAAAAAATTCACTATTTTTAAAGTATTTTTTACGCATTATAATATTAATCAAGAGTAATGTTGCATTTTACAATTAAAAAAAAAAAGAGTAATTTTGCATTTATTGTATTCGGTTTATAATATGATAAGTCATTATTGTATTGATAATATACATAAGCAGTGAGACCAATTAAATCACTATAATAATGAAATATGAGAGAAATCAAATATAATAGAAAAATACATATGCTTTTTGTGTAACATTACTCATTAAATAAGGACTCGGGTCATATTTGTTTGTCGGATTAAGTTGGGTGAGATTATGAATATAGTGGGATTGGGTGGGAGAATTGCTAATGTAGTAACATTAGATTAAAGCTGTAAGATAAATTATATTTGCTTATACACTAATGTAGGGACATTAGTTGCTTGGAATTACATTTATAAAATGACAAATGCTAACAAGTATCCAATGAGCATTGTTTAATGTTAGAAAGTATGTAAACTGTCTCTTGAAAATATGTAAAAATATTAAAAAGTATATTAATTTCATTAAAAATACATTGAATTTAATGAAAAATATCTTGTGTTCTTCACATTTATTGTCTTTTACTTGTATCCTAAGAACACTTACTAACACCCTTATAAAATTACATAAAACTCTAATTATACAAAAGATCGTGTTGTTTTTGCTAAGTGGATGTAAAAACAGTATTGTCACTTACAGGGAATAGATTGTAAATGTTAGCTCTCGTATGAAATAATTAATCCCCTCATTAAAAGGTATATTCATAATCAGCAAATGAGACTACGAATATCATAACATTTATTTTATACAAAGGGTTTTATTTCTTTCAAGGTCTGAATTTGAGAGAGTATTTGAGTTTGGTAGACCCATTTTTAAATCGACTTCGGTGATTCGAATTATTCGTTTTTTAAGACTCATTGATCACTGAAATCGATTCTAAAATAAGCCTACCAAATCCAAGCACTCTTTCAAATTAAGATTACAAATTAAAAGAAACCAAACCCGAAATCAAACATAATTTTGTGAGTGTCTCCTCCAAACCTCTAAGATGACCGAGTACTTATTAGCATTTTATTTTTCAATTTTTTTTTAAAAAAAAAAAACTTTATTGCACAAACAGATACCAAGGTTAGTATTAAAGTGATTATACTTGGAAACAAATCTATTTTGGAAGAAGTGTAATCACTTTCAAAGAATACATCATGCAGAGTTCGAGATCACTGGAACTCTCTCTCTCTCTCTCTCTCCCTCTCTCCATCCATGTTAAATGTATGGAATTGGTTGGCTTCAATTCAACTTGATCATCTACCTAACCATTTTGTGTATAACTTGGCTTGGGGATGGATGGGTAGTTTGATCACCCCCATTAAATGAGGAACTTTAGACATTCCTAATTAAGAAAATTTATCAAAGAATAATATTATATGCATTAATTAATGTACTAATTAATGTATCAATTGATGATGTAACATAATTTAAGAATTTTTTGAAATTTATAATGTGATTAATGAGTGGATCAATAATAATGTCATAACTAGCGTTAATACACTAGTTAGTATACTAATTGGTGTATATAACACCATCGTTTATCAAAATGATAAATAGTTGAGACATTTTGATTTTTGTTCATAAGATTTGATTTATTTTAGTTTGTTTTCCATTAAATTGTATTTTTTTAAAAATATTTTTATAATAATAAATTTACCACTAAAAATTAAAATATAATTTTTTAATAAATAAATTCAATCCACGAGACTAGGAGTCATCAAATGACCCACGGATAAAAAATCTGATATTACCCAACCCGTCCCATGGCCCGTCCGAGCCTACTTGAGTGCTCAACCCATCCCAACCTATGAAAGATAATTTAAGACTTTGGACAAAAATTTGTTACATGAGCCCACCTATGATCCCGGTTCATAAGAGCCTGCATGGGTAAGGCCAGTCCAATCATTCCAACAATCCAACTCAAACTATCCGGTCCAAATTTTCTTCTGCTTCTTCCTTCTTCTTTTTTTTTTTTTAATTTTTTTTTATTTTTAATATGTATCCAAAAAAAAAAGTAATATTGTTCAATTCAAATTTAATCCATTAAAATTTGTAAATAATTATATATATATATATATAAAACCCTATTCGTCTAGATTAACTCATATTCATAATTCAATTCCCGTTATCGATATCTAATCATGCAGAAGAAAGGTATATTATTGACAAATTATTGATCGACATTAATGTTAAATCTCTGTGTTTCATTCATGAAGTTCATCTGAGATCTACAAAAAGAAAATCACATGCAATTATACATTTACAATCCCTAAGACTTGAATTTATAGCTTGTGATTACAAGAGTTAAAATGAAACAAATACGATTTCATACCCTAAAGGTTACAATTTCCAAGGCCTTACTTAGTTATGATCAAAAGAGGTAAACAAAACAAGTTTCACGCTTCACAATCCTCCTAAGTCATCACATTGACGGAGGTACGCCATCAACACCTGAAAATAATTTTCTACATAGGGATGAGCATAAAACCCAACAAAGATAATCTTAATAAAGTGCAGAAAGTTTAACAATATCATATGCAAATGAGATGCCATGCCCAAAATATAAATTTTTATTTCGAAACCTCATGCCATGCACTTTTTTGAAATTATAAACATTTCAAAAGCTTTCAATTCAATAATACTCAGGGCGGTAAATACAACTCTGGCAATCCCAAGGTACATATCTGCAAATAGTCTCATAGAGCACTACCAAAATCACTTTACCGGCTCTTAACCAGAAAGAAATTGGGACCTACTCATGTTTTAAAACTTTCACCATAGACCTAAAGTCAACTTAATTCTTAACAACCACACCCCCCAACTGGATTCACTAAGGTATTTATCCATTTTCTCAATACATTTCAATCGTTCTCAATAAACCGATTTCAAAAGCATTTCTTGTAACGCCTCAAATTTCTAGCTCAAATGATAATACAATAATCATGACTCTTTCAAGGAAAACCGAATATAAATCTCCAAACTTACATTACATGATACAATAGTTTTTCATGCAACAATACATTAATCCAACAACAAGTAAGAAAACAAATAAATAGCCCCAAGGGGTTTACAAGTTTCCAAGGCTTGAGCTTGGTTACACAAAACGGTTATTCAAACCCACACACATACAGCCATTGGCTTACACACAGAGTCACAGCAAAATAAGAGTCTCGTACTCTCAACACACATTTCCTCGCCTCTAGTTAGGCGGCATCACCACATATTTTCTTGCACAAAAATTCCGTAGGGTGAGCATAAAGCCCAATAGGAAATCCTTAACAAAGTATATACATTTTATACAAGTTTCAAGAGATGAAATGCACATGCCATGCTATACCCTTTTTAAAGAAAATCACATCTTCATCTTTGAAAACTATCATGCTCAATGATGTCATGCAATTTCAAATTTTCAAAACTTAACAATTTATTTCAAGAGCGGTAAATACGACTCTAGTAATCCCTAGGTTGGTGTCTGCAAGTAGACTATACAATTACTACCAATTTGTCATTTTTACCAACATTGACTGGAAGGCTCGACACCTATAATTTGTCAATTTTACCAGTATTAACTGGAAGACTCGACACATATTCAATTTCATCTACACCACCTGTCAAGACTTACCACCGTATTTACCCCAAGACCAATTCATGGAAACTTGTTTCTCAACATTCTTTTCTCAATGCAAGTTTTCAAATCAACTTTTAAAATTTAATGTAATCAAATGAATTGATATGCCAATAACACAAGATGAATATAAATACATTTATTCCAATTCATTATCCAAGGAATAACACAATTCCCTCTTCTTAAGTATCCTCAACAATTAGTCATTTCAAGACCATTTCAACGTTTTGAATAATAATTTCCAAAATGAACAACAATTCTCATATTTCCTAAAATTCATCATTTATATAAATATAAATAAGAAATTTTCCAAACATTCATTTATTTTGACACACAAAATAAATATAGCAATATCATTCATGGATTTTCAGTCTCTTTAAAAAAAATCCCCAAATTCTAGGTTTTTTCACCAAAACTCTGAAACTCAAATCTTTTGAAAGAAAACTTTCCAAAATTATATTTTCTTCAATCAACGAAGATCAAAATCCATAAGATCATTTTAAAAGAACAAGAGACAAACCCATTTTCAAAATCACTCAACTTCTTGAATTAACAATCAATTTTCAAAGCTATCGAAAGATGATTTCGAAAATTATCTAGATTTTGCAAATATATCTATGTAACTCTAAGAAAATCTCTACCTCAAGTTTTGAAGAAGAAATGAGATGAAACCCCCCAAAATCAACGATGTTGAAACTCGATTTTCACGGCACACAACGAAGCCCTCGAGAAGTTAACCAACTTTGATGAAGAACCTATGGCAGAACTCTAATGGATCTTGAGAAATCAAGGTTTTGATCCAATTTGGCGTAGGGAAATGTAGAGAGAAAGGACAGGAAATGTTTTTAGAGAGAGAGATATATACAAAAGTGATCTGAAATATCATATTCACAAACTGATATAACATAGTCCGCTCGAGCGTGGAAAGCCCCGCTCGAGCGTCGAATACAAATTCCCTGTACTTTTGCAGACAGGTCAAATTTCTGGAACCAAACATTCTCCGCTCGAGCGCATAAACGGCCGCTCAAGCGGACAAGCAACTTCGAATGCATTTTGCATTTTTGCTTCGGGGGCGTTGCCCCTCGACCCCGCTAGGGCGCTGCCCCCTGGACCTCCACGAGCCAACCGGGCAGCTCGATCCCTGACCTGCCGAGTTGAAGTGGCAAAACATAAAAGAATGATCAAAATCGGGATCGCTACATTTCTCAAATACAAACGCATAAATTAAATCATAAAAGCCTGAAATCATCAATGTCATGCATGAATTAGTAAATGTTTCAATTTATCTAATTCACATATAATTTCTATAACTATCAATACTATACTATCCTTCACTAATAACCAAAACAATTATCTCTAATTCAATATTTCAGTTAGGCAATATATAAAGTATAATTCAATAACGTTTTACAATCTCAAAAGAGGATGTCAATTCACAATATTTCTCAATAGTTGGATGCCTTTTCCAAAATCTCATCATTTGTCAACGATTAAACAATTTTTTCAAGAATTCGATAATTTCTCAACACAAAAATAATTTCTCAATTCTCAAGATTTTTAGATTTTTTGAAAAGTTAGAGATTTCTCATTTGAAAGATAATTTTTCTTAAATTCAAGTATCACTCTACCACCATAGACAACCAATTAAAAATTTAGAACAATATTATAGAAATCCCCCCCTCCCATTTTGTGCACTAAATAAAGATTTAACAAGACCCAAATCCTCAAAATAACTCTAACTATCAAAATGGTAAATAATAGATTTAAAATACGTACACAATGTTAAGAAAATCCATACTTCAAGTTCTATAAGAGATAATGAATTTGACGATGTTGGAAATTGATCTCCACTGGTTAAAATGTAACTCTCGATGCGTTCACCATTTTGGTCTCCGGAACTAGTGTTAAAATCCTAATGGGATGATTTGTGTGAGCTGGTGAAAAAGTTAGAGAGAAAAGAGTTTAGAGAGAACTAGGGTTAAAATCCTAATGGATTTACCTGGATGAGATGATTTGTGTGAGTTAGTGAAAAAGTTAGAGAGAAAAGAGTTGAGAGAGAGAGAGAAATGAGAAAAATGTGGGAAATTGAGGGATTGGGGTCAGATTTGAAGGATTGGACACAGATTTCGACAAAAGACACGGAAGGCCTCACGTATGGAGTCCGTTGCCGCACGTACGGGAACCCCCCCGCTGCATTCACATGCATATGGATTTTGGCTTGGCATCTTAACTCTATCGCAAGTACGAGCCCATTCACTGCATGTGCGGGCCTTAACCCAAAATTCCTATGTTCCTCCTACACAAAATTGCACATGCAGCCTTCCCACGCTGCACGTGTAGGTTTGGCCAAAATCTTTCTAAAGTATTCACACACTCCTTGGTTTCGTCCTTACATCTGAAACTCGAGATTCTAACTTGAGAAACATTAAGAAAGATTAAGCATGGTCAGAACTTATTATAAATAACACTATATGAAACTAGAGACTCTAAAAATAAAACAAATGGTTCGAATAAGCACTCTTAAGTCAAGTTCAAGACCCGGGACATCACATAATGTGCACCCCTCCACACATGATTAATACTTTTAAAACTCTATTTAGAGATATTGTATGCTGGATTCTGGAATAAATAAATAAACAAATAAATAAAAATAAAAAATAAAAATTCAAGTTGAATACAAAACGATTGAACCATGAATTCATTAATTTCATTTAATTCAATCAAACAAACCCACCCGTGCTCTCTCTATATATCTAATTGCTCTCTCTCTCTCTAGAGAGAGAGAGAGACATAATTTTACTTGAATTATGTCGGAAAGTAAAAAAGAAAAATAACTAATGAAAATATTTAAAATATATGAATGATAAATGTATAGAACTTGACAATATAAGTCGAATAAAAAATGTGTAGCCTGATTCGGTTTGATTTTAACTTATAAGATTCGAGTTTATGGTTAGGATATGGTTTTAGTTTTTTAAATAGGCCTAGCCCGTACCAGCTTGTTGACTAGTCAAAATTCAAAAAATCTCTTTAATATATGGGATTTAAACACAATAATTACGGATTGGGTAAGCCCGGTTCGGCTTGTCCCATTGATGACCCCTACCTGGGACCGACTTGTAACTGCCCTGAGTTATAATGCATGTGTTGGGTGCAACAAGAAAGGGAGATTCTATTTACACCTAAAAAATGTTTAAGTGGGACCAATTTTTCAGTACACCTTATTAAATTATTTAGAGTTACAATTTGTTCTTGGTACACCCTAATTTTTTCCTAAATTACTCTTTTGAGGTACACCTGTATAAAAAAAATTAAAAAATTCAAATTATTTTTGAAAAACCTTTCTTTTGTTCACGTACATACATGGAATATGATTAGGAAACCTGGAACCGGCAAAGGCAGTCCCAGCGAAGAAGAACGACGAAGGAGAAGGAGAACAGCGAAGGATGATGACAAATATTCAGCCGGTTTTTCATCATTATTGTTTAAACTTTCAAAATTGAACAAATTCACCTTGTTTGGCTGTACACTATTGAACAAAGTGAAATTGTTCGGTTTTGAAAGTCCGAACAATAATAACGAAAAATAGGTTGAGTATTCGCTTTTATGTATAAAATAAAATTTAAAAAAAACACAGAAATTAATAATTGTATTTTGATATTTATGTGAATACTTACCTCATCTTTGATGGTTTGTTTCAAAAAATTGTTTTGATTATTATTCTCATCCATTGTTTAATTTTGTTCAAATTTTCTTCTATTTGCAAGTAACAATATAATAAAAAACAATAATGTTGATGATAATGGTGAGTTTTGCTGGGGTAAATTAGAGTTTTGGAGTGAGGAAGAGAAAGAAGAAGAAGATAAGATAATTGAAACTTAGGGAAGAAGATGAAAAGATTTCAATATGAAGAATACGTATAATTGATTAGGGAGGAAAAATATATATTTTTTATTTTAATATTTAATATATGTTATCCTTATTAGTAAATTTACATTAGAATATAATAAAAATTAAAATTTTAAAATTTGAATTAGACGTACCGAGATAATTTTTGGGTTCAAATAGAATGGCCCAACAGGAAGTCACTTCTCACTTACATAATCTGTAGCAACCTGGACCGATATTGGGCTTATCTTGTAGTTCCAAACCCGCCCAAAAATAAGAAGTTAGCCCAAGCTCCGCTCATATAATATAAGGGTTTAATTTCTCTCAAGTTATCATTTCAACTAGAGAGAGTGTTTAGGCTTAATAGACCTAATTTAGAATCATATTCGATAATCTGAACCATTCACTTTTTAGAACTTATTGAGTAGGATATTCTTAAAATAAAAATAAAAATATGATTAGACATCGATAGCTATATATTTGAATCACATTTGTTTTAAAAAAAAAATGAACGGTAATTATAATTTCAAGAATACCATCTATATTTTGTAATAAAAATTTTATTCAAATATATAATTACCGATATCTGATCATCTTGATTTTTTGCATGAATATTCCACTCAACGAGTCATAAAAAGTGAACGGTTTGGATTATCAAAGTTGGTCCTAAAATGAAACTACAAAACCGAAATACTCTCTTTAAGTTGAGATGACCAACATGAAAGAGAAGCCTAATCCATAATATAAGCCAAACACCTTTTACTATAAATACATATAGGTCATGTTTGATTGTTGTATTATTTTTTATATGATGAAATTATTAATAGAATTATGAGACATAAGTTATATGTGGGATTAGATGAGATGAATGATTAGATATATGATAGAATCATATATAGGGTTGTGGGATAAGTTATACCGTGGAATAATAGATGAGATAAATGATTGGTTATAAGAGTGAGGTATCATATTTGGTTAGAATTAAATAAAAAGATATTATTATTTTTGACCGTTGGATAAAAAAAAAATATGGAGTGACCTTGTTCTTCCAATGCCACACTACCTATGGTATTATTTAATCTCTCATTTCTCTGTTTAATCCTTCATATTGATACTAATATTATCTGAAATTAAGTAACCATGCAAAACAAATACTAGATTGGACTATCTAATGGAACCTATATATTCTCTACTTCCAATCTCTTTGTCCTTGCCCCCACAATCAAACACCAGACTAATAATCCGATAGGGCCTTGCTACATCCCTCTAATTTTTGGCCCCCTAATCCCCCTAAATTTCAAACCAAGGCAAAAAAAAAAAAAATTACCCAAAACGACCTAAATTTCAAACCAAGGCAAAAAAAAAAAAAATACCCAAAACGACGTCGTTTTGGGCATTAGGGGGATTATGAGAGGTATTTTTAGAGGGACAAATCATTTTCCTAATCCGATAAACCCTACATATTTTTCCGACTTTCAATCACTATATCAGTGAGGTAATTAAAAATGCCCATACTTTATTATCACAACTTAAAAACAATGTGGTGATAGTTGAAGTGGCATAAGTGTTTCCCAGGTCAATAATTAAATTAAAATTGTAAGCTAATTTACTTTTTTAAAAATGGTTCCCAACTTCAAATAAAGTTAAATTACATAAAATATGATGTGAAGATGTGTAAACTTGTCCAATTGTCCAACACAAGCCTATTAATTGAGTTCCAACTTAGCTGAATGGTAGGAAAGACAAAAAAAAAAAAAAAAAAAAAAACATGTTTCTCACAACTGAACAACTCATCAATTGTTACCAACCACATAACAGTATTTCCATCAAAGAAAAAAAAAAAAATTCTCAGAGATCTAGCCAATCAAAGAGCAAGCAGTGGTTCAACCATTAGGTTGTCAACTTATCCCCTTAAAAAAATTTATTGATTAAAATTTTATTTTTTAAATACCCAATAAAATAATGTCTTATTTTAATATTTAATTTAAAATCTCAAAAACTATTAAATCACTACTATTGAAGAGATATATTATTGTCGTATTACTTGTGATATTAGTAGTTGGAGAAAAGAGGTGGTTGCTTTTCAACATTAGGTACAAAACCATGATGAAAAATGTAGTTCTCATATGTGAATTTGTGATATGATGTTTTGAATTTTATTATAGCATAATGAGTGTTTGAAACAAAAGTTACAATGATGCTTAATCACTATAAAAAAAAAAAATTGAAGTTTTAAAAATTAACATTTAAGAACAAAATTATTTTTTAGGGAGTAAATATTTTTATTATAAAAAGTGTTGTTATTATATTTTTAGTAACGACAATTGAACATTAATGATGAATTATTATCTTTTTAGGACTAAATTTTTTGTCTTAAAAAATAAATCATTTTGAAATCAAATTATTTTGTCTCAAAAAGTGTATTTATTAGTGACATTTTCAAAATTTTGTTGTTAAAAGTCTTATTTTTGATTTTTCGAAAACGATCTTTTAGGTATTATTCTCACAACGATAGAAATTGATCCATAAATATTTTTTATAACAAAATTTTTACTTTTTGAGACTAAAATATTTAATTTCTAAAACTCTCGTATGTTGTAATGCATGAAAGGCCCGTTACGGGGTATGATCCAAACTTACAAGTTTTGGATTGATGGTTGGGAAAAAAAAATTAAAAACATTATGTTGATTGTTAAAGTAATTAAACTTTTCTTAAAAAAATAAAATTAAATTAATTCTAGCACAGGCGGCTAGGAGCTTTCAAGCATGAATGTTGGAGCAATGATCCAAATTTTTATTTTTATTTTTTCACATGTGCAAATTATTATTATTATTATTATTTTATTTTTGTAAAAATTCAATGACATATTGAAGTGATAATAACTGAGCTTTGAAATGCAAATATTGTTGACTCTTTTGACTCTATCAGAGTAATCAATATGGCAAGTTTTATCCTGGAATAGAAATGTTCAAAATTTAAATATATAAAATAAATAAATAAATAATCAATTTGGAAGAGTAACGCTTGACGTACTTAAAATTTTCAGTTGCCGATGTTTTATATGTTCAAATTCATGTTGTTTTCTTTTTTTATGTGATTAATTTCAATATGTTAATATTTTTTTTTTCTAGGCTTGGCATTGATTAAAAAGGGTAAAGTACTAATAAATTTTAAATAATAATTTTATATATATATATATATTTATGGATCTAAGGATCCTATTTTAGTGTGACATAAAAGGCCAAGTATAAACGCACATGTGTTACGTGTTGAGGGACAAATGTAAATTTTTTCATAATATTGAAATTATTAAATGTAACACTTCAAAAAAAAATTTAAGTATGCTTTTTTCAAATATAACAACGTAACATCCTAAAAAAACTCTTTAGTATATTTTTCTTAAACGTAATAACGTAACATTCTAAAAAAACTCTTAAGTGTACTTTTTCCAAATGTAATCCGCTAATGTAACATACTAAGGTGCCGTTTGGTAAGACTTACGTTTTCTATTTTCTGTTTATATCTACAAAAATTTTAAAAACTCAAATAAAAACTTGTTTGGTAAATATTTTATTTATAAATCAATGATCTCAATTTATAAATTTGACCAAAAAATGAAAACACAAAAAATGAGTTTACGTTTTGAGTTTTGAGTTTTTTTTTTTTTTTACCACCCAACACTAGCCACCACCCGCTACCATTTTCCACCACCGTCTTCCGCCACCACCACCCACCACCCACCCCCCACCACCACCTGCCACCACTACTTACCACCCACCTGCCACCATCATTCACCACCCACCCCTCGCCACCACCACCACCACCACCACCCACCACCCGCCACTATCATCCACCGCCCGCCACCACCACTCACCACCCACCCACCTCCCACCTGCCACCACCACCCGCCGCCACCACCCGCCACCACCACCCACCATCATCTACCACCCACCTGCTACCACCACTCACTCGCTATCATCCACCACCCGCCACCGTCACCCACCCACCCACCCACCCACTACCACCACCCGCCACCTACCCGCCACCACCACTCACTCGCCGCCACCCACCACCACCCGTCATCCGCCACCCACCTGTCACCACCACCCGCCGCCACCATCCACCACCACTACCCGTCACTACCACCCACCCGTCACCCGTCATTCCCTACCCACCTACCACCACTACTCGCCACAACCACCACCACCACCACCACCACCTACTCGTTACCACCCGTCACCGTCACCCACCCACCCGCCACCTACCTGCCACCACCACCCACCCACCACCACCCGTCACCACCACCCACCCGCCACCCACCACCCACCATCACCACTTTCCACCACCGTCTTCCGCCGCCACCACCAACCACTTGCCACCACTTTCCACCACCGTCTTCTGCCACAATCACCCACCACCTGCCACCATTTTCCACCACCATCTTCCGCCACCACCACCCGTCATTATTTTCCACCACCGTCTTCCGCCGCCACCACTCGTCTCTATCCACCACCCGCCACCACTTGCCATTTCTTACTCTTTTTTATATTTTTAAATTTTTTAAAACATTTTGTCTAAACCAAACACGTTTATAATTTATGTTTTTCTAAAAATAAACCAGTTTATAAAATTTTTATAAATATAAACTGAAAATGTAAACATTACCAAACAGGCCCGAAAAAACTCCTTAGCATACTTTTCTCAAATGTAACAATGTAACATTCTAAAAAAATTTCTTAATGTATTTTTTTTTTCTAAATGTAATACTCCAAACAATATAACATATAAAAATTTCTTATAAAACTTTTTTCAAACATAACACTTTAATGTAATACCAGAAAACCACACTAATAGAAGTGTAGATTTCAATGCTTGACAATCAACATTTTAGCCACTAATCCCTCCAAAAAGAATCTTTCACACCTTACCTTTCCATTCCTATCTCAAAAACAAATTAGAATATTGTGAAAATGAATTACAAAAAAGCATTCACTTAAATTCAAATGGTACCAAATCAAATAAATACAACTTTCTAAAATTGAAAGGATTAATTGGTTCATAAAAAAACTTTTAAGACTAAATGGATCAACATTCATCGTATGGGATTATGGTTAAAATTTATTAAAATTTATTTGGTATAAACCATTTTCTTTTGAAGAATAATTACTTAATTTTATTTATCAAATTTTAACTCACTCACTAAGCACGTACTGTACCAATTGTACTCGTGAGCCTCACCTTCTAGTAAGTGGTTGTTTGGGAAGTGTTAAATGAATATATTTTTTAATTTTGTATGAAAAAATATATAAAATTGTAGAAAAGTGAGTGACCTATATAAAGGTTCTCATCTCAACCTTCGTTTATAATTACAATTAAGCTTTAAAATATAAAAATATATATATATCTAATATATTTTATTTTATTTTATTTTTATATAATTTTCATTGAGTTCTAATAATATATATTTTTTTATAGGGTAATGTTGAGAGAGATAAATACATGGTAATAAAATTCAACGAAATTTCAGGAAAAAAAATAGACTTAATTAAAAAAAATACTTTAAGAAAAATTTATTTAAAAAAAACTTAGAGTTTGACTATTGTAACAAAATAAATCTGAATGTTTAATGATTAAAATGTTTAAAATATTCTTTTTCGTTGAGTTTAATGATTAAAATACTTTCTTTTCCGTCAATTTTACTTGATGAAAATAAGCAAATAATTTAAAATGAAAAAAAAATTAGAGTTTAAATTAATAAAATTAAAAATTCAATCCTGATATTTTTTTTTTTG
The DNA here is from genome assembly GCA_036172215.1 of Camellia granthamiana. Classification (NCBI taxonomy): domain Eukaryota; kingdom Viridiplantae; phylum Streptophyta; class Magnoliopsida; order Ericales; family Theaceae; genus Camellia; species Camellia granthamiana. The sequence continues at coordinate 75,734,509 of CM069910.1, forward strand.
TATTTATAATTTCCCCCAAAACTTTTCTCAAAAATCAACAAAAGCCTATTTTATGGGCCAACTTGTGATGAGTTTTTTTTTTTTTAATATTCCAAAAAAAAAACTATTTAGAGAATTGACCCGCTTTTTAAATTATTTTGGAACTAACTTACTTTTGAAATCGCATTTTGAAAATGCGATTTTCAAATTGAAATTGCATTTTTAACATGTAATTTCACTTTGAAATTACATGTTGAACATGCAATTTCACCGTGTTATCATTTTCAACTTGCAATTTTAAAGTAAAATTGCATGTTCAAGATGTAATTTCAATTTCAAAATTACATTTTGAAAATACGATTTCAAAAAGTAAATTAATTTCTTAAATAGTTTAAAAAATGAGTCAATTCTCTAATTAGTTTTTTTTTTTTTTTTTTTTTTTTGAAAATATTTATAAAAAAAAAAACTCAACTTGTGATCCCAACCCATATAATTGATGGGCTTAGCGAGCCCATTAAATATATAATGAGCAGCTTAACAGAACAATTGTTCATCGAATTTCTACTTTCACAACCTCTGCAATCATCCATGGCGGAAGTCAAGACCTCCACAATCCTAACCCTATCTGAGGTACTATGAAATGTATCTCTGTGTGCTGTAATGTTGCAATGCTTTTTGAACTTGGATTGTATTACCGATTTGATCTTTTTTTTTTTTTTTTTTTTGATAATTCGAGTGGATTCGATGAAATTTACTTCAAATTTTTTTTATCGACATTGGCTTTTCCTTCGATCGGCTTTTACTTGAATGAATCGGCTGCTGTTGATTCATAGATTGATGTGTACACAAATTCAGACACTTTGGATTTTTTGGAATTATGATTTGATGTCATCATATTTGTGTAGTGTTTTACGGGAATTCGTTCAATTATCGTTTTAGCAGTCATAATTGCATGATGATCTCTGTCAAGGCATATGGGTCTATGCATTGAGATTCTAATAGAGGTGAATAACATGAATTGTTTGGTAGGTTTATTCTAAAGATTCATGCTTTACAGCTGTTTGGATGAGGTGATTTGGGAAGAAAATAAAAGAAACGCTTTTTTTTTTTTTTTTTTTTTTTTTGTTGTTGTTGTTGTTGTTCATATCACTTGTTTGGATAGAGGAGAGAAATGGAGTGAAATGGGAATAAATTGAGAGAAACTCATTTTTCTCATGACCCTTTTTTTTAATCTCTCCAAAAGTGGAGAGATTTGGAGAGAAAATAAACAGTCATTTTGTTATAATACCGAAACTACTTTTTTAGATATTGAAGAAATAAAAGACTAACACCTATAAAATGTTAATTTGGGAATATAACATGATATTATTTCTTTTCTTTTCTTTTCTTTTCTTTTTTTTTTATATAGTTTAACCAAACAATATAGGAGATAAATCATTATCCTTTCTCTTCTTTTCTCTCCTATTTATCCAAACGAAAAATGATCTAGACCACTAATTAGTGGTTGCACTAGGGATGTGGCAGTGGGTCCCACCACAGTCTTTTTTTCTCTTTTCTTTTCTATCCTAACTTGCATAATCATTTCTTTTCTTTTCTCTCCTAAGTTTCCAAACAAAGTGTTAATGCTTGTAGAGGACAAATGAGCGATTTTAGTTTTTGAGGTCTGCTCTCTCTTATCTTTTCTGTAGTATATGTCTAATAAAAGATCCATGTGGAGGCGTATATGGGGCAGCTCTACGTATAGAGTTGTGGCATCAATTGATTACACTGGTTTTGAAAAGAGAAAAAAAAAAAAAAAGATTTATTTATATTTTTAAGGAAAATTGACCCCTTTAATTGAACCCGCTGCAAAGACTTGAAACCAAATTTTAGAAGCTTCAATTTACTTGCATCTGAAATTGTTTTTATCTTTTTTCTAATATACAAATTGTCCCTATTCCAAATCTCCCTTGTGTCACTGTCACAAAACTCTTTCCTAGCCACACGATCAGTGTTGGAGAGTTTGATCATGTGATAGATCAAGTGTTTAGAATAAGATGATAGGAGACATTTGGTATGGAGGATTTATCTCATTGCTTTTACCAATAAGGACTAAAATAGTGAAAATAACATTTTTAGCAATGAAATTTATAAAGAATTGATTGCACAATCGAATGGGACGTTATTGGATGAATCATTGTTTAATCACATATATCGAAATAAGATATTTGATAAACTGATAATGGGAGGTTATTGGATGAATCATTGTTTAATCACATATATCGAAAATAAGATATTTGATAAACTGATAATGTAACAATTATACAATGATTTCAAAATACAAAAACTCATCAATGGCAATTTTAAAGTTTATGTATTTGTATATTTCTTTTTTTGGGAAAATGTTAGTACTAGGGTTTTAAACACTTTGTTTATTTATGATTTTAAGAAATATAAATTGTTTTTGTCAAATTATTAAAAATAGGTACTGTTAAGAGAAAAAATTCTTTGTAGAATTTGTGAAAATTTATTGACCTGAGAAAACGAAATCCTGGAGCCGCCACTGTATGGTATATGGATCTATGCCTCTAGATTCTACCTGAGGTGAATAACATGAATGCTTGGTAGCTTAGATCTTGAGGTTTATGCTTTAATGTTTATAGAACACACGGTCTGCTCACATGTTTATAGGCATTGTTGTCAAATTGCGAATTGTAAGATTTATTTATTTAATATAATATATAATTTTATATATGTGTATATATAAATACACACATATATTTATATATGTGTATATAGTGTTTAAGATGAAGTCCATATCAATATAATTAAATTATATATGTACTATATATTTATATACAAGTAAATGTTATGGTATACGTATATCTGATTAATACCAAACTCCAAGACCTAAGCAAATAATCATGTACACAACAAATCTAGAACGTAAAAGAACTAGAAAAAATAAATTCACAAAGCAACACAAGAGATTTACGTGATTCACCCAAATCACGGGCTACGTCCACGGAATCACTGTGGATTTTACCAAGATCGATATTAAAGGAGTTACAAGAGTCTCTCACACACAATCTCACAAACTCTCTCTCTCTACAATGATCTATCTCTCACTCTCACTATTGTGTATCTCTCTCTAAGGTCACGAAACTAATGAATGAACTTAGAACATAGAGCTACATGGGTGTATTTATAGGGCTAGCCTTAAACCCAATCCTAAATTAATAAGGAAATCAAAACCAAAACCTAAACTAAGAAGGAAAAACCTTAACCAATGAGGAAATAATTTAAGTCCAAATCTAATCAAACACTAATTTCGTTGTCTCCTTTTCCTAATCTGATTAGGTTTAGTCTTGTTTCAGGCTCCACCAACTACAATATCTCACTTGGAGACTAATCAAGACACAAACAGTCTTCACCTCATAACTCTACAGTACACCACAATGACTCGAACCATCAACCTCATGTGCCGATGCCAACTGAAGTTGCACATAGCTTCAGCTTCTCAACTATAACCACCTTGGTTAACAAATCTACAGGATTTCACTTGTGTGGATCTTCTCCAAGCCAAACTTTCCATCTTCCAAGAGTGAATGGACAAAATGGTACTTGATATCAATATGATTTATTCTTGAATGAAACGCGGAATTTTTCGCAAGATGTATTGCACTTTGACTGTCATTGTACAATGTGCAATCATCAAACTTCTTCCCCAATTCACCTAAGAAACTTTGTAAACATACCATCTCTTTGCAAGCTTTTGTAGTTGCAACATACTCCATTTCTGTGGTTGAGATAGTCAGGATCTTCTACAACTGAGAGACCCAACTTATTGCAGTACTGCCAAGAGTAAACACATACCCTGTTGTGCCCTTCCTACTATCACTGTCACCCACTAGATCAGAATCAACATACCCAAGCAAGCTTATTTCTGTGCTGCCATACCAGATAGCCAAATCACTCATACCTCTGAGATACCTAAATACCCACTTAATAGCTTTCCAATGCTTTTTCCCGGGATTGTTCATGAATCTGCTAATAACTCCCATTGCATGGGCAATGTCTAGTCTCGTACAGACCATGGCATACATTACAGATTGTAGAAATCTTCATCACATGAGAGAATCTCGGTATAGTCGTTACCTGCCTTCTGTTGGAAACCTTTCACCACCATTCTAGCCTTGTATCGCTTGGTGCCATCGGGTACTTCTTTCAATCAGTAAATCCATTTATTGTGCAATGCAGATTTACCTTTGGGCAATTGTACCAGTTCCCAAGTCTGATTCACCGCTAGAGACTCCATCTCATCGTCCATTGCAAGCTCCCACTTTTTCCTCGCTCGACCTGTAAAGCTTCCTTATAACATTCTAGTTTACCATTATCAATTAACAATAGATGACGTAAGGAAGGAGAATAACGATCAATAAGTTTCTTTTCTTTTGTCGACCACCTCAAGTTTCTTTTCTTTTGTCAACCACCTAAGAGGAGGAGGAGTTTGCATCTCAATGGGTGGTGTCAACTGTACATTAGTGTCTTGAGGTTTTAACATATCACTATCAAAAATCTCCTCAAGTTTAACCGTTTTAGGTTCTTTAGTCTTGTCATCAAGTCTATTCTTGTACATGGCAGACTCATTAAACACCACATCCATGCTTCTAATTATTTTCCTATTTTCCATGTTCCAAAACTGGTACCCATAATTATCAAAGTCATACCTGATAAAGATGCATTTACGAGATTTGGGATGTAATTTGCTTCTTTTATCAAAATCAATGTGAACATAAGAGATACAACCAAATATTTTTAAATGCAACAAATTACCTATTTACCAGTCCACGCTTCTTCAGGGATTCTACAATTCAAGAGAACTGAGGGACCTCTGTTAATCAAATATGCTGATGTACTCACTGCATCTGCCCAAAATTGTTTTGGCAACCTAGCATTAATCCTCATGGTCCTAGCACATTCCAAAATTGTTCGGTTCATGCACTAAGCCACACCATTTTGCCGCTTTTTGCCCGGAATTGTGGTCACATGTTGAATTCCGTTCTCTACGCAATATTTTTCTAGAGCGCCATCTATGGACTCCCCACCAATGTTGGATTTGAGACACTTCAACTTTGAACCTATCTCATTCTTAACTAAAGCTTTCCACTTTTTGAAGATGTCAAACATATCAGATATATTCTTCAAAAAATATACTCACAACTTACGCATAGCATCATCAATAAAGGTGACAAAATAACTAGAGCCCCCAAGAGATCTTACCAAAGATAGTCCTCACACGTATGTATGAACTAACTCCAACTGTTCTGATTTCTGAGTTCTTGGGATCTTGGTGAAACTAACCTTTTTATGTTTTCCCAAGGTGCAGTCTTCACAGAAATTCCAGTTCAAAGACTTCAAACCTAGTAGTTTCCCCTTTGACATTGAAACCTTCATCCCTTTCTGACTCATATGTCCTGCCAAGTCTGCAATGCCATATGCTCATTTCGACTTCTGATGATGTTACTGTAATCGCACTATAGGTACCCAATGTCACATAAAGAGTACCTTCCCTTTTTCCATGAGCCACTACCATGGCTCTCTTGGTCATCTTCCATGTATCACTGGTGAAGATCATCACAATACTAGAATCTGTGAGTTAACCGACAAAAATTAAATTCTTCTTCAAACACGGCACGTGTCTAACTTCATTGATTTTCAAAGTTGTTCCACTGGGCTAGTTTATCTATACTTCACCCTTGCCAATTATGTTACAGGCTTCATTGTTTCCAAGACAAAATTGTGGAGCAACTCCTTATGTGAGGTAACTTGAAACGACACACACCACATAATCAATCACTCACGATTCTCCACAAGTTTCTCAAGACCACCGATGCTTCATAACCCTCTTCATCAAAAACATTCACGAACTTCTTTTCATCTTCATTATTGTCATTTTGTTTCTTCATTTTGCAATCCCGCTTTGCGTGACCAGTTTTACCCCAACACTTGCATGTAAACTTTGGTCGAGACGGAGATCAACCATTCCTCGATTTACTTGTGATTCTCTTCTTGTTGCTGCCCTTGTTTAGCTTCCTGCCTCTGTCATCAATTGCCTAACGCCGAACTAATGCTTTCACCGTTATCTTTTCTTCAAGTGTCAACTTTGCCAAACTGGTGGAATTGCTTATTGCAACAACAAACGAATTCCAACTCTCAAGAAGACTTGATAGCAGTGCTAAGACCTTGACTTCTTCGTCAAACGAGATACTAACTAATTTCAATTGACTAATCGATGAGTTGAAATCGTTAATATGCTCAATCGCAACTTCTCCGTTGGACATCTTCAAGTTGAACAACTTCTTGATCAGATGGACTTTGTTCGTGGCTGAGGGCTTCTCATACATCCGTGACACAGCATCCATCAAATTTTCGGTTGTCTTCTCGTTGCGAATATTAAACGCAAATGATGTAGCAAGGGATAGCCTTACCGTACCCAAGGCTTTCCGATAACTCCTACTCATTGGTCTTCATCGTTTCTGGCTTTTTGGCCACTCCTACGAGAGGAAGATAAAGATCCTTCTGATAGAGGTAATCCTCTATCTGTATCTTCCACAATCCGAAGTTTGAACCGCTGAATTTTGCAATCTTCATTTTGCCTTCGTTTACCATAGTTCTTGCTCTAGGAACCAACGCTTTGATGCCATTTGTCATGGTATATATGATTAATACCAAACTCCAGGATCTAAGCTAACAATCACGCACACAACGAATCTAGAACGGAGAAGTAAAAGAACTAGAAAAAAACAAATTCACAAAGTAACACAAGAGATTTACGTGGTTCACCCAAATCACGAGTTACGTCTACGGAGTCACTGCAGATTTTACCAAGATCAATATGAAAGGAGTTATAAGAGTCTCTCACACTCAATCTCACAAACTCTCTCTACAATGATCTATCTCTCACTCTCACTATTTTGTATCTCTCTCTAAGATCACAAAACTAATGAATGAATTTAGAACATAGAGCTACATGTGTGTATTTATAGGTCTAGCCTTAAACCCTATCCTAAAGTAATAAGGAAACCCAAACCTAAACTAAAAAGGAAAAATCTCAACCAACAAAGAAATAGTTTAGAGTTCAAATCTAACCAAACACTAATTTTCTTGTTTCTTTTTCCTAATCTGATTAGGTTTATGAGTTGTTTGGGGTGTCCTAAATAAGTGCACTTTTTGTCTTTTTGGATTAAAAAATTGAGGAAAAAAATATGGATGTTTGGATTAATTTTTTGACTTTTTAAGAAAAAATGTGTATTAAAAAATTGTATAAAGAAGTGTGTAGGAGAAGATAGTGTAGTACGCCGTACGGATTGGCAATGAAGGCGGCTTGGTGAATACATGGGAAAAGATTGCCTCCTTTTCGGCTTTGATTGGACGGTGTTGTGCGGCCCGTGGGGGCCCACCACGGGTCCCGTTTTTCTAATTGAAACCGCTCAATGTGTAGAACTCATTAAGTGCTATATGCTTGTAAAAAATCACATTGATTGGATATCGATAGCTATCTGATTGTGTTAGTTTTTTTTGTCAACTGTTAACTATAACACCATCCAATTTTTATACAAAGCTGATTTGATCATGTAGTTAACGATATCCGATAGACGTGATTTTTTTTCAGGCATATAGTATTAGACGAGTTCTACATCTTGAACGGTTTGGACTATCAAAACGGGACCCATGGTGGGCTCCCACGGGCCCAACTTTACCATCCAACTTAGTAAATACACATGCAATTTTTATTTTTTTTTCCTTTCACTGAAGCTGGCCTGACGTCAGTACATTGATGGGCCAAAAAGTTCATTTGTATTTAATATTTGTATATTAATTTTTTTATATTTTTTTTTGTGAATAGTGATAACTTTTTAACTTTTTTGGTAACTTTTGACTTTTTGACTTTTTTTACACTTGCCAAACCAGCCATTAGTCTTGTTTCAGGCTCCACCAACAATAAAATCACGTATATCAATAAAATTAATCTCTTCTATACTATGATGCACAAACACAGACACAGACACGGGACACGACACGCTGAGGACACACTCAATATATATAATTTTATTTATTTATTTATTATATGTAAAACTAAAAAAATATATATGTGATCTATATAAATAAAATTATATATATTATTTATAAATAAAATATATTTAAAAAAATATTATCCACCTAAAAAAATTAAAAATATATATATTATTTATTTATTTTATTTATTTACTTTGCATCAAATTTCATTCATAAATTATTTTTTTTTATAAATAAAAATAATTTATTTCAAATTAATATCCAAAATAAATAAATAAATAAAAGAAACGAAGAGAGAGAGAGAGAGAGAGAGAGAGAGAGATAAGAAGGTGTGAGTCAACACAGAGAAAGTCAGAGAGAGAGTCGAACAAAGAAGATGAGTCGAACAAAGAGAGAGAGAGAGAATCGAACACAGAGAAAGCGAAAGAGAGTCGAACACACATAGCAAGGGAGCGAGAAAGAGAACACAGACATACAAAGAGAGAGAGAGAGACGGACAGAAGAATTGGAGAAAGAAGAAGAAAAACGCAGAAGAAAAGTAGAACGAAGAAGAAAAATGAAGAAAAAAACATACCTTAGATCTAGGGTTTCAACAGGTTCTTCTTCACCCTTTCTCTTTCTGTCTGTCTCTCTGTTTCTCTGTTTCTCTGTCTATGGGTTAGGGTTTCTCTTTCTTCGTCTCCAACGTGTCCAAGAGTGTACCAAGCATGTTCTGCTGAAGAAATTCAAAAAAAAAAAAAGAGGAGGGGGAGGAGGGGGGGACACGCCAGGTAAAGTGTCCGACACGTGTCCACCGCGTGTCCGACACGTGTTGACACCCATCCGTTGCCTCCAAAGACGTATCCGTGCTTCTTAGCTTCTATATATTTTGATAGTTTGGCAAAAATGATGTCATTTCATGCATTATATAAATAAAAACAAAAATTGTAATGAATCATTGTGAATCGCAAATTAAATTGCACAATTTACTCAATTTCCGATTCAATAGCATGATTCAAATTATTTTTATCGAAACACTTATTGAATCGTATGAATCGAATCACGAATCGTACAATTCTAACAACCATGTTTATAGGACATGCTTTTTACAATAGACTGATGTATAATCTTTTTTCTGGTGTTTTCTTATCTTCTCTGTATATCTCACCCTCTAATATTTTTATACAGAGTGTTACTGCTGCACATATATTTCTAGGAAATATTTTTTTATATTGAGCTATGATTAGTATATTTATACAAAGTATTCCTGTTTGTCTTAAGGCTTATGGAGGCTGCTGAACCTCTCTCTCAGTTTTCCATTGAGTTGCTGGACTCTTTCCTTGTATTGCAAATAGTGTTTCTCCCTGAGTAGGCTAATTGCATTTTGTTGTGTACATTTCTGCTTAGTTCTTAGACACATTCTAACATAAAAATAAAAATAAAAAAACTGCACATTAATAAAAGGCTACTTGCACCTTCTTTTTTTTTGCTTTGGTTTTTTTTTTTTTTTTTTTTTTTTTTTTTTTTTTTTTGTGATAAATATATATAGATATATTTTTTGTATTGCTGGGATAAATAATGTTTAATCAATCTTTTTAGGCTAGAAGAACCAAGTCTATGTAGTTTAAGATGGTGTAGGTGTTGTTATCGGCTGGCAGTAGTGATTAGCTAACAATAATATGTTTTGTCTACAATTTGGGGGTGTTTGGGAAGATGGGTTTGAGGCTAAAATAGCCTCAAACTAAAAAAAAAGCCAAAAAGCCCCTAAACCAACCCTTTTTATTAAAAATATATATATATATATAGCTGCAGCGGGACAGTGTAGGCATTGACAATTTGTTCCATCACTTGGTAAATTACGATTTTGCCCCTTTACATCAATTTTGAAAAAATGTAATTTTAGGGACAAATTTGTCATTTTAACTTCAAACATCATTTCAACACATTTTTCAATACACCAACTCAAATAAAAATCCAACTCATCTTCCCAAACACAAAAACTAAAATAGGCTACTAAATAGCCAAAAAGTCTCTAAAATAGCCACTTCCCAAACACCCACAAAGTGAAAAAAAACACTTGGCCCAAGTATATGTAATTTTTGGAATATATAATACCAGGTAGCCAATTACGCAGAAGGTGAGAACATGAGAGGAACCTGTGCATGTTACATACTCGCTCACACCTTCCGTGGGCTCATTATTGCTTGCTCATGGTAAAACCTTCTTGTGTGATGCTTTGAATTGCAGCAATATTTATTGAAGGAGAAAGAAGGGAAGTTGGATATTGCTACAAAGCCTACCGAAGAAACTGAGGCGAAAAACCCTGCAAATTCCACCTTCGAGGAAGTCATCACTCAAGAAGTTGAACAGACACCAGAGATTAAGGTAAGCTTGAAAGGACCATGATCTTTGACTCTTGTTTTCTTTCTTGCATTAGCAGTGTACTACTTTCCACTCTTCCTTGTGTACTGTTTTTGGATACCAGATTGAGACAGCACCAGCAGATTTCCGTTTCCCAACCACAAATCAAACTAGGCATTGTTTTACCCGATACATTGAGTATCATCGGTGAGTCAATCTAGATACTTGAGTTACCTAATTATGTGTTTCTTAAACTATACACTTACACACCACTTGGCACACTTTTATCTTGGTTTTTTTTATTTTTTGGTCTGGTCTTTTTCAGGTGTGTAGCTGCAAGAGGCGATGGTGCTTCTGAGTGTAACAAGTTTGCAAAATACTATCGCTCTCTGTGCCCTGGTGAATGGGTATGTTGTGAATTTTGTGATTTTGCTTGCATTTGCGACCTAATTTTGTGTTGGAATTAGTTTCAACCATGTAGCCATGTTGATATGACTGATGAAATTTGCATATGCTCTTGTGATCTTGTCTAACTTGTAAAAACTAATCAAATTGGAGCCTCATGGAACATTATGGGCTTGTTTGGTTTGTGTTTCAGAAACATGTTTTGGAAAAAAAAAGTACAAAAACATGTTTGGTTTGGTGTTTTGGAAAATTTGTTTTGAAAAATTGTTTTGAGAGAGAGTTTTGGAAAAAGTGATTGATTTGATGTGTGTGTGAGAGAGATTTGTTTGGAAAAGTTGTTTGGTTTGTGTGTTTTGGGAAATTTTTTTGGAAAAATTTGTTTGGTAGAAAAAATTTCTGAAATTTGTTTGTAGAGAAAATTTCTGAAATTTTTTTCAGAAACATCAACCAAACAAGCCCTATGATTTTTTTATTTTTTTTTTCCTCTAATGTTGCTGAAAGTGAAATTTGACTTTGTTGGCTTACAAATGCAGGTAGAGAGATGGAACGAGCAAAGGGAGAATGGTATCTTTCCAGGTCCATTGTAAATGGTACCTGCTGAAGAACTTAAATATATTTTGTTTCCTGCCATTGTATCCAAGTTGCTTGGGCTTTCTGGATGAATATCTTGAATAACCGAGCAATATCAAGAGAAGTTGCTATTTAATGTGGTTAATAAATTTTTTTCTTTTCTTGTATGTAGTTGGAGTCCAAAAACATATTTGTTTCTGTTTCTTGTAACAAAGGAATTGACAGCCTTCACTTGCATGGAACTCATTTTCCATCATTTTTTTTTTTTTTTTTTTTTTTTTTTTGGCTTTGGCTTTGGCTTTGGCTTTTTTGTGACAGAATCAGGTCACCAAAAAACATGAACTTGAGCAGTGGCGTAAATTTTCTATATATATATCACATGATAAGAGATTATTGCTTGTGGGATTGTCATACTCTTTCCTTATGAATGCCAATGTAGTGCATGAATATCTTTGGAGATGCCTGGAAAGTATCCTAGTTCCCGAGTTACATGGTGCAAAGTGATTGTCTGGATACTTCTGGGAGCTGATATTAGTGTCAAATGGTATTGGGGTACCTTCCCTGTGCTATTCTGGACCGGACTCTAATATCTTTCTTCTAGCAGAATCAATACAAAATTCCTATACATTGTTTGGATAAATGCTTGGTTAGTCTTTTTTCTTTTAGAGGAATGGCATTAGCATCCTGAAGGCTGATGCTATAGCTATAGTTGGCAAGGACTTTTTTGATTATTTTAGTCATAAAAAAGTAAAATAAACTAAAAAATCAATAAGGTAAAGTGTCATATTTAAATTATAATTATTTCATTTTTTCTTTTATAAAAGTCAAAAAGATCCTTCCAAAGAAATATTTTTAACCCTGAATTAGTTAAAAAATTAGAAAGTTAAATAGTCAAAAAGTTATTCCAAACGAATGTCGTATATCTTCCTAGCATTTTCTCTTCTGTTGGACTCGTTTAATTGCATAACCTTCAAAGAGATCTCTTGGGTACATACCCAGGAAACGTATTTTCTTCTTCTGGGTACAGTGAATTGATGCGAGTTTTCTTTGTGGGACTGGCTTCGTTAATTTATTGGAGCAACCGATGGGACTTGTGTTCAAAATTGTAACTTCCAGACAATGCACTGTTTAAAGTTAATATATCATCATCAAGAAAAACTTACAAGGTGGTGAAGAAGGGGATAGGAAGCACGAGTCAAAGTGCAACAGCTGCTTATAAAGCAAATCCTATTTTGGTCAATATTGATTACTTGATCCAGTTTTATATTATTGAGATATTTTCATCATGATGTAAGCAAATACTTCACCACCAACATTCAGGTGCATTCCGCTTATATGGAGATTTAGGACATCGTGTGCATTGAATGGCTACCCACTTGATATTCAATAGTTTTGCATTGCATTGCATGCATAAAATAAAATTCATTTCTGAATGATGCAGAAACAATGGCAGGCCTTCATGCATATTTTGCATACAATGAAATTACCTGGGCCAAAAAATGCCCACCATTCAAAGCTTTTTTCAGACTGAAAGTAAGCTGAACCATTACAGTAAGTCGGCAAATAATGATCCAGAGATCTCATCTCTTAATCGAGTCATTTTCAAGTGTGTTGCTATGACATCTAAATGTAATGCTCAAGGCATGTATCTGTTGTAGATCATTATGTCCAAAACACTGAATCTTCTTCCACTTGAATTTGTGCACAAGCACACTGAATGCAACACACAGCTAAAACACAAATAAAAACGAACCACCACCAAACACAAGAACTACAAATTTGACAAAGACGATATCCTGTCAAACAAAACAGATCCAGAAAAACCAAAAGAATACACTGAACAATAGAGTACTTAGTATATTAATCGACAATCATAATTCACATTTATAGTTTCTACCAAATTACCAATCATCAACTGGGAAGGAAAAGAAAAATCCATATTAAAGACGTCAAACAACTAACCACACAAAAAAAACAACTCAAAGGGTTCAAAACATCATCAAAGTCAATTAGCTAGCTTTCGCCTCTAGTAGGCCCAACATTTATGAAGAAACTAAGCCCTCTCACCCCTAATTCTCCTTGCAAGCTGAATATCTTTAGGCATAATGGTGACCCGCTTGGCATGAATTGCACAAAGATTAGTATCTTCAAACAACCCAACAAGGTATGCCTCTGCTGCCTCCTGCAATGCCAAGACTGCATGGCTCTGGAACCTCAGGTCAGTCTGCATTCAAACAACATTCAAAGCCAGCCCGAAACACTCAGTGATTCCATAATAATAATAATAAATAAATAATTTTAAAAAGCAGTCGTAAACCCATATCTACAACACCACAAATGCACAACCAAAATTCCCACACCATCACATACATTCCAAGTAATTACTAGGCACAAGCCACAGGGTTGCCTCAAGGGTCTAAACACAGTTCTCAAATGTCTTGGTTATTGACAAGTAAATTTGCGAAAAATAAAACTCCATGATCTATAACTTTACCTTATGATCTACGGGTTAAAACCAAAACTTGTATTTGAAAGAATAGAGGGGCATTATAATCCATGTCACATAACCCAATGTCAAATTAACATTATAAACCCAAAAAAGGTGTGCACACCATGTGCTATTAGAGCTAGACAAGTTTCAAATTTAGAAATTGCCTAATAAAGGCAGTTACATTAGGGCAATTTCAAAGAGATTGAATCAGTGACAAAGTTTCAAAAGTATTCTAGGCTATACAGTTTATAATAGTGAGTATAGAAGATAGCATAGATGATAATACCAAACACCACATACAACAGCAAGTAACCTAGAAACCATAACAACATTAGAGTAGATCAAATCACCTTAAAGTCCTGCGCAATCTCACGAACAAGCCTCTGAAAGGGCAGTTTCCTGATCAAAAGTTCAGTACTCTTCTGGTACTTGCGAATTTCACTGCATCATATATATAAATCACATAAATTTAACAATCAAAAACACCAATAATTGAATCTAGGATTTCACAAAAACATAGTTTAAACCACGAACCGCAGAGCAACAGTTCCGGGTCTGTATCTGTGAGGCTTTTTCACTCCTCCAGTAGTTGGGGCAGACTTGCGAGCAGCCTGAAAAATCAAACACAAATTTTGAAAAAACAAATTCACAAATTGACAAACATTACAAACCCCATAAAAAATATAACAATATAAAATCGATACCCAAGACAATATTCATTAAATTGAATGACAATAAAGAACAAAATAGAACCTTGGTCGCAAGCTGCTTCCTTGGCGCCTTGCCTCCGGTCGACTTGCGAGCAGTTTGCTTCGTACGAGCCATCTGAATTTTCGATACAAAATCAAATACCTCACAAACAATTCAATTCAAATCAAAAGGAAAAACCCTCTTTTTTTCAACTCATTTTCCCCTAAAAGTTGATTGATTTCATTGTTGTCAAAATAACCAGAATTAAAAACCTTAATTATATGTTGGGGCTTCCAAAATTAAAGGACACCCCAAAAAAAGAATAGATTTTTCTTTCTTGTTCATGAGATTTTTCTCAGCAATCACACAGAGAACATCACATGTCAGGTATCAAACGAAAATTTCAAACTACATGATCTCAATCGCTACCTATAATACAGGAAACGATTTCAAAAAAAAAAAACCTAAAGTAGAATTATATCAAACGGATGGCGAATTTCGATCCCAGAATATAAACACTTGAAAGAATTGAGGATCAAAATCTATAGGTGTAGACGCATACCGGGGTGTGGTGTTAGATTGAACCGAAAGAGAGAAACGAATATCCTTTAGGAACGAGAAAATTATACTTCCCTGGAAACAAACAGAAAATGATTTATCCAAAAGCGTGGAAGGCGAGACTTGAGAACGTGACCTTTATTTATAGTCCGCGAGTTTCGAAGTTAACAGGCGGTTAGGCGGCCAAGATTGATTTTCACCGTGCTTTTAGAATAGAATCGTACGGTGGAGAGGTGCTTCTGATGTGTTTTCTCTGTATCGAATTGACGATTGAGATCGGTTTTCTGAGATACTTGCGGATCGTCACACTAAAATACTCGGTTCCTATTGGTTCATTTCATATTGGTTTCGTTTGGAAAAAAAAAATTTATGATTTATTATTATTATTATTAATCTAACCGGAAATTTTTTTAAATTTTTTAAAATAAAATAATTTTAAAAAAAATTAAAAAGTCACTATCTTATTTAAGTTACGTTACCTCTCTATTATATCACTTCAAACTCAATTTATACTCAACTCATATTTCATAAAAATTTAAAAAATATACTATTTAAATCATCTCAAACCAACCCCTTAACTTTATTTTTCTTTCTCTTTTTTTTATAATTCGAGCTAAAAGCTTGCCAAACGGCAGCATTATTTCTCTCTTTCACTTCATTGTTTTGTTGTTCCACAAGTTTGAAAACGACGCCGTTTTTATTTGCCTTCAAAAATAAAAAGGTATTCTAATTTTTGTAACACAAATGTTGGCCTGAATAAAACCTTAAGGTCAAGGATGGATTAGGGGCGGTGCCCCCACAAAAATTTGAAAAATATTATATATTATAATAGAAATTTTAAAATAATTTAAAATTATAGGAGTTCGCATTCCTAAATTATTTTTAGATAATTTTAAAATTATATAGAGTAGCCCCCAATTACAGTTGATTCTCAGTTATAAGAATTAAACAATGTGTTTAAGGAAGATGTAATGAAATTTCTTGTTCTTAGCTAAGCTTTGGATCCTAGGAATGATTATAGATCATTCAAAATTGAGGATATTTGCAATCTTGCAAATAAATTTTATCCCATAGATTTCACCGAGCAAGAAAAATTGCATTTGAAATATCAATTGAAAAAACTATAAGCTTGATATTTCCATACTTCCCGAGTTTCAGAAGCTATCAACCATTTCTAAGTTGTGTCAAATGTTGGAAAAAACAAAAAAGTCAACAAGTTATCCTCTTATTGATAGATTAATTCGTCTTGTGTTGACTTTACCTGTTTCAACTGCTACATCAGAACATGCATTTTCAGCTATGAAACTCGTTAAGTCTAAATTGCGCAATATGATGGAAAATGGCTTTTTGGCTAGTTACTTGATTACGTACACTGAAAAAGATATTGCTCGAGGGTTTGATGTAGACTCTATCATTCATACTTTTGGTCTTATGAAAGTGCGTTGAGCTCAATTGAAGATGCCTAATTTTAGTAAATAAATGCATGTAGAAATAGTTACTATTTTTTGTAAGTGAATATTGGCAAAAAAATATTCTCAATTGTATGATCATCTTTTTGTATTCAACTATGTTGACAATGAATATATAGTTCAAATATTTTATCGTAATATTGTTAATTTTTTTCATGTTAGTAGAAATTGATATTGAACTTTAAATTTTATTAGTTAGAGGTTAAACGTACTTTGGGCCCCTCAAAGTCATAATCCTAGATCCGTCTCTACTTAAGGTTATGTTTGTCTAGTTTGATAGACAAGGAAATCGGATTAGTAATCATATGGTAAATCATATTTGGTTGAAAAAAATAAAATAGACTACACTCCTTTTAAATAGGATAATTTAGCGAGGAATGATGAAAAATAAAACTCTTTCTCATGTTTAGTTTATGAATCAAGTGAGAAATGATAAGAAGTAGTGAAAAATAAAATAATCTTGTTAAGTCTATTTTATTTCTCATTAAAAATTGTGAGATTCCATGAGAAACAAATTAATTAGTTATAAAATGTTTATAATACCAAGATTGTCTTTAAAATACAAAGAAAAAAAATTATCATGCATATCTCTTTCTCACATATTTTGCTTTTTTACTCATCCAAACATGATTATGAGAAAATACAATTATTTTTTCTTTTCTCATCTAAATAAAAGTTTAAAATTATTTCATTTATTTTCTCATCCTATGGGACTATCCTCTCATATAATTGAATTAGTATTCACATGGGAAGGGGTGAGATTGCTAATTCAATTTAATAAAATTAGGTGTAAAAATACTATTTTGCTTCCCACTTTATAAAAATAATAAAGTCACATTTTATATCATGACAACTTTTACATAATTTCATAATTGAATAAAGGTTGAGACCTCCTTTGGGGGTCACCCCCTTCACCCCCTTTAGTTTTGATTGGTCAACTTTTCTTTCTTTTTTCTTTTTTTTTTCTTCTCACCCAATCCCCAACCTCCATGTATGTGAAGGGGTTGTGGGGGTGGGTGTTTTAAGGGGGTCTAAATCAATGCCCTTCATAATTTTAATCCCAACAAATTTATACCACCACATTAGTACTCAAACAAACCTATTTTATTTTCTAATCTAATATCAATACACTAATAATTTTATTACTTAATCTCACAATACTCATTATCACGGAAAATTATTGGGTATTCTCGGAGTACCACGTGTCCACACTCCTTCACTAATCATCATTCATCATGCTTCATTGTGTTCTTCAATCGCTCAACACAAAATCATAAGTCTCACCTTCTTTACCAATTATAATATCTTGGGAGCATCACATGGTTGTACTCTAGGGGTGCGTTTGTTTTGAAGGATTAGGGGGTGGGATTGGACTATTAGTCCCACTGGACTAATAGTTCATTGTTTGTTTCAAATTTTTTGCCCCAGACTATTAGTCCCATATTTGTGAGACTATCCTATCCCATGGGGGGTGGGATTATTTTCATGGGATTAGTATTCCATGGGATTAGGCTTTGAAATTTCCATTTTACCCCCATGCTATTACTTAGCAAACAATTAGAAAATGGTAAAATAGTATTTTGAACATTTATAAATTATTTTTTTAGTGTTTTTAATTTAAAATTATATATTAAATAAAAAATTTAAATTATAAATTATAAATTAAATTTAATTAAAAATAATAAATTAAAAATCATGGCCTTATAAATTAAATTTTTTTAGTGTTGTTGAAAATTTAATTTATATATTAAATAAAATTATTTTTTTAGTGTTGTTAATTTAAAATTATATATTAAATAAAAAATATAAATTATAAATTATAAATTATGGCCTTATAAATTTAATTTTTTTTAGTGTTGTTGAAAATTTAATTTATATATTAAATAAAATTCTTTTTTATTGTCATTAATTTAAAATTATATATTAAATAAAAAATATAAATTATAAATTATAAATTTAATTTAATTGAAAATAATAAATTAAAAATTATGGCCTTATAAATTAAATTTTTTTAGTGTTGTTAAATTATAAATTATAAATTATAGATTTAAAATTATATATTAAATAAAAATTATAAATTACAAGGGTAAAATAGTCTTTTGAACATTTATCCTTATCCAGTTCGTCTAACCAAACATTTGATTCACTAAAAATAGTCCAATCCGGACATCTAATCCCATGACTTAACAAACATAGGATACAAATCTAATTCAACCAAAATAGTCCCGGGACAATGTATCACAGGACTAATAGTCCGATAAATTACAATCCTCCCTTATCCAGTCCGTCCAAACAAACGTAGTATATTAGATGATTGTTTAAATTAAATAATTGCAAAAATCCAAAGATTGGATTATCTTGTGTTCAAATATGAATTTGATCATCATATTCAGGTTTATTGGACTCATCATGAATTCTATTTCGATAATTTAAACCATTTATTTTATAAAGACTTTTGTGTATATTATTCATAAAAGTCGATCCCATAATCATAACCATGTTATTTTATTGAGTTTATTTACACACGAAAAAATATATATTTATTTTTAAAAACACACTTATCATTTATTTTTTCAAAGACAAGTACGATAAAATAAAAAATGTTACGATAACCGAATTAACCTAATTTTTTGCAATACTGATATACACAGAGGGCCGTATAAATAAACAATTTAAATTAACGAGATAAAACTTGTAGAGCCCACAAGCTCAAATATGACAATCGAATTTAAATTGAAAGAAACCCAAACCTTTTTCAAAAACCTTGTGAGATTTTGTAGGTAATGAAATCATTCATGATTGATTTACTAAAAACTAATTTAAGATCAATTTATTATGTAAATAAATACATTTTAAACTCATTAATTTTTTAAGTTGGGTTCCAACTTAGCTCGATAATTGTAATGTATTTTAAACTTTAAAATTAAATAAAAAAATAATATATTCCAATTTAATTTGAGATCATCTTCAATCAAAATACATTTGAGATTAGCTTGAAATACAAGGAAATCATTTGAAGCATTCTGTTTGGTTTTAGAATTGTCAAAAATAGTTTTTGAGTTTTTAATTAGTAATTTTTTGTTTTTAATAATTTTTTAAATATTTTAATCAATATTTTTTACTTTCTAGGTTCACTTGATTTAAATACACTTAAAAATATGAAAAAAATCTTTAAAAAGTTCACTAAATATAAAAAAATACAAAAAAATATATAAAAAATCAATATATATTTTTTATTTTTTTCATATTTCTTACATTTAAAAAAAATTTCTTCACAAATATTTATATTTAGATTAGATGCATCTAACAAAATTATTGACAAAAATATTTTTTATAAATTCATTAAAAATAAAAAAATATAAATTAAAAACTCAAAAAATTATTTTTTAAAACTCAAAATCTTTGAATAGCCCACTATTTGGCTTGTTTATTGCTAGATGTGTTTGATTTGATGTGATTAAACTATTTTATTTATTTTATTATTTTTCAAATAATAATAAAAAAAAAGGATGCAACAAGAGTTAGTATTGACTATGGTTTTTCTTTTTTTTAGGATTGACTACTGTTTTTTTTTAAGAAGATAATAGTTAGTAATATATTAATAATTAAATTACATCGCATAATAATTTTTGAACCTAAAATCTCATTCATCTTGGTACTTAAATGCTTTTTTTTATGATCATTTGAGCAACTACCCAAGGTTTCCCTTGTCCTTGGTAGTTGTTATTACGTTGTTTGTTATTTTGACCTCTAGGTTTAAATTTAAAGTTGTTCTTAAAATGTTTACTTTTAGGTCGAAAGTTATTCCTATTGTTGGAACTATTATCATTCTCTATCAAATTTATCTTAAGAGTTTTCTTTTTTTCACTTTCTAGATTTGATCTATATTTCTCTTCCACCTTAAGTGTATTGATTACTTGAGTTAATGACAAATTTCCTTATTTGTGCCTAAGACATTTAGCAAAATCATTCCAAGATGGGGCGTAATTTATCGATGAGGCAAAACACTTCAAATTTCTCACTAAAAGTTGTCTCTTTCTTTTATATTTTTCTAACTAGCTCTTGAAATTCATGTTTTTGGTCTCCTACAAGTTTGTTATCTTTCATTTTATACCCATTAAAATTGGATATAGTAAACTTATCAATACCAGCATCGACAATTCCATATTCGATCTCTAAGGTTTTCTATAATTCTTTTGTAGTCGAGGTAGTTGACTGATACATATCATACAAATAGTCAAACAAAACACTAAGGATTCTATTATAGCAATGAAACTCAATTTGTTTGGGTGACAACTAAGATCTAACAAAATTTTGATCTTCTATGGTAGACATAAGACTTGACACGATCAACTGATATTTTATTTGTTTTTGCCATATTTCAAAATTGTTATCATTAAATTTTTCAGGTTTCATAGTAACAGTTTCTTCTAAATTAACCATTTTAAATATTTAAAGAGGAAAAGAGCAAAAAAATATATTAATCCATAACAAATAGCAACCAAACAAATATTAATGATATTATAAATGTAAATTTAATTACCAATAATTTAAGAATAGATATATTAATAAAATATGATAGTATTTGATAGAAAACAAATCTTAATGTGATATATGAAACCTATAATAAATATTCAAATAAACAGTAATGATATGTAATATATGAAATACAATATAGTATAAGATAAATAATTTATAATCAATATGCTTCTGATTTATCAAAATAGTTTATAACATGAATATTGCAAATTAAATATTACACTATAATATTTACGGTGCAACTTTCAAGATTAATCTAAAAGAATCAATATATATATTACACAAGTCAATGCAATCAAACAAGGGTGATGCTACAGAGCTCGAAAGGGGCCCCCGAATCCCCCGAATTCGAAGAAGAATGAGAAGAAGCAGGGGAAGGAGGGGGTGGTGGAGGAGGAGGAGGAGGAGGAACTGGAAAGGGCCATCAAAATGGAAGGAGGCGGAGGCGGGGTTGGGCAGAGACAGAGGCGGAGGCGGCGGCGGGGCTGGGCAGAGGTGGAGGCGGGGCTGGGCAGAGGCGGGGCTGGGTAGAGGCTGCGACGACGGGGCTGGGCAGACGACCGACGGCGGCGACAGGCTAGGCGACGACGGCGATGAGCTGGCTCTCTTCTCTCTTCCCCTCTTCTCACAATTCGGTGTTTACCGAATTGGTCGAGAAAATCAATTTCAGAAACAGTGTTTTAGGCGTTATAAATTTAAGCAACAGATTTGACCAAGAAAATAAATTTCAGAAAAAAGTTTAATAGTTCAAGACCAACAAATCAAATTATAAAATACAGATAATGAAAGATTTAATAGTTTATAGATTAACAACTTTAGATTGTTGTCAAAATTGAAAAATAAAATCACTAAAACAGTTTTACAAAATAATGATATTAAAAAAAATAGATCCTAAAAATAAGTTTTATACAATTTGATAAAATTAAATATATATATATAACACAAAATACTAGAGAAAAAGAAGAAGAAGGTTCAGAAAGTAACCCGTGTAATTGTGATAGACAAGTTAAAGGCGTTGTCCTAAAATCGTTATGCGCTCCCTCTGTGTAGGTTCTAATGATCACAAACAATTCCAACATACAACTCAAAAACTCACAGGGATACGACACAATGCACAATTTTTTTTGATCAATGCACAATTTTTTGGATCAACACAGTTGCATCAGATGGATTCGCTAAGTTTGTATTAGTTGTCAAAAAATATAGAATATAGAAAATATAATAAAGAAGAGAGAGAGAAAGCAAATCATAATACGTTGTTATTTTTTGCCTGAGTTGAAATCGTGTATACAAAGACTCCATGATGTCTATTAAGAATAAACACGCTCATTATTTTTGAATTCAAACACTATTTGAATTAGAAATAAATATAACTGTTTGAAAAAAAAAAACAAATAAATAAATATAAGCAAAAAATAAATACAAATAACATTTTGAATTTTTTTCAGAAAACTCCAACATTTCCTTGGTAGTTGCTCAATTAAAAAATAAAAAATAAAAAATCTTTACATAGGTCTGTTTCACTATGTGTTTGGGTATATACTCAAACTATAATTTCACTCCGATATTCCAATGCTATGTTTGGATACATAATTCAAATTATATTTCCATAGCAAAAAGAAAATTTTACAAAAAACTCTATGTCAAGAAGGGTTTTTTTTTTTTGAAATTTGGCTTAATCGGTCGTTTGGCCAGTTGATTGGCCGGTCAACTGGAACATAGCAATTTTTTTTATAATATTTTTAATAAAGCAATATTTTTGGAATTTTTTTTAAAAAAATTTATGAGTTTTTAATAGATTTTTGAATTGTGTATTTGGTTATTTTTGTATCAAATATCATATATCACATAAAAAATTTATCACTCAATTCAAAACTCATTCACTAAATAAATTTTCTACACTGAAATTATAATTTCAAAACTCACAAATTCAAAATATAATTTTATTCTCAGATCATATTCAAAAAATTCTACGGAATACTACTTCAATTTTTTGATAGACAGACAATGATTTGGAGATGGAGAAAATTAATCTGCTCAATAAAGGGCTGCTTCATAGAATTTGATCTTTTGAATCGTAACTTTTGGAGAGAGAAATAATGAAGCGAGGAAAAGAATGTTACATAGATATAGGTTTATTTTAGTAATACTGTTAAAGGTTAATTTTTTGATTTTTTTAAATCACATTATATCTTTATTTTTTTTATATATTTTTTTAAAATTTTTTTTTAAAAAAAGACAAAAAGTCAGCTTTTTAGCTTATTTCTCAAAATAGGCCATAATATATATATAAACATATAATGGAAAGAACTTGAAATTTTTGAAACTCCACGGGTGTTTAGGAAGTAGGTTTTTTTTATATTTTTTTAGTTGTAGGATATTATTGAAGAATTTTTTTTTTGTGTTTAGGAAGATAGTTAGATTTTTTTGTGATTGGATGTGATGTTTGTGAGAAAAAAGTAAAATGATTATCACAATGCTTGGTTATCATTTTTTAAAAATATTTTTTAGAAAATTCTACTTTTTTATTTTTCGTGTTTTTTTGTTTTTACTGAATTTTTTTAATATTTTGAGCAATTTTTTAAATTTTTAGACATACCTAACATAAATATACCAAAAAAGTAAAAATTTTTTGAAAAAAACCTTTTTAAAAATTCACTAAATATCAAAAATAAAAAAAAATACGAGAATTCAGTACATTTTTTATATTTTTATGTATTTATTAATTTTTAAAAATATTTTTTTCACAAATTTTATACTTTTTAGATACATCTAACTAAGGTGTATCTAAAAACGTAAAAAAAATGTTTAAAATTTTAAAAATATTCATTAAAAACAAAAAAAACACGAAAACCAAAATTTTTTTCAAAAAACTTAATTCAAAAAACTCAAACCAAACACACTATATGAGATTTGATGTGATATTTTGTTTGATTTTTTTTTTTTAATTTTATAAAATATTTGTCCTGTAGTGGAAAAAATTTAAAAAAATCCAAAAACTAAGTTTCGAACACCCTCTTTATATCGTCAGGAGCAATGCTATGCTTCAGGAAATTTTTTTTAGGAAAACGATCAGGAAAACGGAGGAGGAGGAGGAGGAGGAGGAGGGGGAGGAAGAGGGGAGGAGGAGGAACTGGAGGGGGCCATCAAAATGGAAGGAGGCGGAGGAGGAGGTGGGTAGAGGCGGAGGCGTGCGACGGTGGGGCTGGGTAGACGATCGGGGCTGGGCAGACGACCGACGGCGGCTGCGACGATCGGCCTCCTCCTCCTCTTTCCCTCGTTCTCCCCTCCTCCTCCTCCCCCTCCATTTTCCAGATGGTTTTCCTGAAAAAAAATTCCTGAAGCGTAGCATTTTTGTATCGTCAGTCGTCCGTTGCCGTTCATCTTCGGTCATCAGTTATCATTTCCAATTCACTCTCTAAATTCAAACTCAATTGGATGAGTGAAACACAGATAAATACATTAAAAAAAAAAAAAAAGGCAAGAAAAGAAAATAAAACTCAAATTATTTTGAGGACACTAAGGCCAAGTTTGGCATCTCAAAATAAGTGCACTTATTTTATCTTTTTATCTTTTTTGGGTCACATCAATCAACATCTCCTCTCTACTTTTTCTACACATAATACAAAAAAAGTCAAAAAGTACACTTATTTAGTCTTCCCAAACTTGGCCTAATTGAGCCACTGCAAATGATTTGAACTCCATATAACCCAATCACAACTAACCATTCTAGTTGAGAACATATAAGATAAGTTTTATATAACAATAAGGTCAAGTTTGGTTAACTTAAAAAAGTGCACTTATTTTATCTTTTTATCTTTTTTGGGTCACATCAATCAATATTTCCTCTCTACTTTTTCTATACATAATACAATAAAAGTCAAAAAGTACACTTATTTCAAACTGGACCTAAGTCTAGTCCTAGATTAATACACTTAAAAAATTCTGAGTGATTGATTATACGATGGAGATTAATTTATTTAATATGAAATTCATGTATAGAAGAAATTTGAATAGGATAATTTCTAAGTTGACTAGGATAGATTCCTAATACTAGTATTACTGTTTATATACAGTAAACAGTAATTGTAAAAGATCCCAGGGATGTTAGTGCAATTATCTAAAAATATACGTAAAAAGGATAATTTGGTCGCAGAATCTTTTAGACGCAGTCCAAACACAGCCTCCCATCCTCAGAGAGTGAAGCCATGAGCTTGCAATGTTGCTTGGGAATGGGAGGGACGACCTTCCACACCCTCAAACTCGCAGCAATTCCATCATCTTACTCTTCCATTTTCAGACCTCTCTCCAAAACCCTAACCCTAGACCTCCTTCTCCATCGCCACCATTCTCCCCGAAGGCCCTCACTTCCACTTTTCGCCAGAGCTCTCTCAGCCCCAGCCATCCAAACCACTATTCCCGAAGATAAAGGTCATTCAAAACCCTAATTCAGTTTTGGTCATTGGTGGAAGTCAAATTGTATTATTGTTTCAATTTTGTTGTTTTTTATTCGTTGTTTGTGTTTTGAATTTGTTGTTATTGTTGTTGTTTTTTTTGTTATATGGGTTTCAGTTGTGAAACCTCAATGGAAAGCGTCCATAGATTTCAAGTGGATTCGGGACAATAGAGTCGATGTTGCTGCTAACATTAGGAATCGGAGTTCCAATGCTGACTTGGAACTGGTTCTTCAACTGTATGAGAGATTGTTAAATGTTCAGAAGGTTAGGGTTTTATTACATCTCCATTGTTTTCAGGGTATTTTAATTGTTGGGCAGTCTGTTTTGTTGATTGTTGAGTGTATCATTGTTTGGATTTCTTTTATTGTCAAGGACATTGCAATAAGGACAAAAATATTGAAAATTTGAAATGAAGTGATAACTAAAACCTTGCCAGAAAATCATAGTTTTACCATCATATGATAACTTTCGATTGAAACGAGAAAGAACTTTTTAGACTCTGCAAAGTTAAGAAGAGCCTCAATTAACCACCATGGTTTAATGTCAAAATTGTCACTAAATCAATTGGAAGAGCATTGTGATAAAAATTAAGCTTTCTTCTTTGTGTGAGTTTGATAAGACTTGTTGAAGATGCTTTTCAATGTACTTACACGACAAGTTGTGTGTATTGTGGTGATGCTTTGTTTTCATGTGATATAAGAGTATAGAGTGTTCTATACCAGTTGCATGCTAACCGATGCAAGTCTAAAATTTATCTTGTTAATGAGCCGTACTCATAAGAATGTGCAAAAATTTCTTAAATTTGTGCATCAGTGACTGGCGCAGTTTTGAGACTTTGAGCCTTACACCTTGTGAGAATTTCTCCTTTTTTAACCCTACAATTGTTTGATGTATTTTCAAGCAGCTTTGGCCTAAGTTGAGTCAATGAGCATTGAAATTGTATTCGAGTCCACTACCTTGAGGCCTAGACTAAATGGGATGGATTTCAGACAAATTTCTGTTGAGGAGGAGTTGTGGTTAGAACACCCTTTCTTGGAGGAGGAGATGATTGGGGCTTTGAAATTTCTTTATGGGGATAAGGTGCTAGGTTTGGTTGGGATGACTACTCTCTTCCAACAGTGCTGGGGGTTGTTAGGGAGGACGTCATGGGTGTGTTTTCATCATTTCATGAGTCATATGATGCTTTGAGAGGAGCTTGAATGCTTTGTTCATGGCCTTAATTCCTAAGAAATGGGGTGGATATGAGGGGTTTTTGGCCTATTAGTCTTATTGGCGAAGTTGCTTGCTTTGAGATTGAAGGAATTTTTTCCAAAGGTGGTCTCGGTGTTCTAGAATGTATTTGTAGGGTGGCCAAATTTTTATATGTGGTGTATCCTTTCCTACTTCAAAGTTCATCTTGATCCCCTTAATGATTTTTGTATATGGGTGGCTCCCTTTAGTGCTTTATTTATTTATTTATTTTAATTATTATTTTTTAAATAAATAATTTTTTACTTATCACTAAAAGGCAGACGCACAAAACTAATGTCTGATCAATGAAAAAAACAGCTTGCTCCTCTGTGTGTGTGTGTGTGTGTGTGTGGCTGAGGTAGCCTTAAATCATGTCTGATGTGGCCTTTTTAGTTTCAAAGAGAAAACCTATTAAAAGAAGTTTTATACCTGGAGATATTCTTGTGTTGAAATCATGTTTGTTTATAGCACAATTTTTGTTTGTTGGTCTAAAATGCTGCTTGCACTGCACAACATCAGCAAAACAGACTGGTTTATTCTCAATTGTAGCTAATTGTCACTCACAGATAGCAGGAAGTTGAAAGGCTTCGTGCTGAAAGAAATGTGGTTGCGAACAAGATGAAAGGAAAACTGGAACCCTCTGAGCGTCAAAAGCTAATAGAAGAAGGTATAGCTTTTGAAGTTGACATCATTCTTTCAACCATTTGGTTTAGATCGTCTTATCCAGTCCTCTGATATACTTTTTCAGGAAAGAGTCTGAAGGAAGGACTTATTACTCTGGAAGAAGACTTGCTTAAACTTACAGATGAGCTTCAGCAGGAAGCACAACGTATACCAAATATGACCCATCCAGATGTTCCAGTAGGAGGGGAAGATTGTTCTGTATTGAGGAAAATGGTATTTCTCTCCCCAACCCCTAAATGATGATTGCCTTCTTGTGGATTTTTTCCTTTTTCTTTTCATGGTACTTGGATTTTTGTAGGTTGGGAGCCCTCGGGAGTTTGGCTTCCCTATTAAAGATCACTTTCAACTTGGGAAAGATCTAGATCTCATTGATTTTGATGCTGCTGCAGAGGTATTTCTTCTGTTCAACTAAGGTATTCAACAACCTTAGCTTGTCAGTATAGAGGCTTGAGAGTTGTTATACAGTGCGTGTTCAATGTGAATTAGCATTTTATATCTGAAAGTTTGGTAATAGTGTTTTTCTATCCAAATGATGTGAAATATTCCAGGCTAATAGTGTTGTTCTATCCAAATGATATGAAATGTTCCCTGGGTAAATATTTCCAAGATTAAGCCGAATGGAGAGGAAAGAATATCAACTTGAATGCGACCACAACAAGGTGTCTTGTTGCTGTTCAATTAGATAGTCAACTTCTATGTCACCATACATGTAAAAGAGTACACAGAAGCTCACCCAAATTCCCCATTATCCATCTACACCCCTATGGTTGATAATGTATACTTTTACAACTTATAATACTGACAGGTGGTTTCGGGTCACTGAAATAGGTCAATGATAAGGACAAATGGATTAATATTTCTTGCATAAATTCATTTGGACTTTATTCTTTCATTTCCCTTGAAGTAGAATTTTGAGTGGGTCAGAAAGGAATTTACTAATCTGATCTTCATTGGATTCTGTTAAACCTTATGTTTCCCTAGACATTTTCATCTACTGCATTATTGACTCTGATATGTGTGTGGAACACTTTTCTATAGCTGGTGATATTGGGTGGTTCTCCACAATGTAGGCTATATTTGACTAAGTTCAGACCTTGGTTTTCTACCTTATTAATGAGGAATATGCTGCTCTGGCTTCCAAGCGAAATAGAAAAGGGAAAAAAAAAGAGCTTCAATTATATTTGATGTTACTTGTTCATGGTTTTGCAGGTCAGCGGGTCAAAATTCTACTACCTGAAGAATGAAGCAGTTTTACTAGAGATGGCACTTGTAAACTGGACAATCTCAGAAGTCATGAGAAGGGGCTTTACACCTCTTACAACCCCGGAAATTGTGAGGTCTTCTGTTGTTGAAAAATGTGGCTTCCAACCTCGTGGAGAAAATACCCAGGTTTGTGGACATCGTGCTATGATTTATAACTGCCTCTTCTGAACACATTTATAACCTAGGTCATCAGATATCAAGTCGATGACAATTTTCCATTTGAACTAATGTGACCATGAATGCTACACTTCACTGAGTCAGTGTCAGCTATGTCATGGTTTTCACTTTAAACTAGTGAGAACTGGCTAGATCATTCATTGAACGAGTGAGTCTGTGACCACTAGTTGAACCAACCACGTCAATTCATTTTGGATTTTTATTTGTATAATTACATAAATCCATTATGAATATAACCAGTGGTCAAACCATTTTACACCCACCTATTTCCCTCGCTGCTCTAGCCTTGTCTGGTTTCAAGATGGATATGAACTCAACTTAATTTTTTTTTTTTTTAGATTTGATTTGTCATATATTTTCTTCTGCTTTTCACTAATCCTGCATGTTTGTTATTGGGAATGGCTGCTGCTGAGGGCATATTAGACCCTTCTATTTTTTTGCCCTTCTTCTTTTGAGTTTTTGCTTCACAGAATTGAAGTCCCCAACATGTTTAACCGTGACATGACAATGCTTTTTTGCTTGTGTAGTTTGGGCTGCTTCATTTTTTTGGGTGGGAGATGAATTTTAGGCTTTGTGATTAGTAGATAATTGATCTTTCAACAGCCATGGACAATTTAAATTGATTGCAATTGGTTTAGCTATCTTGTTGATTTTTTTTCCAACCACTACAGGTTTATTCTGTAGAGGGTAGTGATCAATGCCTTATTGGCACTGCAGAGATTCCAGTGGGGGGAATTCATATGGATTCTATTCTCACAGAATCGTCATTACCGTTAAAGTATGCAGCTTTCTCCCATTGCTTTCGTACTGAAGCTGGTGCTGCAGGCACGGCAACAAGGTAAATTATCTGCAATTAACTACATCAAGGGAAACTACTTGAAACCAATAACTCATCAATTCAATTTATGTGGGTGTTGCTATGTTCGATGCACTTGAACCAAAACCAATATAATTTTGTCATCAACCTTTAATTTATTTAGATAAATATCATTGAACCTTTTGTAGTTGTTTTTTTATTTTTTATTTATTAATGTTTTGGGGGATTGATGTGATAGGCTCTATGATCATTGCTTTGAAATGAATGCATGCCTTTTTTTTGTGCGCCTATATTGATTAGAAATGAATGATGGATCTCCTGCATTGATCTATGCCAATAAACATGGAGGATAATATATTAATATCCTTGTATACTTTTTATTATATTACAAGTGCTCTTTTGTGCATTTTGAATGCAATGGCCTGATAGAATTCTAGATGTTTGAATACTCTAGCATAAATGATGGATATTCTTTATTTTTTTTGCCTCGTTGGGGATACCAAGTTCTGCTTTATATTTGCTATCTCTGAATAACCATGCTTGAGGAGCACTTCTTCCTATAATTTGTCTGGTTTTCTGTATGAGTTATCAAAGATCACTTGGTCACAATGATTTTGTTTTGGCATAATCATTTACACTATAGGACTTATGTGGTGGAGGGACATGCATTACTAAGCAAATGCCATTTATCCACTTATGGTGGTCTATTATCCTAGCTTTCTTTTCTTTGGCTTCACCTGCAAGTTGTTCCCTCAAAGACTTGTGATAGTCCTACTAATCTGTAAACAAATAAGTAAAGGATAAAAATGCTGATAATGAAAACGATAGCTTATAGTCCTACTTATATATGGATCAAATTTTGTTTCTGCATCATATTGATACATTTGGTTACTGTTCTGGAGTAGGGGCCTTTATCGAGTCCACCAGTTCAGCAAGGTGGAGATGTTCATCCTTTGCCGACCTGAAGAAAGTGATTCTTACCATGAGGAATTAATTGGAATTGAAGAGTACCTGTTCTCATCACTAGGCTTTCATTTTAAGTGAGTATTGACAACCCTTTGTATACGTTCATAAATATATACATGTTCATTTGGGTGGCTTTGTTTTATATCAATGCGTTCCACCAATCGTAACATTAAGCTTCTTGGCAGAACTATAGATATGGCTTCAGGGGATTTAGGTGCACCTGCTTATCGAAAATTTGATGTGGAGGCATGGATGCCGGGTTTAGGACGTTTTGGTGAGGTATGCTAGTATTATATGTGTTTGTGTGTGTGCAACGTGTGTGTCCTTTGCTGATATACCTTTTCACCATAGGGGCTGTTTGGTGCAGCTTATGGAGTTGCTTGTATTTTTTTTTTTTTTTTTGTGTGGTGTCCAAGTGTTTGGTGTAATTCTTGCTTATAGTTCAAGAGACAGAAATAGTTTAAATAAGCTAAAAAAATTGATTATTGGAAAGCAGGGGAAGAGATGCTTTTAGTTTCTGTTGTCCGATTAACAACTTTCAGCTTGTTAGAAAATAGGCCCGTAGTATTTGAACTTGAGAATTTATGCCAATAACGCAATTGGGATTTGTTTTGCAATTCAAGTTCTGCTTGTTTTACTTATTTTTTATGAGCAGAGCATTGGGCAAGGCTGTTTCAGTTCCAGAGAGTGTTACTACCTTTGAACCATGTTGAATGAGCAGGAATTCAGCTTGTGCACTAAATTATTTTCCCATAGTAAACATTTTGGGTCTGGAAATCTTCTAATTCCATGTGTTATATTATATTTTGAACAGATATCAAGTGCATCAAATTGTACCGACTACCAAAGTCGCCGACTAGGAATCCGGTACCGCCCTGAAGCATCATCAACAAATCCCAAGAAGGGTAAAGGCAATCTTGCTCCGACACAGTTTGTGCACACATTAAATGCCACGGCCTGTGCTGTTCCGCGGATGATCGTATGTTTGCTCGAGAATTATCAACAAGAAGATGGCTCCATCGTAATCCCTGAGCCATTAAAACCCTTTATGGGTGGGCTTGAGGTCATTACTCCAAAGTCCAGATAGAAAAATGGGATATAAGATTTATTTTTGGTATTATAGATATTATTTTTTAGTGTATTGGTATCAGTAAAAGGTGGAAAGTTGAGCTTGTTGACTGAACAACAATTTCCTTCCAAATTTTGAGTTTAGTATGTTGAATTTTGATTTTCTCCTGCTAAAAGTTTTGTATTGATAATTTTTGTTTTTGTTTTTTCTTTTTGAAATCTGGTTTTAGGCAGATTGAATTCAGAAAAGGAGAGAGAATGGAAGTGCGTTTGGTAACTGATTTTGTTGTAAAAATGACCATAAATTTTGAAAATTTTCAATTTTTTGAAAACAAAAACATATGTTTTCACTTGTTATGAAAACAGTTTTCATTCTCTGGCAAGCCCCCTCCGACGACGACCCTGGGCTTTCCCCCTCCACTCATTCACCAGACATGTTTTCATTTGTTTTTTGAAATCTGGTTTTATACACTGAGTTCAGAAAAGGACAGGAGAGAGAATGGAAGTGCTTTTGGTAACTGTTTTTGTTGTAAAAAATGACAATTTGAAATTTGTTGAAAACAGAAACTTTTATGTTCACTTGTTATGAAAACAATTTTCAATTGCTGGCAACCCCTCCTCTACATTTGCCCCTCTGTCATGGAAAATTATACAATAATCTCGGAAGTATCATGTGACTATATTCTCTCACCAATCACTATTTATTATGTCTTATCATATTTCTTAGTCACTCAAATACAAATAGTTAATACTTCACATTATCCACTAATCACACTATCATAGAACACCAATTATCATAAAACACTATGTGACCGTTTTCTCGGACTATCGAATAATCACTCGTCCACCAGACTTTTTTTAATATATATTTTAAATTTTAATTTTCTTTTGAAAGCTCATATGTATTGAATATGCTATTTATTTGTTTTTTTTTTTTTGAAAAAAAAAAAAAATGTCTCCGGTTTATGGTAAATGAAAAACGTAATTATATAGAATTGACAACATTACCAAAATGCTACCATGAACCAAAAATTTTAAAAAAAAATTCATAATTTCATGTGAGATTTGTTGTTGGTTCCTTGAATGTCAATTATGAAGGAAAATGCTGTTATACATCAGCCATACACCTTAAAAGAAACAAATATTCCACTCTGGCACGCAAAAATATAAATAAAATTCCGCGGGTAATACTTGGATTTGATGCCAAATGAGCTTCTCTCTAAACCTTTAAAACTCCAGATACCTCTTTTTTCCTTGTAAAAATTGATAATCATCTTGTAGGGGTAAGTACTGCTTCAAGCTTCATAGACAACCATATGGTGCCATCCTATAATTTCAACTTGCTGAAATCAACTCTTTGAACAGGATATGTGTATGCCTCATAATTGATTTGTTGCCCCAAAGCACTTAATTTTGTGAGGGTAGTTATTAGGTCAACCTGAAAAGAATCAATCAAATCCCATGGACAAGTTATTAGAATGAAATGTCAACAAAGCAGCTTATATTACTTGAATTCACCTGCATATTATGGAAGGTTGATGTCAAAAAGACAAAGTGCCTGTTTGGTGCAGCTTAAAAGCTGCTTATTTCAGCTTTCAGCTTAATTTAAGCTATTTTGATGTGTTTGGTTTAGCTTATAGCTTTTTAGAAGTCAGAAATCAGCTTATTCTTTGAGTGGGGCATAAGATAC
This sequence comes from Camellia granthamiana, assembly GCA_036172215.1. Taxonomy (NCBI): domain Eukaryota; kingdom Viridiplantae; phylum Streptophyta; class Magnoliopsida; order Ericales; family Theaceae; genus Camellia; species Camellia granthamiana. Next base: position 75,767,960 of record CM069910.1, read on the forward strand.
TTAATTTATAAGTCAGAAATCAGCTTATGTTCATAGTTATAAGCTATAAGCTGTTTAGGCATAAGCTATAAGCACTTTCTCACCGCTCTACCAAACAGGGCCAAAATTCACTTCTTTCATTTTAGTCCTTGATTTTAAATTTGTATCAGTTACATTCTTAAACTTCACACATTAATTCAATGTATTCTAATCTCCTAATTGCCACGTAAAGAATAAACCAAAAAATGCTTACATCTGCCTCACATCAGGTATTGATGGGCACTATAGAACATTTTAGTGTGACTACGTATTTGGCTCCAAGTGATTTTAGGGTTTTAACGAAGCAAACAACAGGTAAATTTTTATTTTTATTTTTGGGGATTGAATGGATTGACTTTAGGTAGAAAATGGGATAAATTCCTCCCAACACCATTTACATGCCACCAAATGTAAGACTGACGTAAGCTTCTGTTTTTTCAGAAGACGATAAGGAAAATGAACATTGGATTAATGTGTGAAATTTAGGGATGTAATTGATACAAATTAAAAATAAAGGATGAAAATGAAATATGTGGTACACTTTAGGGACCATTTGTGCAAGTTACCCAAGGTACTCACAATCTATGTCACCTAGAACATGGATCATTTCGGTACGTGGAACGGGAACGGGAACGGAAACGGGAACGAGGTACACCACATGCTCTAAAATATGATACGATAGGGATAAAATTGTATATATTACACTTAAGAATTTACAGTACTTCTAGAATAACTATTGGACATCCAATTATATATATATATATTTTATTTTCGATGTTTTTGTTTTGTCAAAACTTAAGTCACCTTAGATTTTAATTCATTATATTTGATTTTTTTCCTCTTAAGGTAACATTTAAAGAAATATATTAAAAAAAGCTTTAGGGATCGCTTCGGATCACTAAATTTACTGTTTTGGAACGAAAGTGTATCATGTTTCAAAACGAGCGTAACAATACGTAATTCGCTAGGGTATTAGCGCTTTCTAGTAACATAGCTTGCAATTTTCTTTTTCTTACCTAAAATAGTAGTTATCATTTATTTCCTTATCTATTCTTTATCCATTTCTCTTGAAATTCATGAAAGAAGAAGAGAAAGAATGACACTAACCTCGTAGTCAGTTTCAGAGACAGTTTCTCGGCTTCTTTGATATTTCTCAACCCATGGAGCAACATCTCGATCTGTGGCCAATAAGGTCTCAGTGGCCATTTGATCAGGACCCAAGAATGCAGACATAACAGCTAGCTGGCCACCAAAAATGGAAAACGAATAATTTAAAAGAAAACTGGGTTGGTGAGCACTTTCTATGAATATTTTACAGCAAATAATTGATTTGGTATAAGCGGATAAAAATAAGCAAGATAAAAGCTGAGTCCGTGGGAGTTGAAGTTGCAAAAACTTGTTAAGGAAAGCTAATAAATCTAGTAGCAGCACTTAAGCTCGATCTTTCATTAGCAACATGGCTCAATGGAGTGGCCTAACAGATGCTGTTGATAGATTTTCCTTTTGATCATGCAATGTCTAATTAAAATGAAAACACAACCAAACAAGTCTTTAGTTTTTCTTTTATTCCTCCTGATTACAAATTTAACTATGAGTGTCGTTCGGGGCTTCTCCAGAAATGGTGTTTTCAGTGTCCAACACTAAATTCTCAAGCACTAAGTGAATGCTGTACTGAAACAAGGTCATGCCATGCAACTTTGATGTCATGATAATTGAAATACCTGGCGGGGACCAAAGCCTATGGCCGAGAACTTATCTTTCATTTCCTGAACACTTGCTTTCGCCCACAGGGGAACCCTCCCTTCTGGATCTGGCTCTTGAGCATCTGACCTCCCAAATTGCTTGTCAAACAAGCCCCACTGTAGTTACAAAAAGCAATTGTATCCATTACATCGACCTCCCCTAATAATTTTGGAATAACTGATCACAAAATTTGACACAAAATATATATGGCCGAATATAGTTTTTCAAAAGTGGATCTCATTAACAAATCATGTAAATTCTTTGACCAGTTTCTGTGTTCGTAGCAAATTTGATAATTTGAGTTAAGCGAGGTAAAGCATAATGGATACCACATATGAAATGTGTATACACAGAGACTCCTTAATTGGCAAATAGACTAATTTGAATAGACTAAAACTATCTTGTGAACGATTTGTATACACAAGAAACTAACCTGCCCATTTGAACCATATGCAGTGTATAGTAAGCTTCCTTTCTCTTCATTTCCACCACATTTACGGATGGCAGAAGCTAGAAATGTAGACTTTAAGGCACTTTGTGCTGCATTGAACAAAGAAAATTGGGTCAGAAGCTTTTAATCACCAAATTCAAAAAAAATGGATCCACTGTCTTTCACAGAATTTCAGAAAAAAATATTTTCCTTCATGGAAACTAAAATGAGGATCCACACTTGTGTTAATAAAGTACCTTGTTTGTTCACAGTTTCATTTATATTATTGTTTTTGGAATTGGTTACAATTTACATGAGAACTTATGCACCAGAAAAGTACAACATAAGTGACACATAGGCATTCAGCAAGACAAGCAAAGCTTATATTTTGCATCCTAACCTAAGTCTGGGCTCCGTATATTGGGTGTGTTGACTATTAAATCATGAATAATGAGTTATAACGATGAACTACCTCTTACATATAAGCCATTGCAGCATATTACGTATACAATCATTCACATAATTCTATTACACTTCCCAAACATACCCTAGGCCTATTTGGTGTAGCTTTTCTCAAGCTGAAAGTTGATAATAAGAAAACAAAAACTAAAAACACCTCTCTCCCAGCTTCAAGATAATCAGTTTTTTCCAGCCTATTTAATCTATTTCTGTCTCATAAGTTACAAGTAGAGTCGAAAAGCTGCAACAAACAGGGAGCATTCAGCTTCAAGATAATCAGTTTTTTCCAACTTATTTAATCTATTTCTGTCTCATAAGCTATAAGCAGAATCGACAAGCTGCAACAAACAGGGAGAACTCCATGTGCAATCGTGCACACACTATAGTCTATTCTTTTCAACTTATTTAATCTATTTCTGTCTCATAAGCTATAAGCAGAATTGACAAGCTACAACAAACAGGTAGAACTCCATGTGCAATTGTGCACACACTATAGTCTATTCATCTACCATAAATTTGATGATGAACATATTGGTAAAAACAAATGATTTATAGAGTACACTCCACATAAATACGATGACTGATTCCAGAGTATCTGAGCAAGTTAATGACCATGTAGGTAGTGTACAGGACAAACTTGGTGATAAGTATGACATGCAACCTGCAAATTGGATGAGATCCGCAAATGAAATAGGACCACCCTTGGAATATGAATCTATTTCCTTCTTTGCTTCCTCTAATAAATTCATTGCGGCAGAGAGCCCCTTATTCTCTGGTCTGCTAATCTCTGAGCTTCAAGCAAGAAAATATAATTGACAAGAAAAAAAAAAAAAAAAAAAAAAAAAAAAAAAAAAAAAAAATCAAGGTAACATTTCAGCAACGACTTAAAAACTTCTAACCGAAAAAATAAGAAGCAAGGAGTGAAAACAGTTCAGCCAAAAGACGCAAATAAAAGGAAACTCTGAAGCCTAAACCAACTAAATCCAGGATCCAAAACCTCAATACAATTTTGACAATTTAACATAATTTTCATATTCCACAACCTTTTTTTTACCACATTTAATACATCTGCTTATCATCATTGACACTGAAACAGTAGGGTCATTTTGTGAATTGGCATTAAAAAACCATAAAAAATAAGCAGGAACAAAACATAATAGATGAATCATCTTTGGTTTGGTGAAAATCTTCACTGTACATGAAATACCAATCCTGATTTTTGATAGAATGCAGGATTTCATTCTTTTACTTTATTCTTTAATACTACATACTTATGCGTGGTAATGCTATATGTTAGAAGTACCTGAAACGTACAGATCCATTTGGGCCACCAGATTTTGTGGCCTGCAAAACTCAATTAGAATCATATGAGCTTTCTTGATATGTAATGTTTAGGAATAATATAAATTTCTACTTTCATCTCAAACTGTCAACAAGTAAAACTCTTTCTCACCTTATCATAAGTCATAGCATCATTCATCGCCAAAGTCAATAAGGATGGAACAAGATCTGGGTTTGCCTGAAATCGGCACATCAAGAATCAATGAAGCATTGTAGGTTTTAAATCTGTAAAATCGGGTCTAAATATGCATTACATTAAGATCAATTTCATTAAGCATGATGGCGGGATTTACCTTTATAGCTGTAAAAAGGGTCCCCTTCACACTTGCTGTCAAAGAAAATATGTTAATTCAATAGACACCGTCAATGTTAAATGTACATAACTATTTGGTATCATTTTCATTTTTCATGTTTTCAGAAACAAAAGCAATGAAAAGTTCAAAGTCATCCATCACTTCCAAAATTTTTCTAAAATTTGAAAACAACTATTTGGTGTTTCCTAAAAGTGAGTTGCTTTCAGAACTTTTTTTTCTGGAAACACTTTACCTAACAAGTTTTCTGTGTTTTTCGAAAAATGAAAACAAAGAATAGAAAACAAAAAATGACACCAACAGTTTGGAGTACTTACACTGAAACTCAGAACGCTGTCTGCGCTGTATTAGATCAGCAGCATTAGCCTCTTCAACAAATGAGCCTGAGCTTGCTATTATTTCCTAGGGAGAGACAACAACTGGCAGAAACTTATCATCACATCACTCCAGCTCATGGAATTGTTAATTTATCCAGATATCGATCTATGAAGAAATACACTCATTTAAGTGCTTCAAGTGAGTGAAAAAATCACATATTGAGGTTAGATTATTAAAATTTAGTAATCAAATTATTAGCTTTCTACCCAGGAATATTTTTCTCAACATACTTGGTTTTGGAGTCTGTCCACTTGAACTGTTGAATAGCTTGATATATATTGTTGGACCAATTTCCTATCAACTTGAGCTTTTGGGACAATTAGTAACTTAACAAGAACAATGCTTTCGTTAAATAAAATTAAATCTCAATAATGAAGCAAAGATTGCGAGTTTAGGCCCTAATGCCAGGCAAGTATGTATATCCCTTAAAGAAAGTAGATTGGCAGGTGGGCTGGGCACAAGCTACACAATTTGGGAAAGAACATCATTTTTATGGCATGGTATGTAATTTTGAAGTTGCGCATTGAATCTACCTTACTTGTAGATTGGCAGGTGGGCTGGGCACAAGATTTCAATTTAGTTAAACTTGGTAGAATGAAATTAGGCAGTTCATTTAAGCCCGCATGTTTATTGGATGCCATTCTAGTTGTAATCTTTGTATTGTTTGGGAGAAATTACACTGTTCGTGGAGATAGTTGTGATTTTTTCCTCAACTATTTATTTCTCCTCCCTTGCATTCAGCTATTTCCCATTTTGTATTCAGAATTAAATTCAAATTTCTCAACGTAAGTGGCAACATCTCAAAAATAAAAATTCTTAGTGCACTAAATTAGAACATAGAAAATTGTGTATCTAGGATTTATTTCAAGTGTGACCCACTCCACACCCAGAATGAATCTCAACCACACAATGTGCTTTCTGTGCACTTTCCTGTGTTCTATTTGTGTTCACCTAGCATTTCTATTTCAAAAATGCATCTTCTAAGTTGTGAAGCACTTGGTAAAATAAGTTTTGTTTTTAAGTTTTATTGGATGAATAATTCAATTAGCTATTGAGTTTGATCAATACCCATTTCAAGAATTCATAATCACTTGAATATAGGCATCCTCTTGAGCTTAAATAAACTAAAAATTCATAAGAGGAGAAATTTCAAATACTAATAGCTAACAATTTTAGGTATTAGACCAAGCTAATCGGTTGGAAAAGAAAAAGAAAAAGAAAAAGAAAGAAGAGCATGGATAGGTCTTACCATGCCAAGGGTAGCCCCAAAGCATTTAAGAATGTCTCTTCGACCAAATTGATCCCCACTACCATTGTCAACTTCAATTTTACAGCGAACTGTACTCTGTTTACACAGGACATGTTTACAACGTAGTCATTACCAATTTTCTTGAAAACCCCGAATAAATTGGTTCAAACAAAGAATGTTTGAACAAGAACCACAAGCAATTTCTTAAATAAAGCATGCATACAAAGAATGGTACTGAGTCACATTAAATACATGTTATATAGCATAAGGGCAATGGACTTACAGCATGAATTGGGTATTTGGAGACAGCAACAGATGTGGTGTTGTTGGTGGGAGATGGGAGAGGAGCAAGTGCAAGCAAGGAAGGTACAGTTGAGATGAAAGAGACCATCCCCATTTCCTACACTTGTTTCTCTATCTCTCTTTCTTCTAGAAAATTTCAACAGAGCGAGAGAGTGAGAGAGAGAGAGAGAGAGAGAGAGGATATGAGTTGGTAATTCTGGTTTGTGCATGTGGAGTGTGGGAATGAGTTGGTGATATAGTGTTATCCTATTTCTATCCTAAACCAATTGCAACCGACCCGACTGAAAGATCCTTTACCCATATAAAAAATGGGTACCCACCCGTTGGTCACATGAATCTCTGCGACAAATAAGTCGAGTCGAACCGAGCCGAGCTGAGCTGAAATTTAGGCCAAGTTTGGAAAGACTAAATAAGTGTACTTTTTGTCTTTTTTGACTAAAAAATTGAGGTTGAAAATATGGATGTTTGGGTTAACTTTTTGACTTTTTATGGAAAAATGTGTAATAAAAAATTGTGAAAATTGGTTTTTAAAGGAAAATTTGAATTGGGAGTTGTGCAGCCGTAATTGTTGACTTTTGGTGAATAGTGTTAACTTTTTAACTTTTTGAGTAACTTTTTGACTTTTTAGATTATTTGGGAGTACCCAAACAAGGCCTTAGTATATTTTTGAACTTGTTTATTAAAATTTTAATAAACTCGAGTTTGAGTTAGAACTGAATAAAAATTTAACGAATTGAATTCGAGCTGTATTGATTTAAACTTAACTTGAGCTTGCTTACGAGTTTTAACAAGTCAAAAATTTATAAATTCAATTAAAACGAGATTAAAGTTACAATTAAAACTATAATTATACAATTATATATAAATATATTAAAAAAAAGTCAATATTTTACCAAAATAATAATATATACTACCACTATTATACAAATGTACTATGTATAGTTAACTATTATTTATATTTTTATTTTTTAAATATATAAATAACATATTTATCTTATTTTTTATACATATTTTTACATTATTTAATATATAAATAATAAATACTAAACGAGTCAACTAACAAGCCAAGCTTACGAACGTTTGGGCTTATTTATTAAAAATTTAACGAGTTCGAACTCGAACGCAAAAAAAATTTAACAAACTGAGTTGGAACGAACTCTTACCAAACCGAGTTCGAGTCTGTTCACGAACGACTCTATTCATTTGCAGCTCTATTTCCTTGTAATGGTCATTAGGTTTGACTCTTAGGAATGGAGTAAGTTGAGTGTGTTTCTAAATTTCTAGAATAATATTATATGTATAAATTGGTATATTAATCAGTGTACTAACGAATAATATGATATAATCTTAGAGATTTTAAAGTTTTATAATTTGTATAATAAGTAGAGTCATAATTTTAAAATAATAATGTTCTATTATACGTTAGTACACTAATTAATATATAAATTGATATATATAATACCACCAAAATTTTTATGATCAATTTTTATGAGTAGTTCAGTTATCAAACGTCCTCGGAACAAATAGTGTTAGTGCGTGATTGTACGTAGTCACATTTTTGGGGAAATTTTAAAAAATAAAATGGGTTAGCTTCTTTATTTTTTTTATTGTTTTTCAATTTTTGGGGGGGGGGGGGGGGGGGTTGAAAAACTCCTTTAATTTTGTGACTTCTCCCATATTGAAAACATGAGAAAAATATGTTAACTTAATAAACATTCACATAAAATATTCTTTTGAATATGAATTATGAAAAATGTACTTAAGGATGATGTGTCCATACATCTATGAGTGAATAAGAATAATAAAAAAAAAAAAGTGACATATTTCTCGTGAACTATAATAAAAAAGGGAATGACTTCTGTCCAGTCTTTAATCGGACTGGACCGTGCTGTTGGGCCCGTGGAGGCCCACCACGGGTCCCGTTTTGATAATCTGAACCATTTAATGTGTAGAACTCGTCGACTACTATATGCCTGTAAAAAATCACATTGATCGGATATCGATAGATATGTAATCAAAACAGATTTTTGTCAACCGTTAATTTATTCACCGTCCATTTTTTTTTATACAAAACTGATTTGATCACATAGCTATTGATATCCGATTAACGTGATTTTTTATAGGCATATAGTTAGGAATGGCAATGGGGCGGGGCGGGGCCGGGCCGGGGATCACACTTCCCGTCCCCGATCCCCGATTCTGAAGATCTCCCCGACCCCGGCCCCAATCCCCGACGGGGAACCTTCCACCGTCCCCATCCCCGCCCCCAACGGGGATCGAGCTTCCCCGAATTCGAAAATTCCTCGCCCCCCAAATCTGTTTCAACACCACCATCAACAACAACAACAACAACAACAAAATATCAACAAAATAATCAATAGATCATAAACCAAAAAAAAATAAAAATGGACAGATCGGATCTGAGATAAAAAAAAAATATACATACACGTATAGAGGACGATACACAACAGATCTGTAAACCAAAAAAAAAAATATAAACCAAAAAAACATCGGATCTGAGATCGGATCATCAACACACAGATGGAGGACGATACACATACAGATCTGTGGTGGACGAAGGAGGAGCAGGACGATCGGAGATGCGGAGGCGATGGATGGCTGTGACAGTGACGACGGAGGCCATGGACGACGGAGGAGGCCGATCGCGGACAGTGCGAGAGTGAGAGTTTGAGAGAATCAATCATGGCGGCAGAGAGGGAGAGAGATCGATCTAAAATGAGAGAGAGAGGAGAGGAGGTGTGTTTGCTTTGCTTTGGGATTGTTAGCAGATGAGAGAGAAAGTCGATATATTTAGTGGGTGGGTAGGTGAGAGTACATATAATATATATTAGAAAGAGATGAGTGCATAATATATTATATTAGAGAGAGATGAGTACATAACATATATTAGGCGGGGCAGAAACGGGGAGCGGGGCCGGGGTCGGGCCGGGGCCGAGGCCGAATTTCTTATCACCGTCCCCGGCCCGAAAATGATCGGGGATTTTTTTTTTAATATCATCCCCGGCCCGTCGGGGGCATTTTTCGGCGAAAAACCGTATTAATCGGGGTCGGGTCCCCGTCGGGCCGGGTTTAAATTGCCATCTCTACATATAGTACTCGACGAGTTCTACACATTGAACGATTCAGATTATCAAACAGGACCCGTGGTGAGCCCCCACGGACCCAACAGCACGGTCCAATCCGATTAAGGACTGGACAGAAGCCATGCCCAATAAAAAAAAAGTCAGGGCATACACATTCATTTGGATTGTACTTAACCTTTAAACACTTTTTGGTTGTTTATGACATTGCCTTATCTCTTAACAAAGGGTTTGAAACCCAAGCTTCCCTTATTATTAGTGAATAGGAATAGAAAAGTGACATCTTTCTCGTGAGTCAAAAAAAAGTTAGGGCATACACATTCGTTTGGATTGCATTTAATCTTTAAACACTTTTTTATTGTTTATGACAATTGTCCTATCTCTTAATAAAGGAACTTTGGAACCCAAGCTTATCTTATTATTAGAGAAATGTGAGTACTCTTTCACATAATTAACGCTTCGCTCTATTATTGACTCCTATTCTACTCTATTATTTTTTCCTACTTTTGGAGTGGATTGCATTAAATTTATATACTTGAATGACATTATTAGTTTTAACCATATAAACTGAGTAATAATATTCAAATTTTACTTTTAGGTTTTTTATACTGCATTTTTCGTTTCTTAACCTCTTATAGTTCGTACTTCATTTTTCATTTCTTAACCTCTTATAGAGAGAGGGTGTGAGAGGCAATTGAAATGTATATATTGTTATTCTACACTCTATAAGTTTGTTACTTCTTAACTTGATTAACTCTTCAATTCTAACCATATAATCTGCATTATGTTGCATATTAATTAGACATCAGGGTGAAGATTGGCAATATGTTTATGTCATAGTTAGGGATGAAGGTAGACACTCATTGTTTAAGGACAAATTATGTTACAATAACTTATTCTAAAAAGGGTAATCTAATAATTCAGCATTATCTTGAAATAGGTTATCTCACCCTTAAATAATAATATGTGGTAAAAAATTTCTTTGATTAGTTAATCACATGTGACAAAATCTGAACAAAACATGACATTATTGTCCAATCCAACCCCCTTGTCCACAAACCTCCTTGAAGGGTCATATATGTGTGATTCTATTTAGACAAAAAAAAGTTTCCCACTTCACCTAATGTACAACTCCTATTTCTCATAATGTGTGATAGATTCATAATCAACATGGTTATCAGAATCCCGATCCGGATCTTACGATCCATTTGGGCATAATCGATCCGGATCATGTAAAAAATCCCTTATAGGTAGGATCTTTCGATCCTGGTAATGGGATCTTATAGGATCGTGGAATCCTGATCCAAATCCGATCCTATCCGATCCAATTTGTAAGCCTTGTTTTATATTGTATAATCTATTTTATTGTAAATTTTATGTTTGTTATCTAAATATCAATTTATGTACTCCAAATTAATATTTTAAAAAAAAAGCTTGAATTTAATAAACAAATTAGGAAACAAACATTTAATATAATACCAATTTAAGAAAACTAAGTAGTCGAGAAAACAAACTTAGCTTTGGTGGGGTCTAAGGAGGGTAAAATGATTGTAATTTTACCCTAATTTTTGGAGACACAATTTTCGTGACTTGAACCCACTCCATAAGGAATACTAATGACAAACCTTATCATTCAGTTAAGCCGCTCTTTTAACTTCTCAATTTATTTTCATATCCGACTCTGTTAAATATTGTTTCTTTACTTTTTATGCATATTGTAAGTATTATGTTATAAAATTCTTCTTCTTCACCTTCTTTTTTAATGAAATGCAAAACTTTTACCATCAAGTTTTCTATTATGTAATATTATATTTACATTTTATATGGAGTATTATATGTTTCACAATATCTTCACTTCTTTTTAGTAGAATATAGGCTTATTTTGTGTATATCTTTTAAGAAATGTTTATTTAAATTAAATTATTACGTAATTTGCCTTTTTCAGTAGGATCTTACGATCCTCAATCCGATTCTACGATATGATCCTATAAACACCTCTAACGATCTAATGTAGGATCCCGATTTTAACAACTTTGATAATCAATCTTTGCATATGAACACTCTTTTACAGTAGCTGAGGTTGGTATGGAAAGGATAGACAGAACCCAAGAGCACTTTTTTCACCATTGTCATAAAGACTGAAGGAGAGTCACCATCGTCAGTCAAATTCAGATGAAGATCCAGAAGTAGTGTCAACCACCAAGCACGACTAAGGGGAGTCTAGTTGATTTTCTATTGCGAGTGGTTCCAAACAATGTTGAGAAAACCAGCCATTCTGGAGAACACTCATCTTCTCTGGTTGTAGCTTTTGTTTGATCTAAAGACCAACCGACAGTCATGACATTGTCAGTGCCTCGACACGACTGTTTAAGGCCATAAAGAGCTTTCTTAAGTTTGCACACATGAGTAAGATAAGAAGGATCCACAAATCCCTGAGGTTGAGTCATGTAAACTTCCTCTTCAAGTGAGCCATGGAGAAATGCATTTGAGATATCAAGCTGAGTAATGGGCCAGTTATTATGAAGAACAATGCAAATAAAAATGCAAATAGTAGGTTGCTTAGCAACAAGACTGAAGGTCTCATGAAAATCTATCCCCTCCTGTTGCAAATAACCTTTAGCCACAAGTCGGGCCTTGTACCTGGCAATACTACCATCAGAATGTCGTTTAATGCGAAAAAACCATTTACAGCCAATTGCCAATTTAGAAGAAGGCAAGGGAACAAGAGTCCAGGTACCCTGAAGTTGAAGAGCATCAAACTCCTCTTGCATAGCTTTAATCCAGACAGCAGATTGAAGAGCTTTTTGGACAGTACGAGGTTCAGAATGGAGAAGCTGAGTAGAAAGATCAGAAACAGATGTAGCTTGAAAACACATAGGAAGGTTGGCCTTAGACCGTGTGGTCATAGGATGGGAATTAAGGGAGACCGTAGAGATGGGAGCAGCAGACGGCTGGACAATGCATATGGGAGCAGCAGATTGTTGTGATCTGGGAACAACAGATGGCTGTGAAACAGGTGGAAGATCAATGGTAATAGAATTAATGGGAACAGAAGGAGGACAACTGGAAATATAGGGAAAACTAGGAGAATGAGAAGCTGAATTTGGTGAGACGGAAGAAGTAGAGGGTGAAGACCAAAAGAAAGAAGGAATAGAAGAACAAGAAGAACAAGAAAGAGATGAAGAAGAGGATAAGGAAAAAGGAAAACATGACTCATTAAAGAGAACATGCTTGGAGATGTAGATTTTACCAGTAATAGGGTCAAGACACCTATATCCTTTGATAGTAGGATGATACCCAATGAAGACATAGGGAATGGACTTAGGCTGAAGTTTATGAGAGATATATGGCTTAAGCCAAGGAAAGCATTGACAACCAAAAACCTTAAGCGAAGAGTAATCAGGCACAGAATGAAATAAAGCTTCAAATTGAGAAACATTTTTAAGAACAGAACTGGGTATACGATTAATAAGAAACACAGCCGTGGCAATTGCATCAAACCAGAAAGACAAAGGCAAAGAGGAATAGTGAAGAAGAGCAATGGCAGTTTCAGTCACATGCCTGTGCTTTCTTTCGGCAACACCATTTTGAGCTTGGGTGTATGGACAACTGGTTTGATGAATGATGCCTTGAGAAGACAAATAAGAATCCATTTGTTTATTCACAAACTCAGACGCATTATCTGTTCTCAAAATTTTGAGAGAAGTGGTAAACTGATTTTCAGTATATCTTTTGAAATCAAGAAATTTAGCATAAACTTCACTCTTGTAAAGTAAAGGATACATCCAAGTGAATCTAGTGTAATCATCAACAAACAAAACATAGAATCGAAATTTGGCATTCGTAGTAACAAAAGGGCCCCATACATCACTATGAACTAAAGAAAAAGGAGAATTCACAGAGGAATTTGACAATTTGAAAGGCAATCTATGTATTTTGGACATATTACAATCAATGCAAGGCATAGGTTTATTGTTGCCAGAAAAAGAAACAGGTAAATGAGAAGCTAAACTTTGAAATTTTTCATGAGAAATATGGCCTAGCCTTTTATGCCATAGTGGATCAGAAGTAGAAAAGCAGGATTGATAAGCATGTGGTGAAGAAGGAGAAGAAGAAGCACTGAACTGATAGAGCCCATTGTTATTAACTCCTTTATGTAGAACATTTTTCGTGACTTTGTCTTGAACCACAAAAGAATGAGCATAAAAAATAACAATGCAATTGTGATCTTTTGTCAACTGATGCACAGAGAGAAGATTAGAGGAAATGGAAGGAACATGGAGAAGATTATTAAGATGAAAAGAATAAGTAGGAGTAGGTAAAAGACCTTGTCCAATATGATGAATAGGTAAGGAAGTACCATTACCTACAGTTACTTGATCATGTCCAGGGTAGGCTTCATATAGAGAAAAATTTGCAAGATCATTTGTCATGTGATTGGTGGCTGCAGAATCAATGTACCACGGCACACTTGTGTTATTGGAAGCTGATGCAGATGCAGAATTAGAAGCTACAGAGGCTGTATAGGCTTTAGAAGGACCAGGACTGGAGGATTGATAGGACTGAGAAGTCTGTGATGTTCTAGGTTGAAAATTTGGGTCCATACGGTACCAGCAGTCAAAAGTTGAATGACTGAGACCACCACAGATCTGACAGCCTTGAGAAGAGGTAGATCTATCTTTATTTCGATTGGTGAACCTTCCTCGAGATTGCATATATCTGCCTTCTCTTCCTCTATAAGTGTTGCGACCTCTAGATTGTGAATAACCACCTCTGTCTGATCCAGAATGGAAAGATTGAGAATTAAAACCAGAGTGCGGATATTGTTGAGTAAATCCTTTGGCTGCTGTGTAGGCAATATTGAGATCAGTGCTGGTGTTGGAATTACTCATCTTAGCCTCAATATGAATAGATTCGGAACACAACAATGAGCATAGCTCATCCATAGAAATATCTTCAGATCTGGCTCGAATAGCAGTAGTGAATGCATTATATTCACTAGGAAGACCATTCAAAGTCATTAATACCAAATCCTCATCATCAACCTGTGCAGAGGCTAGTGACAATTGATTTGAAATTTCTTTGATTTTGAAGAGATATTCTTCCATTGAAGAGGTTTTCTTTGAGACAGTTTGAAGCTTATTTTTTAGTTGATGGATATGTGACCTAGACAAAGATGTAAACCGTTTTTCAAGTGCTTTCCATACCTCAGCACTGTGTTGCAGATGGAGAATGGATGAATACACAGTAGAAGATAGTGTAGCAGTCAAACAACTTAAGAGATGTGCATCAATTGTTTTCCACTTTGCATAATCTGGATTTGGAAGTGTTTTTCCAGATGAATCCATGATCTTTGAAGCAGGACATTGAATCAATCCTATGACAAATCCTAAGAGATTCATAGCACGGAGCATGTTTTGCATTTGACTCTTCCATATCAAGAAATTTGTAGAATCAAGCTTGACAGTAACCAATGATCCAAAATTTGAGATGAGAAGATTAAGATTTGATGGTAAAGAAGATGAATCTGCCATTGATGAAACTTGCTCGTTGGAGCTTTATTGCAGCTCTGATACCATGAAGAAAGATTGATCTTTGAATATTATTTCATCACTCACTGAAACATTTTACAGATTTGTATATATATATAGGAATGCTATAACAAACTCACTAAACAAACTCTCTAACTAACTAACCATATTATCTAACTAACTAACCATACAACCAAGGTTCTAAATATCGGCCGGTACGGCACGTACCGGCCGGTTCGTAACGGAAAATCGGAGTGCCGAGTCGGATACTCACCGATATACCGGTGAGAATGATTTTCACGTCCGTAGCGGCCGATTCCCGACACGTATCGGCTTGTATCCGATACGTGAGCGCTCCAGTTCCGATATAGTCCGATTCGGCTGAAAAACGGGCAAAGCTTCTGGAAAAATAATTGAGGAAAGCAAGTCAATCGGACCTCTAAAGTGTAAAAACCTCCAAAGTTTTCCCTCAATCGGACCAAACTCAACTCCCCAATCAAACCCAAATCCATCTCCCAGGCATCGATCTTGTAAAGTGTTGCAAGGAGAAGCATCGAATCGAACCCAAACCATCACCGAAGGTTTTTCTCTCATGCTCTGTTTGCATTTCTCTCATGCTCTGTTTTTCAAACCAAACCATCTGTTTTTTTCTTCCTGGTAAGTTGTTTATAATGGTTTATAATTTGTTTGCTTGGTAAGTTGTGTTTAGTTATTTTTTTATTTATATTATGGTACGGGTTGGTTTTTTTATTTTTATTTTTTTAAATAACCAAACTATATATAATAAAATATTAATAATACAAATAAAAATTTTTTTAGAGCTTTTGTTTGCATGATGGGGGATTAGACTAGAGTCACCCTGATTATTGATTAAAAGTGCATTAAAATAGATAAAAATAAATAAATAAAATAAATAAAAAAATTAATTAATATAGGAGATCTCAAGCCTAATTTGATATCATTTCAGTCTCTCGTGCTTCATTTGAGTCATAAAGAATTAGTGAGCCATGAAAACCTTAGAAGCCATGACAATGAGTTGATTAGGATAATTATTTCCTTATAGTGTGTTTGTTTGAATCTGTCAAAATTTTGAATCTATCAAATCTTTTTATTTCAGATTTTTTTTATATCAGATTTTTTTTAAAGAAGTTTCATCTGTTAGATTTTTTTAAAAAGGTTTAATTGTTAAGTAAAGAGGTTTAATAATTTTTTTTATAAAAAAATATTCACAAATATTTTACTCTTTAAGTATATCTAGATAGTATTATTATTGTGTTGAATATTTTTTTTTTTTATTTGATGGGATCCTTGATTTTTTTAAATAACCAAACTATATATAATTTGTTGTGCATGTGAAAGTATTTCATTGTTGAAAATAAGTAAAAAAATATTTTCACATCAATTTTATATTAAAGTTTAACATATATGCCAAATAAAAACTTGAGATTAAAATAAATACATATCATTTAGTTGAAAATAAGTCAAAAGTGCCTTTACATATCAAAATTTTAATTAAAATGTGATAAATTAAGGCTAAAAGAGTCAAAAATATATAAAATTGAGTTTTAGAGAGATTGCTAATGATTTTTGAAATTTCACAGCCGCGACGCCCGATACCCGATACGTACCGGTCGATACTCTCGATACCGATACTCCGCGATCGATACCGTTACGTTACCCGATACCGCGATTTAGAACTATGCATACAACTGCATTTTGCTGAATTGCTAATATAACAGTGGTGTGACTTAATCAGCATCACAGTCCAATGCTGAGCTCTTGGAGCCCTCCTCTACCTCTTGTATCTTATCAGGGTGGTTTTGTGAGACCATTAGTGTCTCGTTTGTAATCGTTTGGAAACTATTTGGTTGATAGTGGAATCGGATTTCGATCCCGTGAACGTACCTCACATTGAGGGAACCACATAAAAATTCTTGTGTTGCTTCTGATTTAATTTTTCCGCATTAGTTTTTATTCCCATTGATTGATTTACTTGTGGGGAATCACATATTTTCTCTAACACTCTGTTCAACCCACACTTGAAATCAAAACTCAAAGAAATGAGAAGAAAAACTAGAGATACATACAGTCATTGTTTTACAGAATTTCTAATGGCTGACTATGCGTACTTTAGCCTTATAAATCATGGTGAAGGCTCTACCCCATACCAACATTCTTGTTATTTTCTCCGTTCTCACATTTTATCTGTCTGTTCGGTAAACTTTGTAGCAGCTCTCTCTTCTACTCCGTGAGAGCAATAAAGAATCTTATAAAGAGGTGAATACAGTACAGGTATGAGGAACACATAAATAATCTTCAAAATAGCTTAGAGTATCTCAATGTCTAAAATAAGTCAAATACTCTACAGTATCTATCAACCATTCCCCACAACTCTCCATAATATGCCTCAGTGATCATTCAAACTTGTCACAGTAAACCAATAAAAATATTAAAGACCAAAATGCCAGATTATGCACGAAATAGACGAGATAAAATCATTTGTGTGATGGTTGGAAGAATGTTACTTTATGCAGGTTGTCTCCATTTCCAAATCCTCCTCCTGCCTTCATGCTTCAGTAAAAAGTTCAAATACCCAAAACAAACAAATAATACAAAGGGGGAAAAAAAAGATTTGTTTGGTCCGATTTTATACAAGCGAATGACAAGCATGTTTGCCATCATGGGATCATGCTTTCTGAGAACAAACTTCACATATTGATTTTTGTCATTTCTTCCGCGTTCTGATTTTCAACTCTATTTTATTTTTTGGAAGGTTAAAAAAAGAAAGGGGCATTATCTCTAGCTTTCACTGCCGCCAGTTTCATGCAAAATGAAGGTTCTTGGTCTGGAAATCCACTCTTTTCTTGGGCATGGGTTGATCACCATTGTGTATTTAGTGACAAAGCCAAGTAAAATCTTGACAATTACTTGTATGTAATATAGGAACAAAAAAAAAAAAATCTTAAAAAATCTTTACCCAAGACAACACTTTCACTTTAAAATATGCAGTAGTCAGAAAGAACTGCAAACAAAAATTTGAGCATATCATGGCTGAGTAAGGTAGTAATAATAATAATAAATAATAAAAAAAATAAAAAACCAAATAAATGATTAGCTGTTGAAAAAGAACTCTGATGGAGAAAGTTTCCAACACCAGTTTTCAGTTTTTGTGCTCAATTAGTAAGTGGCCCTCTTTTATAATCGGGTTTTACACCACACTGCCATTCATTTACAATGTTCAAGTCCAGATGACGATAAAAGGTAATCACTATGTTATAATATCAGTGAATTATCTCAAGTCTTTGTCACCTCCAAGGTGCATTCACTATTTCAAAATAATGGGAGCATCACATAGCAGTATCTGCAGTTGGGTGTATCCCTCCTGTAGGTGGCTCCCACTTGCTCAGCTGTTTCTCTGTCTGGTTACCTATCACAGACTTAATTCAAAATGGGTTGTGCATGGTGTCCTAAAATTCACCCTCAGTCAAACAAGATTCAACAGATTGACAGATCATCATAATACCTCTGTATTATAAGAATTAATCACAATCAGATCAAAATGCAATACAGGTAAACCAATATGATATATTTGAAATCTAGCTATATCTACAAACTACAATATATATAGTACCTTATGTGTTAGTAACAATGCCCTAGATTTTATCCAAAGGTTATCTCATAATATTCTAGATACTACGTGCATGTTCTTAAGCAACTTTTAAGACCTAGTAGTAGTTTCCAATCACAACCACCCTTGGAGGTTAGTCCAGTGGCCAGAACCCATGTCCCTCATTAGGAGGTAACGGATTTGAATCCTTTCACCCTCTAATGCCAAAGAAACTTTCCAATTTAGCAAGGAATGAGAGAGATGCCAACGTCTTTCATCAGATGCCCTATCTCCGCTTGTGCACCCCTTACCGTTCCTGCTCAGTGTTTGCAACAGCTGCGAAGACAGTCCCAGAAGCGAAGCCTATCGCCACGCACCGACCATCAAATATGAGATTGGGCCTCTAACAAAAACTGATATCAGATTCAATTATTTAGGATACAGAAGATTATTTTAACCTAGATCTAGCCTATAACAAAAACTGATATCAGATAATGCTAAAACCAGGTTGAAACCCAACCCATTAACACATTTGCTAACAGGGACAGCACACCCACTTAATCCTGTAATCTTTGAGAAAAAAAAATGTACCAAGATATCCCTCAGCCTATGAGCCATTAATCTCAATTGCATTATAACCAGTTTGTATAACAACTTAAAGTTGGCATACGGTCCCATTGATGTCTAACATCATCCTTTGACCATACATGTTCTTAAGCAACTTCTAAGACCTAGCTTCCAATCACAATGAAAATATATCAATTTTCAAGAAACTAGAAATCAGATTCAATTCTTTAGGAGGCCACAGATTAGTTTTTGGAATACTAGATGTGACGTATAACCAGAACTGATATCAGATGATGCTAAATCAGGTTAAAACTCAACCTACTAACATGCTAGCTGAAAGGCATAGCAGTATAGCACACACCACCTTGTATGATTACAAACAACTCCCTTAAATCCTGGAATCTTTGAGAAACAATGTACCAACGTATCCCTCAGCCTACGAGCCAATAATCTCAATTGCATTATTACCAGTATGTATCACAACTTAAGGTTGGCATATGGTCTCATTGCTAGTGCTAAATTATGATTACTTCCTCTAATTAGCATAGAAGTAGACAGCACAGACAGTGCACATGGCATTACTCGATTAGCATTGGTGATTGTCATTAAAGTGTAGCATTGCGATACTCATGTAACCCAATGAATTAAACTAGGATACACGTACAAACTCGGAGATCGTTCTTATGTTCTATGAGCTACCACACACGGTCTATAACATTTTTTTAAGTCATTCAATTAACATTACATAAATAGTTTTCACAATCCGTGTTTCTCATGAATTCAGACATGCACAAGGCCCTTCCACTCCAAGTGGAAAGGGTGCCTTTGGAGTTCAAGGGATTCTTATTAACAATAACAGCACAACCATCTACTTTTGGGTAGAGAAATAATTAAGAATACGATGGGATTGAATAAAAAAATATTAGGTTAATAATATAGAATAAAGAGTATTTGTTTGTACGTAACTGAATTAGTAATATTAGATACTATTAACAAAAAATTAAGGCCCTATTTTGGTAGAACTTTTGAAGTTTAATTCTACCTCTTAGTTTGAATGTGTTGTTTGGTTACAGCTTTAGAAAATTAATTCCACGCTCATTTTTCAAAATACTTACTTTTCAATATTATATGACACATCACTCAATTCAAACCCTTTTCAAAACTCATAATAAAACAAATTTTTCACACTCAAATCATAATTCAAAAACTCATAAACTCAAAGTACAACTTTATTCTCAAATTATAATTCTAGAGCTCTACCAAACGCAAACTAAGATTTTTTTTAAATAAAATTATAACTAGATAGGGTCTTTTATTAATTTATAATACTTAGATTTTTGTATGTAAATTATGAAAATAAAAAAATATTGAAACTTATAATTTAAGTTTTATAATTTTATCACAATTTATGTACCAGTTTTTAATTTGTCACATTTTCAATCATGCAACTTTCAACCCCCTTGTTAAAGCTGTAAATTTGGGCGAGTTGAACCCAAACAACTTGAGTTAAGCTCGTAAATTTTTAAAAATTGTGTAATATAACTTTTAATTCGGTGAGAATCTATATAAAATTTTAAAATTTGAATAAATTTAAATGGATTTGGATAGAGACACCAAATGACCTAAATAATCGAAACAAAATTGTATATATAAATATATAAAATTATTTGCTAATTTATTTTCTTAATAATAAATAAGATTAATTAAAAATTTAATATTAATAAACAAAAATAAAAACACATTTTAGAAAGGAATTATCGACTAAGTTGATATTAAAAAAATTATATTTTATAATGGCATAAAATAATTTAAATATGATTTTTTCAAAAATTATTTTTAATTTAAAAATTACAATAAAAATATTTAAATATAATAAAATTAAATTTCTACAAAATAAAAGTATCTATATAAAAAAAAGGTAACAAGAAAATTTAGAATGGCATTCTCATTTGATCTAAAAATAATTATGATCAATAAATTATCACCTATAACCTTCATTTTTTTTTAAATAAAAAAAAAAAAGATATTTCACAAACCATCACTTTTATTGGAAAAATAACATTTATTTCTATTTGTTTTAGTAAAACTCACTTTAGTAATTTGAGCCAAAAAATTTTCATTTTTTATTTTAGTTTGTTTAATTGACAAATAAGGCCTCATTTGGCAAGTATCTGTTTTAGTCAAAAAGTCACTAAAAAGACCTAAAAGCCTACAATTTTATCCTAAAAACCTATGCACAGTAGCCTAAAAACCTATGCACAGTAGCTAGTGTACTAGGTAGCCAAATTGGTTTTTTTGTTTCGCACCTTTTCGTGTACTAGGAAGCCATCAAAATTATTCACTATGATTGCGTGGAAAAAATTTATTGGGAGTCTTGGGTGTATTTGGTTTGTGTTTTGAGATAAATTTTTTTTAAGGAGAGAATTTAGAATTTTTTTTGATTTGTTTGGTTGTATATTTTGAAAATAGTTTTGAAATTTGGGAGTTTGGATGATTGATATTGTGTTATAGTTGAGTAAATGTGTATGAAAGAAAAAATGATTGAGAAAGGGAGGGAAGAGAGAAAAAGTGATTGATTGATATATAATAGAAAGAGAAGTAGTTTTAAAATTTTTTTAAAAAAATTTGTAACTTAGAAATTTTCAAATCCAAGTCAATTTTCCAAAAAAAAAAAAAAAAATTAATATTGAACACAAGTTACAAACATGACGGGCATGTTTGGTTTGTGTTTGAGAGATGTGTTTTAGAGATAAAAAGTACGAAAACATGTTTGGTTTTGTAGACACCCCATTTTTGACCGACCTTAAGACTCAGACGTCACCGGTTGAGCGCTCGGTGATGTTGCATACTGTGCTCGTTCAGAAGTCTCAGAGTTGCGGCCGTGCGCCCTGCCTCCGGACTTCCGAACCCTCTTCTGTGCCTTGTCTCGGTTTGCGAACCAGACTCGGTTTTCTCTGTTTTCTTTCTTGAGGGAAGGGAGTGGTCCCGTAGACTATCTCCCGGTGGCCGTGAGCTACGTTTCGTGGCCGTAGGCCATTTTGCCCATTTCGGAGCCCGGTTCCCGGTTTTCGGAACCGTTAGGCCGTGTGCCTCGGCTCGGGACCGCCCAACCATCTCCGCTTTCTCCGATTTTTGGAGGAGACCTCTGTTTTAATGTTCCGAGGAACACTGGGGCCCCTGATGCCCACTTCGCAGCCGAACACCACTTCCGGTGCCCGGCGACCCATTTTCGGGACCCCGAACTGCGTGATTTGGGCCCCGAGCATTCATTTTGCATCAGCCTTCTCCGGTTTTTGGCGGAGACCTCTGTTTTAATATTCCGAGGAACCCTGGGGCCCCTGATGCCCACTTCGTGGTCGTGTGCCACTTCCGGTACCTGTAGCCGGTTTTCGGGACCCCAAACTGCGCGGTTTTGGCCCCGAGCATTCATTTCGCATCCATTTTCTCCGGTTTTTGGCAGGTATCTCTGTTTCGTCATTCCAGAGGACACTGGGGTCGCAGATTCCCACTTCGCTGCTGAACACCACTTCCGGCACCTGCAGCCCATTTTCGGGATCCCGATTTGCTCGGTTTTGGCCCCGAACATTCATTTCTCATTAGTTTTTGTTCAAACTTGGCAGGTACCTCTGTTTCAACATCAGGAAAATCACTGGGGGGTGGGAGGCCAGAAATTATCCCAGATAATCAGTTTCGCTCCTCCGGAGCCCGTTTTGCTCACTTCCGGGCCAATGTTGAACACCCTAGGGGTATTTTCTTCCAACCAAAGCTACATATCTGTGATGAGGGCATCTAGGAGGACCCTAAGGGTTGGTGGTCGGCCAGAAATTCAGGGTTTCATTTTTGGGCCTCTCCTTCAAGCTCTATGTTGTGGCTCCTGCTTTAGTGTTGCCAATTTCCGACCTTGGAACCTTGTTCTACACATCTTGGAGGACACAAAAAGTTGGTGGTCGGCCAGCAATTGTTGGTTTCATTTTTGGGCCTCTCCTTCAAGCTCTATGTTGTGACTTCTGCTTCAGCGTTGCCAGATTCCAACCCTGGGACCTTATTCTACACACTTGGGAGGACACTCTTGCATGGTGGTCGGCCAGAAGATCTTCACTTCAATTTTGTGCCATGGCCGGCCGGCCAGGAGGGGTAGCTGGCCGACCAGGTGGGGTGGCCGGCCGGCCACCTCCCACAAATTTACCTGGCCGGCCAGCTTCATGCTTTCCAGCCTGTCCCAGCTGTCCGGATATCTTCCAACATATCCCGGGGCATCCGGGGGATATTTCGGGAGGGAAAGATTGGGTGCTTTCCCTCCCCTTTTACACCCTATTTCTTGTCTATTTGAAGGGCCCTCCTTCCCCTTTGCTGAGGTTAGAAAAAATTACTTCAAGAGCTCCATAGCAAAAAACCTAATTTTCATAGCCAAAAGCTCCAAAATTTCTTCAAGTGTTGCTTGATTCCTTCACCAACACCTAGCTTCACCATTCCAACTTCGATTCCAGCAGCTAGGAAGTGAATTTCAGAGGTTGAGAAGCTACAAATCAAAGCCAAGAAGCAAAGAAAGACAAGTCTTCAAGGGTAAGTATTCAAAACCAACTTTTAGGGCTTTTTCTTGATCTTTTTTTATACTCTAATTGGTTGAGAATTGGGGCTCCGACCCCTACTGCTTTTGTGCTTGTTTTGAGCCCCTCTACAACTTTGTAGAAGGGCTCAACTTCATTTGATGCTTCTATGATATACTTGTTTCAATACCTAGCTTTTATGCCATTATCTTGCATGCTAGTTTTGGCTTATTTGTGCTTGTTTTTAGGGGTCCAACCCCTACTGATTTCTTGCTTGTTTTGAGCCCCTCTACAACATTGTAGAGAGGCTCAATTTCATTTGGCCATTATATCCACCACTTCCTTCAAATTCCATCAAGTGTGCTCATTTTTGTACACAACTTTTGACCTATTTCTATTTGTTTTTGGGACTTCGACCCCTACTGACTTTGGTCTTATTTTGACCCCCTTTACACATTTCATGCAGAAAATTTTGTCATTTGGTGCTTGTTTTGCATGACTCTTGTTATAGCCTCTTTTGAGCTTCATTTTTGCATGGAATTGTTAGCATGATTTTATTCTGATTTTGAGGATGTCATCTTCTGCAATTGTGCTTATTTTTAGCTCATCTTCAATGTTGTAGAAGAAAGTTTGTCCATTTGGGGTTTTCATATATCACTTGTCTCAATACCCCTCTTTTGGTCACTAACTTTGCATGCTTTGGTTGATCTATCTATGCTTGCATTTAGGCCATGTTTATTACTGAAAAAATGCCATTTTTGGGACCGTATTGCTACTGTTCTTTCTGTCATGATCATATTTCGCATGTATAGCATGGCTATAGGCCATTTCGGGGCTTATTTTCGCATTTTCGGGATGATTGCATGCTTCGGGTGTCATTTCGAATTGTTTCGGGGCTGTTTCTCCCTTTATTTAGGTGCTGAAATTCCATTTCCAGGCTTGCATATCATTTCCCATGTCATTTCATGCCTTAATGCATTGCCTCGGTTTGCGTGCCCGGAGGCGCGCACTTCGAGGCGCTCTATTTTCATTCATCGGCAGCTTATGTGAGTGAGCTGAGGCTCTCTCATGTCGGCGTAAGCCCAATTCGCATTCCGTATGCCATTTCATATCTGTATGTCACTGTCTCGGTTTGCGCGCCTGCGGGCACGCATTTCGAGGCACCTTCACTTTTATCCGACGGCAGCCTATGTGAGTGTGGTTGAGGCCCTCTCATGTCGGCGTAAGCCCAATTTGCATTTTCATGCTTGTATGCCATTGCCTCGGTTTGCGTGTCCGTGTGCACGCACTTCGAGGCACCTCTGTTTTTACCCGACGGCCTCCTATGTGAGTGAGCTAAGGCTCTCCCATGTAGGTGTAAGCCCATCGTTGCGTTCCGTACGCCATTTCACCCCATATCATCGCCTCGGTTTGCGTGCCTGTGGGCGCGCATTTCGAGGCACTTCGGTTTTATCCGATTTTCTCATTTTATCATCGCCTCGGTTTGCGTGCCTGTGGGCGCGCATTTCGAGGCACTTCAGTTTTATCCGTTTTTCTCATTTTATCATCGCCTCGGTTTGCGTACCCGTGTGCACGCATTTCGAGGCACTCTGTTTTATCCGTTTGGCATTGCGTATGCCTCCGCCTCGGTTTGCGTGCCCGTGTGCACGCATTTCGAGACATTCTATTTTATCCAGTTTGCATTGCGTATGCCTCTGCCTCGGTTTGCGTGCCCGCGTGCACGCATTTCGAGGCACTCTATTTTATCCGATTTGCATTTCATCATTGCCTCGGTTTGCGTGCCAGTGGGCACGCATTTCGAGGCACCTCATTCTTATCATTCCGGCATCCTATGTGAGTGTGGCTGAGGCCCTCTCATATTGGTGTAAGCCCATCATTGCATTTCGTGCCTTTATGTCATCGCCTCGGTTTGCGTGCCAGTGGGCACGCATTTCGAGGCATCTCATTTTCATAGCATTGCGCATGCTAGGATTGTATGTTAGTTGCATTTCATGCATACCATGCATATTGCACGGGAAACGAGGCGCGTTCCGTACTCCGCGTACCGGAACATGTCTCAATCCCCCAGTCACCGACACTCCGGATTACCCATGATGGAGTTAGGTTTTCATTGTAGCATTCATCTGCATTCATCCCATATTAAGTTGTGCAATTCGGTTCCTCGGCCATCATGCATCGGTATGCGTGATTGGTGGCACGAGGATCGAGGCATGCATATATTTGTGAAATACACTGCTGTGCCCTTTTCCTGCTCTCTGTTGCAGCAAAATCCAGAGTTAGCAACTTTTCGGAATTCGGCGCGCATTTCGAGAAACATTGCAAACAGAGGCTAATCAGGGCATCCCAGTGGATTTCCGCGCCAGGCAGCCCAACAGGCGGCATCTATCAGAAGCAAGGCAGTCCCTGGCTTGCATGCCAGTTTACCGCTTTCTTAGTTAATTTGTAAATTAATTAGGATATCTGTTTATTCGGACTGTATTATTCTATTCTTTTATTCGGGTCTGTATTATTTATTCGGACCCTCTGCGCGAGGGCAATGTTGTAATAAGGGTGTGTGAGTGTGATGTATGTCTTCCAACCCCCATTTCTTTCTCCCTTTTATTTACCCGCTTTGGATGGTTAGATATAGGGCATATTTCAATCAGCATACAGTATGACAGCATGTTTGCATCATTCATCTGTTTTGCACGCACCGGGCTCGGCGCATCATACAAACTGCATCTGTATTTCAATTCCAAATTGAATACTTGTTAGTTGTAGCATTTCATATGCCATATTTAGAATAGCCGAGCCTGCCATTAGTTTGCATTTTTGCATGTGTTGCATTAGGCATTCTGTATATTTTAGGATCATGCATGATTTCTAATCGGTTTTCGGTTTTGGCTTGGAGTACTCGGTAAGTTTTATGCTTTAGCATCCTTGCATGCGTGTGAGTGTTGCCATGATAGCATGCTTACCATGAGGCTATGTGCTTATGTGATATAACTGCCTTGAATGCCTGTGGGTGGAGGTTGAGTTACCTGAATTGGGACAATTCGTTGACTGTTTGTTTTAAGCCCACTAGATAGTGGCAAAATCACTGATTTTCTTAAGCCCACTCGAGGGTGGCAAATCCGCATTTTAGCCTACCTGCGGGTAGCACTATCAAACCATTTTCAAACAAACAAACATGAAATGTTTTGTTCCAATTCAGACGGCCCAGTCTATACTTGTTTGCTGTGAGCATCACATAGTAACCTAGGCTAATAATCGGAATAAGAACTCACAATGTTTTCAAAAACAGATATCATGGTTAGTAGAGGCCGGTCTTTGACCGGGCGAGCGGGGGTGCTCACGATGTGACCTTCCCTAATCGTACCCAAGTTCCCGAGCCAACTTTGGTGATGACGGACACGTGGCCTTTTGGCACCGAGTCAGGGTTTCCTAAATTTCCCATTTTAAAATATTTAGGTGGCGACTCTGTTATCTGGCAAAGCAGTCCATGTTTGGCACTTCTTTCAAAAAATCAATTTTCTCAAAACGATTTGCCGGATTTGGACTCTTTGGTTCAAGATTTGGAACCGCAACAAAAAATCGAGTCCGAACTGTAGCGAGGCCCCTCGCGGGCGTTGTTACAGTTTCTGGCGACTCTGCTGGGGATTTAGAGAACTTGACTCGAACTCGTGATATCTGGTTTTGACTACACTTGTGTGTTTCTTTGCATTGCATTTGCATTGGTGCGCCTAGGACACCGTGTTTGCCATATGCCATTCCCGAACGATTTGCCGGAGGCTTGTCTTGTCAAGTCATGTCCGTAAGGCTGATCGGCTCTGGGCTCTGACAGCATGGGAACACAAACCCCGGTTTTACCGGGGCACCCTTTTTGACCATTCGACCTAGTGCATATTCGGATCCATAGTGACCATTCCAAACTAGGACAGGTTGCTTACCCGTTTATAGGTTGTTTGAAAACGCTGTGTGCGTAGTAAAACCCTAGTTCCTGACAAAATAGGACAGGGAAACCCTACCCCAACATAGGGGTGTTTTTGCTCTCATTTATCTGTTATGTGCTTGTTAGAGTGCGGCTCTACAGGGAATGCATGTATCAGTATGAGTTTGGGCATCAGGCCTGGGGGCATCAGTTTTTGAGTTTGGGCATCAGGCCTGCGGGCATTATTCAGTATATTTGAGAATCAGTTGTCCGTGGATATCAGATTCAGTTTATCAGAACAGTGGTACAGGAACAATGATCAGTGGTTGAGGACAGTGTATTTCCAGCTTATCTAAACTGTGTGTTGTATGCTCGACTGTGTGTTGTGTATATTTAAATTTAAGCTGTTATGCTGCCCGTTTTTCTGGTCATTTATTTCCTTTCGCTTTATTATCTTTTTGCTAGGGCAGTTTGTAGCACAATTGCTTCTGAACCAGTCGATACTCCCCAAGCAATCTGGACACGAGGTCGCCGACTTAACCGATCTGAGGATCTAGTTGACGGACATCCAGTGTTCCACTCACTACCCCCAATCGCCAGAAGAAGGCCGAGGAGGCGCAGTCCGTCAGAACAGAGATTACTGGGACAGCAGTCTGTTTTAGTAGCAAACAGTCGGGTTGAGATTCCTGTTTCTGCTATAGAGATACACTTGCCGGTTATTCAGATGGAACAACAGAATACAGCTATGGAGGCGATGATGCGCCAGATGGGTGAAAGCATGAAACAAATGCACGACGATGCTATCCGCCAGGCGGAGTTTTCTAAACAACAGGCTGCGGTCATGGCCCAGCAGTCTGAGTTGATTACCAGATTACAACAGCAGAACGCTGCATCTGCTTCCCACCAGGTCCCTCCTCCACCAGGGGTACAGCAGGTTCCTCCTCCACCCGGGGCCCCATTACCTGAGCAACTGGCTACTGGCCAGAATGCCCCTCCAAATCTGCAGAATACCCAGAATACCCTCCCGAACCCACAGAACCCTCTACCTAACCTCCAAAACACCCAAGAGGACACGGGTCTTCCAACGGGGCTGGCTCCGCCCCCGCTTCTACCACAACTGTCCAAAAACATTACACCGAACTACCCGGACGCTCCATTTGAGTTCGAGGTAGATCAGACAGCTCTGAAATTGAGCAAGTTGGAAAAACTCTTCAAGAAGTCACAGGGGGTGAAGGCCATCCCAGATATTGAAGACGGCTATACTGATGTGGCCGTGACATTGCCGGATAGATTTAAGATGCCCCAGATCGATCACTTTGATGGATCCGGAGACCCTATGGTTCACCTCCGGCTATTCTCAGACGTTCTAAGACCAATGGGCCTAACCCGACCGCAAAAGCTTTCCTTGTTCGGTCGAACCCTGTCGGGTGTGGCATCTACTTGGTATTCAAAGCTGGAAGATCAGGTGAAAATAAACTGGGATGAGATGGCTGAGGCCTTCCTTGCACAATATTCATACAACACGCAGATCGAGATCACAACTCGTGATCTCGAGACAACGAGGCAGGAGCCCAAGGAATCTTTCTCTGACTTTGTGACCCGGTGGAGGGCGAAGGCATCGATGATGACCTTAAGGCCAACAGACAGAGATCAAATACGGATAATTGTGCGCAATCTCCAGCCGGCATTAATGAAGAAGATGATTGTAGTTCCCTTCCCCACCTTCGCAGATTTGCATGATATGGGGATGCAAATTGAAGATGCAATGAAACAGGGTCTGTTTGACCAAGATCGGGATCAACCCCGGAGAACATTTAACCGGAATACCAATGCAGGCCCGAGTGGCTCTTCCAATACCAGAACTTCAGAGGTCGGAATGGTCACCACCAATCCCCCTCCCCAACCAAGGTCCGCAGCGGCCACACCTTTTTCTGATGCCTCTGGGAGCAGTAACCAAGCTTCAAGGTACCAACCCAGAGGTCAACGAACCTTCTCCCCACTACATATGCCTTTATCCAAAGTCCTCGGAGTTCTAGTCAGAAAGGGGCACCTGAAACCCCTGGAACCGAGGCCCCCACCAAATCCACTCCCTCCTTCCCATAACCCAGCCAAATATTGCAATACCACCAACAGCATGGTCATGACACCGACCAATGCTACAGGTTACGTCATGAGATTCAGGATCTCATTGACAAGAACATCATTCTCCCCTCCGAGCGACCCAATGTCACAACCAATCCCCTCCCAGCACACAACCAAGATCCACCCAAAAGAATCAACCTTATCCACACTGGGGGCGTATCTTACGACCCTAGTATCTACATTACTCCCACCCACCTACCCAAGCCGGAGGTGATCCTCCCTGATAGCACGGACTTGTGCATGATGGATACCTCCACACCCCAACCTGAGCCAAAGGTGGTGACCACCGAGAATAGAACGGGGCAGGCTTCTGAGGAGAGCGAAACAGTTGAGTCTGGGGTGGAGCAAACTGAGAATTTAGCTGGCAGAGCTTATGATCCGAGTGGATATATCTTGCCAGTAAGTCAACCAAAGCTGAGTGCGGGGCTGTTGCCAGAGGCTGAATTGTGTATGATCCGGGGGGATAAACTTGAATCAGCAGGGGATGATCTGACAACGGTGGAAGAGGACTTCGCCGACTTCCAGCTCTTCAACGATCAGGAATCAGGGGATGCATCAGTCAACTGGTTTGAATACGAGGAGTCAGCAGAAGTCGTCGGATGGTTGGATGATCAGCCCGATATAGTGGAGTTTCAACCGGAACAGAGCCCGGCAGGGGCGAGGGTAGCAACTGTGGCCGGAAGGGCCGAGGATCAGATTGAATTGCCGGAGAGCGCCGGTACGAAGAATTCCGCTCGGGACCAAGACAATTTGAAAACCAAACAACTGACATTGGAGGAACAAGGAAAGAGATGGGATTCTGAGAGGATCCGAAAAGCAAAGAATCATGAGGAATTTGAAAGTGCTGCGAGCACGAAAACTGAACATGCTGTGAGCATGAGGAATGAAAATGCTGAGAGCACAAACAAGCCGGAACCAGACAGGTGCCTGCTAGAGGCTGATAGAATGTGGTGGGAAGATGACGATTTGTATCTTGCCTACACGGACGAAGACTGGGCAGGTGGTCAACCAGACAGCACTTGGTACCTTGAGGAGGTGGACCACATGACTAGAAGTGGGCGGTACTTCAAGCCCCCACACCTTGATCAACCCGAGGCATCAGGGAAAGATAAAGAGGCAGAAAAACAGAGAGAGAAGCAAGTTGAGGAGGAGGCTGTACTGAAGCAGCTAAAGAAAATACAAGCAGACATCTCCATTTGGGGACTGCTTATGGGTTCGAGGGTGCACCGGCAGGCTGTCTTATCTGCTATGGACAGAGCTAAACTTTCCATCGAAACTACGCCAGAACAACTAGTTGGGCTAGTCTTTCCGGGAGGAGGTTCCCCGGCGTTGACCTTTTCAGATAAGGAATTGCCGCCTGAGGGCGTGGATCACAACAGACCTCTCTACATCTCTGTAGAATGCAGAGACAAATGGATTCCGGTGGTACTTGTTGATACCGGGTCCGCCATCAACGTCTGCCCAGCCAGGACGGCATATGCAATTGGGTTAAAGCCTGCGGACTTCACACCGACTACTCAAGTAATCAGAGCGTATGATAATACAAGCAGGGATATCCTGGGGACAGTGAAAATCCAAACCAAGATTGGGCCTGGACAACACGAAGTAGACTTTCATGTCTTGGAGGTCCCTGCATCTTTCAACATGCTTTTGGGGCGACCCTGGTTGCATCAGGTGAAGGCCGTCTCATCTACTCTACATCAAATGGTGAAATACCCCTACGGAAAGGGAGTAGCCATTGTTTTTGGGAACTCATCAATCCATCCCCCTCCGGAGGTATCCACGCCAGTCCTGGAGATTGAACACGGCATGGAGGACATGTTCATATCGGGATTTACTTTGGCTGAGGCCCGGGTAGTACAGAATATCATGGCTGTGAATGAGGGTTTGTATGTCAGCGCTCAAGCCGTCTACCTCATGAATAAGCTACAGCATATCCCAGGGATGGGATTGGGAAGAAGCGGCAGGAAGGGAGTCGCAGCGTTGGCCGAAGTGCCACACAATCCACATACCTTTGGATTGGGTTATCTGCCCACCAAAGAAGATTGGGTGAGAAAAGGGAAAGAGATGGCTGGCAGAGCCAGAGCGAAGCAGGCTGGGAAGCCTTTTGATTTAATGCATAGGCCCATCTGGGGTACCCTGAACGGACGCTTTGTCCGGGAGGGGGAAGATTTTCCATTCTGCGGCTTCCCAGAGCCATGGTTAAACGCGGAGAAGAAGCGCGTACCAGGTTTCGAAATCTTCTTCGACCTGCAACTATCCGGGGATGACGTTGCCACAGAGCAGACAGACCCAACAACTGAGGCTGAGCAGAATAAGGCAGAGGAGCCTGAGGGCACTGAATTGGAAATGGGGGTAGCACTGGCAAGTCTCCTCTCTGATTCTCTGATCGACCAAGATTGCTTGGGGAATAACGCCGTGGTTTCCATGATTGGGAATGAGATGGCCGCGAGCCAGCCAGCAGCTATTTTGGATGCATCAATCGCACCCTCCCTCACTTGGCAGTATGAGGAGGGATTCCTATCCAGCAGCACCGGGTCAGGTAGTGAGCCGGAGTCTGATTCCACCGAGTCCTGTGAGTCGGAATCAGATTCCAGCTCGACTGAGTCTGAGTCTGGTACTCTTGGGGGTGTCAACCCGGATGCCACAATCCTGTCCAGGTCGTCTTTTTCCTTTTCTTTTGAGTCTGTTGTAACAGAAGAATTGGACGATTTGGATGAACTTAATGAGAATGAGGTGAATGTGGTTTCCGAGTACTTTTCTGTGCCCCTAATTTATTGTTTAAATCAGGACTTTCAAAATTTTGATCAAAACGACGAGGACGAAGTTCCTCCGGTTTTACAACGACTAATTGAGCAAGAGCAAGAGAGGTTTGTTAAACCCTTAATGGACGAAATCATTTTTGTGAATATTGGTACTGAGGAGGACCCGCGGCTGGTCCAGATCGGGTCCACGCTGTCTTCAGAGGAACGCGAGCGCTTAGTCGCTTTATTAAAAGATTTCAAAGATGTTTTCGCGTGGTCCTACGAAGACATGCCTAGGATCGATCCTGAGATTGTACAGCATCGGATCCCCCTTGACCCCGAGGCCCGACCTGTCAAGCAGAAGCTCAGAAGGATCCGCCCGGATTGGGCTCTTAAGATCAAGGAAGAGGTCACCAAGCAAATTGACGCAGGCTTCCTGCTAGTCTCTGAATATCCGACTTGGTTGGCCAACATAGTTTCGGTGCCGAAGAAAGATGGCAGGATCCGGGTGTGCGTAGACTTCAGGGATTTGAACCGAGCCAGTCCGAAGGACGACTTTCCCCTACCACACATCGACGAGTTAGTGGACTTTACAGCAGGGCACGCACTGCTCTCATTCATGGATGGCTTCTCGGGCTATAACCAGATAGTGATGGCGCCAGAGGACAGAGAAAAGACCGCATTCACCACCCCGTGGGGGACATACTGCTATCGGGTCATGCCGTTTGGGTTGAAAAATGCTGGGGCTACTTATCAACGGGCCGCGACCACAATACTACATGATATGATCCACAAAGAGGTTGAGGTGTACGTGGACGACATGATTGTCAAATCCAAAGAAAGAGAGGGCCACTACACCGCCTTGCACAAGTTTTCCAAAGGATCAGGGAATTCCGGTTGCGGCTAAACCCTCAGAAATGTACGTTTGGTGTTACAGCGGGAAAAATGCTGGGGTTTCTGATTACACAAAGGGGCATCGAGGTCGACCCTTCCAAAATCAAGGCCATCCTAGAAATGCCCCCACCAAGGACTGAAAAGGAGGTGCGAGGCTTTCTGGGTAAAGTGCAATTCATAAGACGGTTTATTTCAAAACTAACCTTGACTTGTGAACCACTTTTTGGCCTCCTGAAGAAAGGAAGGAAGTTCCAATGGGACGGCCGATGTCAAGCTGCATTTGAACAGATTAAAGATTATCTACAGAACCCACCCGTTCTATCACCAGCAGAACCAGGGAAACCGTTGATTTTGTATCTGTCAGTGACTGAGACCACGATGGGCTGCATGCTTGCACAAGAATCTGAAGATAGGGTGGAGAAAGCCATCTACTATTTGAGCAAGAAAATGCTAGAGTATGAGACCCGGTATACGCCACTGGAAAAGGCTTGCCTAGCTCTGGTATGGGCTACCAGGAAGTTGCGGCACTACCTGTTAGCTCACTCTGTAATGTTGGTTTCACGACTAGATCCCATCAAATATCTTTTCGAGAAACC
The DNA here is from genome assembly GCA_036172215.1 of Camellia granthamiana. Taxonomy (NCBI): domain Eukaryota; kingdom Viridiplantae; phylum Streptophyta; class Magnoliopsida; order Ericales; family Theaceae; genus Camellia; species Camellia granthamiana. Next base: position 75,801,831 of record CM069910.1, read on the forward strand.
AGCGCTTACGGGTAGGCTAGCTCGTTGGTTGCTGTTGCTCTCCAAATTTGATCTTACATATGCCACGCGCAAGTCAGTGAAAGGAAGAGCAGTGGCAGAGTTCCTTGCCGACCACCCGGTCGAGGGGGATGAGGCAGTTGAGTATCTATTCCCAGATGAAGCAATTTTGCATATCGACGAGGAAACTTGGACGATGTACTTTGACGGAGCGTCAAATCAACATGGGTATGGGATAGGAGTGTTGCTGATAGCACCCGACAATTCCCGTATCCCTCTAGCCTTCAAACTCCGGTTCAAAGTCTCAAATAATGAAGCAGAATATGAGGCGTGCATCGCTGGTTTAGAAGCAGCCCTGGAACTAGGGGCAAGACGGCTGGATGTCATTGGGGATTCGAATCTTGTTGTGTCTCAAGCTAAAGGAGACTGGAAAGTAAAAGAGGAAAATATGATAATGTATCACCAAACCTTGGATTTGCTGATTCCTCGGTTTGAGAAGTTGAATTTCGCTCATCTACTAAGAGAGAACAACAAGTTCGCAGACGCCTTAGCAACTCTATCATCCATGATAGACATCCCGTGTGGAGTCCGAATGCGTCCAGTCATCATCGACCAGAAATTTGTACCTGCTTATGAGTCGATTGCAACCATAGATGAAGTTCAGGACGAACACCCTTGGTACTACGATATCTGGAACTTTTTAGAGAAAGAAGCATACCCGCCAGGGGTAAATGCCAAAGACAAGAGGGCAATCAGAAGAATGTCGGTTCAGTTCATCATCTGTGGGGGTAAGCTGTATAGAAGAGGTCATCTGGGAATGCATAAACTGTGTGTTGATGCTGAAGAGTCCAAACGACTGATGGAAGCCATCCACGGGGGTGAATGTGGTGCACATATGAATGGGGTGATGTTGGCTAGGAAGATCCTTAGACAAGGTTATTACTGGTCTACCATGGAGGAGGATTGTATCGGTTTCGTCCGGCGATGCCACAAATGTCAGATTCATGCAAATCGCATGAACATTCCGCCGTCGAAGCTATACAATATGACTTCGCCATGGCCATTTTCTGTCTGGGGAATTGATGTGATTGGAGCTGTCACGCCGAAGGGGTCGAATGGGCATGAGTTCATCTTGGTAGCGATAGATTATTTCACAAAGTGGGTTGAGGCCCAATCTTATGCAGTGTTGAAGGCTTCACACGTCGCGAAATTCATCAGAAACAACATCATCTGTCGCTACGGAGTCCCAAATGAAATAGTCTCTGACAATGGTTCCCACTTCAAGAAGGAGGTGATTGATTTGTTGGAGAAATACAATGTGGCTTTTCACAAGTCGTCTACTTACCGGCCACAAACCAACGGAGCAGTTGAGGCCGCCAATAAGAACATCAAGCGCATACTACAGAAGATGGTGGAAACCTATCGGGATTGGCCAGATAAGCTGCCGTTTGCTCTGTGGGGCTACAGGACTTCGATCAGAACTTCTACTGGGGCGACTCCGTACTCATTAGTCTATGGGATGGAGGCCGTTCTACCTATTGAGATTGAGGTTCCGTCATTACGAGTATTGGCCGAGTGCCAGATAGCCGAAGCAGATTGGCAGCAAAACAGATTTGAGGAACTCATGCTTTTCGATGAAAGAAGGTTGAAAGCACTGTACCACGTTCAAGGTTATCAACGCAGAATCGCCCGGGCTTTCAACAAGAGGGTTAAGTCCAGGAATTTAAAAGAAGGAGATTTGGTGCTCAAGGACAACCGAGCTCCCATCCACGACCCAAGGGGCAAGTTCAGACCTAATTGGACTGGTCCCTACATCATCAAGTCAATCTGGTCAGGTGGAGCTGTGGTTCTGATGGATCTAGATGGCTTAGAGTTTTCCCAACCGATCAATATGGACAAGTTGAAGAAATATTACCCTTGAGAGGCTCGCTAGGCCGAAAACCCGAAAGGGCGACCTAGGCAAAATTCAGAGCATAGAAAATTTGAAATTATAAAAACTGAGCTCGCAAGGTTGAAAACCCGCAAAGGGCGGCCTTGGCAAAAGTTAGAGCGCAAAAGGAGAGTAAAAATACCCGAGCGAACCTAAGCCTGAACTACGTAAGGCTTGATTCCCATCTTTGGGATACGTAGGCAGCTTCATCTTGAAGTTCAGTCACAATCTTTTCCCCGATCAACTTTGTCCATTTTGATCAACTCAGTCATCTTTATTCATCAGCATTTATTGTGATCTCCGGTACAGTGCTATTCAAACTAGGGGCAACTTTCCGTTGCAATGAAGTGCTGCGGCACCATTCAAACTAGGGGCAACTTTCCAGTTGCTAGGATTCGGGGTTGTGCATCTCAGTGACAGATCTCAGGTGTGTCCAGTTCTGATCCATACCGAAAATAGTTTTGAAAAGTTTTAATAAAAGTTGACTTTGTTCAAATTAATCTTTTCACAACTAAGACCATTTTTGGACCAAAGCGGAAAGTTTTCAGTACCACAACCTTCAATTTCATTGATTTCAAAACAGATTTCTCTCGCTCTTGCATACAATCGAAGTTGCTTTTTTTTTACATTCATAACGAAAACTTGAAAGTACTAATAAAGCCATAATCTGGGGCACAGCCAATCCCAGCACTCATCAGACAAAGTGCAACTGAAGACAGGGGCAGGGGCCAGAAGCTCTCTAACTCTCCATGCTGCGGTCTGTCGAGCCAGTTGCGCGCCTCGAACGGGAAATGTAGCCGGATACTCTAGTCCCTCTGGAGGGCAAGTCTGATCATGGCCAAACTGGCGCAGAATACGGAATGGGAAGTAGAACATGCAGTGAGTCAAGCCGATCAATCTAATCCCGACCTGCCGTGACATGCTATAGCTCATTGCCGGGAGATTGAGCCAAGAGCAACGCCACGCAATGCAATCTGCTGACAAGTTGCACATCCATTCAAACCACCAGCTCTCATCAGGAGCATTGACTAGGCGTTGCCGAAAGAAGTAGCCACGGGCTGAATAAGCAGGGCAAGAGTCCACAACTTGCAATTTATCCATCAACCATATCTGGGGAGGGATGAAAAATGAGAGAATAAAGAATAGAGAGATGTATGAAGAGAGAAAAGTAAGATAAGGGTTTTTGTGAGAAAAAGAGAGCCTGAGGGCCGAGTGATGTAAGCAAATACATGTGAGCTTGGGTGGGAAACATTACCTGCAGCAGTAGTGGACTCCCTGCAAACCTGGTTGTCTCCCGGCAGTAGAAAGCATCCAAGCCCATCAATGTCTCAGCCAGAGTCATAGCGATGCAACTCTTTCCTTCTCTCAAGCCTTGAGCGACTTCAATCAAGCGGATGTTAGCTCCTCCGGAGCCCGAGACAAACAGAAAATGAGATAGTAGGCACAAGCAGAGGGCATGCTGCCGGAAACCCTGCCAATAGTGGTTGCTGCGGTCGCCGGCATCGGAAAATCGGTAAATCAAGCTCGGGATATCCAACATCCCATTCCCAATCAGAGACTTAGCATCATGCGCATTAAGACCGCACATCCGCCCTAAGGCTTGGGCATAGCCAAAATTGAGCTGGGGCAGAATTTCCTCGCCTCGCTCGGACTCCATCAAGATTTGAAAATCTTCAAAAGTAGGACATACCTCTTGCCCGCCAAAGCTAAAGACGTGCGTCACCGGGTTCCAAAACCTTGCCGCGGCAGAGAGGAAAGGAAAATGTAGTGGAGTCCGGCTTAGCGTGAATAGTGCATTCAAGCCAAAACCCCGGAAATTCAACTTCTCCGAGCCATCTAGAGAAGAAATCCAAGATATGAGATTTTCTGTGAGAAATGCTTCCATTTTGGTGAGGAAAGAAGATGAAATGAATAAATTCCAAGAGTGGAGCTTTTATAGAGGGGCAAAACACTATTCAAGGGACACTTGTCAACATCTCGGTGGATGTGGGGGGGGGTGGCCGGCCGGCCACCTATCCTAGTAGGCCGGCCACCTACTACTTTTCAACTTCAAAATGTTTTCGGCCTCGCATTGGTCCTATTTTGCCCGCCGGAAGAAAGTTTGAAGCATTTTCATGCATCGGGAATGTCGAAGGCCTCCATTTCTCTCGGTTTCAAGTGCATTCCGTCATCCAGATTGTCCATCCGAAGTAGTGTTAGGTTTTGTTTTGCTTATCGAGTTGTTGTTTTGCTTATCGAGTTGTAAGTTTTGTCGAGCTGTCGCATTTTGTGTTTTGAGTTGTTACTTTTTGCTTACGCAACTTTGTTAAGTTTTGTCTGCTGAGTTGTTAACATTGTTGTATTTTGTTTATCGAGTTGTAAACTTGCTAAGAATCTGTTATTTCTTAGTGAGTCTATTTGTTTTGATTTGTCGCGTCGGTTCGCTACCTGACCCGGTAATACATGAGGCACATTTTCATTCAATTCCATTTTGTGCAAACTAATGCGATGCAATGCTTAGAATTTCAAATACAACATCTTTTCAAAAAGCTGTTTCATTCCATCATGTTTTACAACAAAATAAAGGTGCAAGTTTCACAAAAATAAAACTGCCTAACAATGTGCAAAGTGCTACAAACTACTAGCTAAAAAGTAAAATAAAGCAGGGAATAACATCAGTGCCCTCGGGAACGGGAAAGGGGAGGTCCTCTCATCCTCTTCTGCGGGATAATCTCTGCATCATCATCACCATCTGGATCGGAGCTGTCATCCTCCGGGTCCCCCTCAGGCTCATCTCCGCTCCCGAAACCAAGACCGGAGCCTCCCTCCCCAGGAGATGTCTCTGATACATGGCCTGCGACCTCCTCCTCCTCCTCCTCGACAACGGGTGCCCTGCGTCTGCGAGACGACCCTGCTCCTCGAGCTCCCCGGTAAGGCCTGGATGGCCCAGCTCCTCGAGTCTCTGTACCTCGAGCAGGTCTAGCACCTCGACCTCTCTGAGAAGGCCCTGGTGGCCCGCCCCGTGTCGAAGCATATACGGGAGGCATCTGAAAATGAAAGGTCCAAATACATCAGTTCAAGCATAAAAAGCAGGTGCAAGTACAGTATATGAGTGGGGTGTGTGTCAGATGTGCTCTACACAGCCTATCAATACAGCAGAATGTTCAAAGCCAGTATGTCATCGGGAGTATGCTAAATACAGGAAAGATGAACAGTACCTGCACGCCCATAAGGGCCAGCTGTCCCTCCCTCCGTAGGATCATGCCCTCAAATGTGGCCAGCATCCCGAGCAGCTCATCTGTATACTCAACCGGAGGCTGTAAATGCAAATGCAAAAACTATCAGTAAGGGAATGAATGTCCAAATATCTAACTGATAAATCAAAGCTGAAAAACATACCGGGGGCGAATCAGGGTCTCTGATATATCTGTGGTCAGGCAGAGGAGGCTCTAACGGGACCTGGTAAGGCGTCCCATACTGCCACCCCGTCAACTCTGTCGGCATATCTGGCCATCTGGGATGATCGAGAGTCGGAGGGATCGGAGGAATCGAACTGCCTCTACCTCTAGATGCGCCAGCCCTGCTAGAAGAAGGGATGTCTGTAGCACGAGCGTGACTCGAAGATGGTGCGCCAGTGGGCCTCCGTGCCGGAGCCCGTACTCCCGCCAAGGGGGGCATCAGATATATACGGCGGTAGGTGGCGTAGCTCCCATCAAGAAGATGTAATAACGCATCACTGCCCTGCATAGCACTACTAACCTCCTCAGGAGATAATCTATCAGCAGTCCGCATGGTGTCTGGAGGCACAGCAGGTGGGTCCTGAGAGTTCCCCCCCCATAGCTGGCGCTGGAAGCGTTCCCCCAAGAACCAGACTCTACCCACTGGTCCCTCGAGCAGGAACCTATACTGGGAACTAGTCGACCCTCCGGGGTACTGATCCTCGAGATCATCGCCGAAGATTGCCCAAGGCTGCCAAGTGATCTGCGGATAACCAGTGCATAAGTCAATCAGAAATCAGAACGTACAAAGCAGATCAAAGATGAAAATGGAAAAAGAACTGAGAGTTCTAAAGTACCTCTGTCGCTCGAACAGTGTCGAAGTACTGCCGCAGAGAGAAGAGAGTCTCTCGAGGCCTCGGCAAGTGCTCGCCCTCAAACATCAATGAATACGGGGTCATAGGAGGTCCTGTCACCTCCATCTCCGGGGCTAATGTGGGAAAATATGCATATACCCATAGCTGAGAAAAGCAGTGCGGGATGTGAATACAAGGTGCTAAAGGGCAGAATACAGAGTGCAAAGTGCGCCGTGTGTGCGGTGAACAAGTAATGAGAAGCAAAAATGTAAATCAAAAGGACAGAATGTACCTCCCAGGTTCTCCAGTAGCCGCCGAGTAAATCTCCCCGCCCGCGAGAGACTGCGCTCATGTAACAATAAAGGGTAGCCAGGCCAGCGCCACCCCAATCATACTGACCGACCTGTGATAGGTCTACCAGAGCGCTCAGTAGATATAACCCTACCATGTTCCCTCTATCAGCGAACAAGGTGGTGCCGAGGAGATACATGAGAAAACCGCGGGCATACTGCTCCGCCTCCTCAGGAGTATCGGGCTCCATCTGTGGCCGCCGGAAGTGCAAAGCAAACCAGGAGTATCGGACTCTCCCCGAACCCCTGTCTACAGGCGGGTGTGTCCCCAATAGGTACATCCAAGCAGCCTCCCACTGGCCCATATCCTCGTCATAGGGAATGGGTACACCGCCTACGTCTAGGCCGGTGAGTATAGCGAAGTCCAGCGGGGTCATGGTCATATCCCCGGCCGCAGAAAAATGGAAAGAATTGGTGGTGTCCCACCATCTCTCCGCCAGAGCAGCAAAAAGAGTCCTACTGATGAGGCAATGAGATAACCCCTCTGCAGAATGGCCCGAATCCTGCAAAGTCAACCAAGCCCCGGACAGCTTCCGGAAGCTCAAAATACCACTCCCTCGCGGTGACGGAGCCATACCCTCGCACTGTGCGAGAGTGAACCTGCATTTAGAATGAATGCATAGATCAGCAAATGAAGTGAAAATGAGCTGTGTGCAAATGAAGTGAAAATGAGCTGTGTGCAAATGAAGTGAAAATGAGCTGTGTGCAAATGAAGTGAAAATGAGCTGTCGTCGCACGCAAATAAAGTGTTTTGGGCTGCGTGTTCAAATTTCAGAGAATTTGTGGGCTGTGTGTTCACCTCAAATTGGGACTGTGTGTTCTACTCAACATCAGTGGGCTGTGTGTTCACCTCAAATTGGGACTGTGTGTTCTACTCAACATCAGTGGGCTGTGTGTTCACCTCAAATTGGGACTGTGTGTTCTACTCAACATCAGTGGGCTGTGTGTTCGCTTCGAATTGGGCTGCGTGTTCAAATTTCAGAGAATCAGTGGGCTGTGTGTCCACCTCAAATTGGGACTGTGTGTTCTACTCAACATCAGTGGGCTGTGTGTTCACCTCAAATTGGGACTGTGTGTTCTACTCAACATCAGTGGGGCTGTGTGTTCGCTTCGAATTGGGCTGCGTGTTCAAATTTCAGAGAATCAGTGGGCTGTGTGTTCACCTCAAATTGGGACTGTGTGTTCTACTCAACATCAGTGGGCTGTGTGTTCGCTTCGAATTGGGCTGCGTGTTCAAATTTCAGAGAATCAGTGGGCTGTGTGTTCACCTCAAATTGGGACTGTGTGTTCTACTCAACATCAGTGGGCTGTGTGTTCACCTCAAATTGGGACTGTGTGTTCTACTCAACATCAGTGGGCTGTGTGTTCGCTTCGAATTGGGCTGCGTGTTCAAATTTCAGAGAATCAGTGGGCTGTGTGTTCACCTCAAATTGGGACTGTGTGTTCTACTCAACATCAGTGGGCTGTGTGTTCGCTTCAAATCTGGGCTGTGTGTTCAGTGCATCAAAGTTTAGGGCCGTGTGTTCTACTTTCAAATCTGGGCTGGGTGTTCAGAAAATCTGAGTTTTGGGACTGTGTGTTCTACTCTTAGTCAGTACGTGCTGTGTGCTCATTTTCAACTTCGGGCTGTGTGTTTGGCGAATCAATGTTTGATCCGTGTGTTCAATTCCTAACTAATGTATACTATGCGTTCACAATTATTCAATGAGCTGTGTTCACAAAATTCAAGTGGCTAAGTCACATGCTCAGGATGCAAGTACTATGTCATAAGCTAAACTGTGTGTCTAAGCATGGCAGGGGAATGAAATGCACGAGGAATACAGAGACTAAAGTAAAATACCTCTGCATCATAAGAGAGGTGCTGCTCTGGCTCTCGTAGGAGAAGATCCCCTGGTACTCGGTCGTTAAACTCAGTGAAATGACGAAAAGTGGCCCGCGGAAGCCTATGAACCGCTGGGGCATATCGATCGGGAATGAAAGGGCGAACCCTCGGAGGCAATGTCATAATGTCAAAATCATCCCCGGCGCCGGGAAAACCTCCACCATGAGGGAAATGGCCCGCCATGTCGAGAAATCTGCAAAGAGGAGCAAAAATGAGCAAAATGGGCTAAAATTGGAAAAAGTCAACAAAAGTCAACTCTCGGGAAATGAAAAGTCAACAAAAGTCAACCCCCGGGAAAATTTTCCAAATAGTGAAACAAAATTACCTCAAGTGGTGAAAATGAGAAGAGAAGCCCCAAAGTCGAAATTTAGTCGCTTCAAAGTGCTTAAATCTGAAAGATTTCGCAAAAACAACTTGCGTGGGAGGCCGAGGGGCGCGTATAAAATGCAGATCTGAGAGAGAAAATGGCTTAGAGAGCAAGAGGAGAGAATTTCACACTTGGGGGAGTGATTTCGGATGGCATTGGAGGTGTGTATATATAGAAAATGCCAAAATGACCATTTTGCCCCTGCTTTTGGCAGGTGGCCGGCCGGCCACCTAACCTGGCTGGCCGGCCATGTCCTTTTCTCCCCTGGCCGATGGCCTCTCCAAGGGCAACCACCTGGCCGACCATGTCCCCCACCCCCTCCCCTACCTCTCTGCAAATTTTGAGGAAAATCGGAGTTCCCGGGACCTGAAAAAGTTGAAGAAAAGTGCACTTTCTGGCACCGAATTATTCCGCTGGAACTTTAACTGCAATTCCTGACATGTGTCTCGTCATTATTCATCAAAATTAGAGTGTATCCTTTTTCAACATGTTGTGACCTCTCCGGGAGTTGAATCAGAGGCCGCGATTGAGTTGCCGTCGCCGAAATGCGCGTTTTCCGGTTCATCATTTCATGTCAAACGGGCACCCTAATTTATACTCGTTTTGCATTGTTTGGCTTATAATTTGCATTCTCATGAATGTTTTGCATTGTCATGCATGATTTCTTGATGTCTGATGCTTCTGTACTTGAACATGCGTTGTCACGCATTATCTGTTCTAGCATTGTGATGCATTCACTCGCCGACACTGTGTGTGTCAAACTTTTGGAATCATAGGAATCACATTGAATATATGTTGTTAGCATATTGTTCTTGTTGAATTTCTCTCTTTTGCAGGCACGATATTGTATGTACGGTTCATTTGAGGCTGGTGCGACCAGACGAATCGCGCATGTATCGTATCTTCTCCGTGTGAGACGCGACGAGAATTGAATAATTCTCCGCATTCCTAACTGCATGAAATGTAGTTGTTGCTTTGCATCCTTGCTTAGAACTGTTGCATCTATTTGTCAATACTTGCTTCATTACAGCTTGCTGCATTTGCACGAACATCGAGTTACATCCGACTTCTTGCATATCATTTGCATCTTGCCCCTTTGCCTGCGGGCCTGCCTACGGGCATACATCTGTTCATCTCGTATGAATTGTCTAAGTCTTCGGCCTTGTCAAAAATGGGTCGTCTCTGGGCTTTGACATTCACTCCCGTCACTTCTTGACTTCCGAGTTCTGTCAAAGAGGGGCAACTGTAGACACCCCATTTTTGACCGACCTTAAGACTCAGACGTCACCGGTTGAGCGCTCGGTGATGTTGCATACTGTGCTCGTTCAGAAGTCTCAGAGTTGCGGCCGTGCGCCCTGCCTCCGGACTTCCGAACCCTCTTCTGTGCCTTGTCTCGGTTTGCGAACCAGACTCGGTTTTCTCTGTTTTCTTTCTTGAAGGAAGGGAGTGGTCCCGTAGACTATCTCCCGGTGGCCGTGAGCTACGTTTCGTGGCCGTAGGCCATTTTGCCCATTTCGGAGCCCGGTTCCCGGTTTTCGGAGCCGTTAGGCCGTGTGCCTCGGCTCGGGACCGCCCAACCATCTCCGAGTTCTCCGGTTTTTGGCATGTGCCTCTGTTTTAATGTTCCGAGGAACACTGGGGCCCCTGATGCCCACTTCGCAGCCGAACACCACTTCCGGTGCCCGGCGACCCATTTTCGGGACCCCGAACTGCGTGATTTGGGCCCCGAGCATTCATTTTGCATCCGCTTTCTCCGGTTTTTGGCAGGTACCTCTGTTTTGTCATTCCGAGGGACACTGGGGTCGCAGATACCCACTTCGCTGCTGAACACCACTTCCGGCATCAGATGCTCATTTTCGGGATCCCGAATTGCTCGGTTTTGGTCCCGAGCATTCATTTCTCATTTGTTTTTGTTCAAACTTGGCAGGTACCTCTGTTTCAACATCAGGAAGATCACTGGGGGGTGAGAAGCCAGCAATTATCCCAGATAACCAGTTTCGCTCTTCCGGAGCCCGTTTTGCTCACTTCCGGGCCAATGTTGAACACCCTAGGGGTATTTTCTTCCAACCAAAGCTACATATCTGTGATGAGGGCATCTAGGAGGACCCTAAGGGTTGGTGGTCGGCCAGAAATTCAGGGTTTCATTTTTGGGCCTCTCCTTCAAGCTCTATGTTGTGGCTCCTGCTTCAGTGTTGTCAATTTCCGACCTTGGAACCTTGTTCTACACATCTTGGAGGACACAAAAAGTTGGTGGTCGGCCAGCAATTCAGGGTTTCATTTTTGGGCCTCTCCTTCAAGCTCTATGTTGTGACTTCTGCTTCAGCGTTGCCAGATTCCAACCCTGGGACCTTATTCTACACACTTGGGAGGACACTCTTGCATGGTGGTCGGCCAGTAAATCTTCACTTCAATTTTGTGCCATGGCCGGCCGGCCAGGAGGGGTAGCTGGCCGACCAGGTGGGGTGGCCGGCCGGCCACCTCCCACAAATTTACCTGGCCGGCCAGCTTCCTACTTTCCAGCCTGTCCCAGCTGTCCGGATATCTTCTAACATATCCCGGGGCATCCGGGGGATATTTCGGGAGGGAAAGATTGGGTGCTTTCCCTCCCCTTTTACACCCTATTTCTTGTCTATTTGAAGGGCCCTCCTTCCCCTTTGCTTAGGTTAGAAAAAATTGCTTCAAGAGCTCCATAGCAAAAAACCTAATTTTCATAGCCAAAAGCTCCAAAATTTCTTCAAGTGTTGCTTGATTCCTTCACCACCACCTAGCTTCACCATTCCAACTTCGATTCCAGCAGCTAGGAAGTGAATTTCAGAGGTTGAGAAGCTACAAATCAAAGCCAAGAAGCAAAGAAAGACAAGTCTTCAAGGGTAAGTATTCAAAACCAACTTTTAGGGCTTTTTCTTGATCTTTTTTTATACTCTAATTGGTTGAGAATTGGGGTTCCGACCCCTACTGCTTTTGTGCTTGTTTTGAGCCCCTCTACAACTTTGTAGAAGGGCTCAACTCCATTTGATGCTTCTATGATATACTTGTTTCAATACCTAGCTTTTATGCCATTATCTTGCATGCTAGTTTTGGCTTGTTTGTGCTTGTTTTTAGGGGTCCAACCCCTACTGCTTTCTTGCTTGTTTTGAGCCGCTCTACAACATTGTAGAGAGGCTCAATTTTATTTGGCCATTATATCCACCACTTCCTTCAAATTCCATCAAGTGTGCCCATTTTTGTACACAACTTTTGACCTATTTCTATTTGTTTTTGGGACTTCGACCCCTACTGACTTGGGTCTTATTTTGACCCCCTTTACACATTTCATGAAGAAAATTTTGTCATTTGGTGCTTGTTTTGCATGACTCTTGTTATAGCCTCTTTTGAGCTTCATTTTTGCATGGAATTGTTAGCATGATTTTATTCTGATTTTGAGGATGTCAGCTTCTGAAATTGTGCTTATTTTTAGCTCATCTTCAATGTTGTAGAAGAAAGTTTGTCCATTTGGGGTTTGCATATATCACTTGTCTCAATACTCCTCTTTTGGCCACTAACTTTGCATGCTTTGGTTGATCTATCTATGCTTGCATTTAGGCCATGTTTATTACTGAAAAAATGCCATTTTTGGGACTGCCTTGCTACTGTTCTTTCTGTCATGATCATATTTTGCATGTATAGCATGGCTATAGGCCATTTCGGGGCTTAATTTCGCATTTTCGGGATGAATGCATGCTTCGAGTGTCATTTCGAATTGTCTCGGGGCTGTTTCCCCTTTATTTAGGTGCTGAAATTCCATTGCCATGCTTGCATATCATTTCCCATGTCATTTCATGCCTTAATGCATTGCCTCGGTTTGCGTGCCCGTGTGCACGCACTTCGAGACACCTCCGTTTTATCCGACGGCCTCCTATGTGAGCGAGCTGAGGCTCTCCCATGTAGGTGTAAGCCCCTCGTTGCATTCCGTATGCCATTGCATCGCATATCATCGCCTCGGTTTGCGTGCCTGTGGGCGCGCATTTCGAGGCACTTCGGTTTTATCCGATTTTGCATCGCATATCATCGCCTCGGTTTGCGTGCCTGTGGGCGCGCATTTCGAGGCACTTCAGTTTTATCCAATTTTACATCGCATATCATCGCCTCGGTTCGCGTGCCTGTGGGCGCGCATTTCGTGGCACTTTGGTTTTATCCGATTTTCTCATTTTATCCGCCTCGGTTTGCGTGCCCGTGTGCACGCATTTCGAGACATTCTGTTTTATCCGCTTGGCATTGCGTATGCCTCTGCCTCGGTTTGCGTGCCCGTGCGCACGCATTTCGAGGCACTCTGTTTTATCCGCTGGGCATTGCGTATGCCTCTGTCTCGGTTTGCGTGCCCGTGTGCACGCATTTCGAGACATTCTGTTTTATCCGATTGGCATTGCGTATGCCTCCGCCTCGGTTTGCGTGCCCGTGTGCACGCATTCCGAGACATTCTGTTTTATCCGGTTTGTATTGCGTATGCCTCTGCCTCGATTTGCGTGCCCGCGTGCACGCATATCGAGGCACTCTGTTTTATCCGATTTGCATTTCATCATTGCCTCGGTTTTCGTGCCAGTGGGCACGCATTTTGAGGCACCTCATTCTTATCATTCCGGCATCCTATGTGAGTGTGGCTGAGGCCCCTTTCATGTTGGTATAAGCCCATCATTACATTTCGCATATCATTCCGGCATCCCGTGTGAGTGTGGCTGAGGCCCTCTCATATTGGCGTAAGCCCATCATTGCATTTCGTGCCTTTATGTCATCGCCTCGGTTTGCGTGCCAGTGGGCACGCATTTCGAGGCATCTCATTTTCATAAGCATTGCGCATGCTAGGATTGTATGTTAGTTGCATTTCATGCATATCATGCATATTGCACGGGAAACGAGGCGCGTTTCGTACTCCGAGTGACGGAACGGGTCTCAATTCCCAAGTCACCGACACTCCGGATTATCCGTGATGGAGCTAGGTTTTATTGTAGCATTCATCTGCATTCGTCTTATATTAAGTTGTGCAATCCGGTTCCTCGGTCATCATGCATCGAGATGCGTGATCGATGGTACGAGGATCGAGGCATGCATATATTTGTGAAATACACTGCTGTGCCCTTTTCCTGCTCTCTGTTGCAGCAAAATCCAGAGTTAGCAACTTTTCGGAATCCGGCGCGCATTTCGAGAAACATTGCAAACAGAGGCTAATCAGGGCATCCCAGTGGATTTCTGCGCCAGGCAGCCCAACATGCATCATCTATCAGAAGTAAGGCAGTCCCTGGCCTGCGCGCCAGTTTACAGCTTTCTTTATTTAATTTCGTAAATTAATTAGGATATCTGTATATTTCGGACTGTATATTCTTTTATTTCGGACTGTATATTTATTCGGACCCTCCGCGCGAGGGCAATGTTGTAATAAGGGTGTGTGAGTGTGATGTATGTCTTCCAACCCCACGTCTTTCTCCCTTTTATTTACCCGCTTACGATGGTTAGATATAGGGCATATTTCAATTAGCATACAGCATGACAGCATGTTTGCATCATTCATCTGTTTTGCATGCACCGGGCTCGGCGCATCATACAAACTGCATTGTATTTCAATTCCAAGTTGGATACATGATACTTGTAGCATTTCATATGCCATGTTTAGAATAGCCGAGTCTGCTATAGTTTGCATTTTTGCATGTGTTGCATTAGGCAATCTGTGCATCTAGGATCATGCATGGATTTCTAATTAGCTTCTTGTTTTGGCTGGGAGCACTCGGTAAGTGGTTATGCTTTAGCATCCTTGCATGCGTGTGAGTGTTGCCATGAAAGCATGCTTACCATGAGGCTAAGTGCTTATGTGATATAACTGCCTTGAATGCCTGTGGGTGGAGGTTGAGTTATCTGAAGTGGAACAAATCATTGACTGTTTGTTTTTTAAGCCCACTAGATAGTGGCAAAATCATTGTTTTCTAAGCCCACCTGAGGGTGGCAAATCCGCATTTTAGCCTACCTGAGGGTAGCACCTTCACACCATTTTCAAACAAACAAACATGAGATGTTTAGTTCCAATTCAGGCGACTCAGTCTATACTTGTATGCTGTGCGCATCACATAGTAACCTAGGCTAATAACCGGAATAAGAACATACAATGTTTTCAAAATAAGATATCATGGTTAGTAGAGGCCGGTCTTTGACCGGGCGAGCGGGGGTGCTCACGATGTGACCTTCCCTAATCGTACCCAAGTTCCCGAGCCAACTTTGGTGATGACGGACACGTGGCCTTCCGGCACCGAGTCAGGGTTTCCTAAATTTCCCATTTTAAAATATTTAGGTGGCGACTCTGTTATCTGGCAAAGCAGTCCATGTTTGGCACTTCTTTCAAAAATCAGTTTTCTCAAACGATTTGCCAGATTTGGACTCTTTGGTTCGAGATTGAGAACTGCAACAAAAAATCGAGTCCGAACTGTAGCGAGGTCCCCCGCGGGCGTTGTTACAACCACCCCGGTTAGAATACAGTCAGGTGCACCTGTCTGTTTACACCACCCCGGTTAAAATACAGTCAGGTGAGCCTGTTTGTTTACACCACCCCGGTTAGAATACAATCAGGTAAGCCTGTCTATTTACACCACTCCGGTTAAAATACAGTTAGTGAGCCTGTCTGTTTACACCACCCGGGTTAAAAACAGCAGGTGAGCCTGTCTGTTTACACCACCGCGATTAAAATACAGTCAGGTTCGCCTATCTGTTTATACCACCCAAATCGGTTAAAAACAGCAAGTGCGCCTGTCTGTTTACACCACCCCTCATCCTCTCGTGTGAGACGCGTTAGGATTGTAAATCGGTTAAAAACAGCAGGTGCGCCTGGTGTTTACACCATCTTTCCTCCTTACATTCTGTGCATCTAACGCACAATAAAACACCTACCGCACAATTTTGATTCCATCGCACTGTCTTGTGCAATTTTAATTTAATCGCGCTATCTTGCGCATCACACCATCTTGTGCACTCTCTTGGTCTAGGAGACCTTAAATCCTCTAGAGGTGCAATTCCTTTGGTGTTTGTCGTGCTCGAACGACTTTAGGTGGTCTGGTATAGTCACCTGCTTGTGATTGCAATGAGTTCCTAGGAGACCAACTGTGACGGTGAAAACTAGAGTTCTAGTGGCGATGCTTAGAACGCAAAAGGTTCGGGATTTCCGAGAGTAAAGTTTGGTTTAAATACCCAGGGGTGTATCCCCAGCTTGAAATCTGTATGGCAGCCCCATAGGTTGAGGTAGCTTGTATGCACCTCAATTCTGGATACTGAACCAACCTAGTTTGTCACCTCGTTGGAGAATAGGAAAAGTTGTAAATATGATCAGAAAAGCGGCATCCATGGCCATCCAAATCGGTTAACAACAGTAGGTGTGCCTGTCTGTTCACACCACCCACATCGGTTAACAACAGCAGGTGCGCCCGTCTGTTCACACCACCCAATCGGTTAACAACAGCAGGTGCGCTTGTCTGTTCACACCAACAAAAATCGGTTAACAACAGCAGGTGCGCCTGTCTATTCACATCACCCAAATTGGTTAACAACAGCAGGTGCGCCTGTCTGTTCACACCATCCAAATCGGTTAAAAAACAGCAAGTGCGCTTGTCTATTCACACCACCCAATTGGTTAACAACAACAGGTGCGCCTGGTGTTCCTTTTCGTGGTCTAGGAGACCTTAAATCCTCTAAAAGTGCAATTCCTTTGGTGTTTGTCATGCTCGAACGACTTCAATCGGTCTGGTATAGTCACCTGCCTGTGATTGCAATGAGTTCTTAGGAGACCAACTGCGACGGTGGAAACTAGAGTTCGAATGGCGATGCCTAGAATGCAAAAAGTTCAGGATTTCCGAGACTAAAGTCTGGTTTAAATACCCAGGGGTATATCCCCGGCTTAAAATCTGTATGGAAGCCCCATAGGTTGAGGTAGTGGGTATGTGCCTCAGTTCTGGATACTGAATCAACCTAGTCAATCACCCCGTTGGAGAATAGGGAAAGTTGTGAATATGATCAGGAAGAGAAGCGGCATAGAGTTTACCCCTTGTCATTCTACCATATCTCCTTCCACTCACGTGAGACGCGTTTGGATTGCAAATCGGTTAAAAACAACAGGTGCGCCTGTCTGTTTACACCACACATTCTTCTCTCGTGTGAGACGCGTTATTGATTCACTCGGTTAAAAACATCAGGTGCGTCTGTTGTTTACACTATCTTTCCTCCTTTCGTGTGAGACACGTTAGATTGTTGATGTTACTCGGTTAAAAACATCTGGTGCGCCTGGTGTTCACACCATCCCTCTTCCTTTCACGTAAGACGTGCTAGGTTGTTTTGCATGATTATAAGTTTTTCAAAAATAGTCGGCTTCGCGAAGCGTATAAGTCCAATTCTCAAAATATTCCTGCATATCATTTGTATTCTGCTCCTCAATTACGCTGGTTTGATTCCTTGCAAAAGGATATGTAGGTAACCTTCGGGTTCAACCGCATGCATTGCATCTTGTTTGATTGCCCAAGTCTTATGGCTTCGTCAAAAGGATCGTCTTCGGGCTTTGACATTCACTCACGTCATTTCATGACTTCGAGCTCTGTCAAAGAGGGGCAACTGTAGACACCCCATTTTGACCAGCCCTAAGACTTGGGCACTTTGTTTTGACCACCTGCTAATGAAAATTGGAATATACTATTTTATGAATTTCTCAACAGAAAAATCGAAGTGAAGCTTTAATCCCAAACCTCCTCCATTTTGGCCAAATTAAAATTTTATGAATTTGTAGTATTTTATAATTTTATATAATTTTGTGTGTTGTACATAGTTTTTGATGTTTTCATCTAGTATAAATAATTTTTGATATTTGTTAAAAAAAGAAAATGATAAAAAAAAATAGAAAATAAAAAAAAATAGTTTGGTTAGGATGGGTTTGGAATGATGATTTTTTTTTTTTTTTGGGCGGTGGAAGATGTGTTTGTTTTCAGAGAGAAAGAAAGAGTGGGTGGGAGAGATCAATAAAAAATGAATGAAGATAAAAAGAGGAGGACATGATTTGAGGGTGGGACAACAACAAAAAAATAAAATAAAAAGAAAGGTGGTGGTGAACATGGTGTATGGCCAAGATGATTATGTTTGTTTTCGGTGGAAAGAGGAATATGGTTTAGAAATAAAAAGAAAGAGAAATGGGTGGAGTACAGGCCCCATGCTGTTCCAGATTCAGCAAAAGGCCATGTGAACCGAAGGGAAAGAAATAATAAAAAAACAATATACATCTACTCTCTCATTACAGATTGAGACCACTCAACACACGCACCTACACGAGGCACACGGCATGCGCACACATAGATTCATACACACAGACCCGCGGGGGGGGGGGGGGGGGGGGGGGGGGGGGGGGAAGAAGAGGGAGAGAGACACACGGGTTTAGAGAGAGAGAGAGGACACCATGCACACCACCACCACTACACAACACACCTCTCACACACCTATTCACGGGGGCACCAGCGGGGAGAGACACACCACAGAGGGACGGAGAAGACCACGGCCACCATCTCCACATTGATCTCTCCCTCTCCATCTCCCTCTTGGGACCTCACTGAACCCACACAATTCATAGATACACCACACTCACACACACTCACAGCAGAGCACACACCGACACACACTCTTCTCTCTCCTAACAACCACACACACACGGCACACTCACACCACCTTTGATCGGACCACACCACACAACTCACTCTCCTCTCACTACACACGGCAGCACACACACATAGAGACACCACACATGCAAACCCATCTATCTTTCTCTCTCGGCTTAGGGAGAGAAAGGTGAGAGAAAGGGGGAGGAGAGACCCAGCACACACCCAGATACATGCATACACACATGCATGGGTTATCTTTCTCGCTCTCTCTCTCTCTCTCTCTCTCGGCTTGGAGAGGGAGACCATGCGCACAGACTTGAAGATAAGATAACAGGTGAATTGTATGCTCGGGCATTCTTGAGAGATGGAGAGCCACATCCAGTGGAGCCTGTAATTGATAGTAGCAGATGCTTTGTTCTTCGCATAAAAGAGAATATTGGTCCTGCCTTGATGAAAATGAAGCATTTTTATCGACTACAGACTCGGCTGTGAAGTTGCTTCCTGAAGCAACAAAGCCTGTTAATGGGTAGAAGGGACTTGAGTATAGGACTGCATTTCCTATGTTGAAACCACCTGGTGTGTTGTTATTCTGCCCAAGATGGT
>CM069910.1:75820854-75852475 GCA_036172215.1 Camellia granthamiana
TACGGTTGAACAGATAGAATTTCAAAATCACATGTATTCACATAATGGCATACAAAATCACGTTAAACACATAATTATATTCAACTTAAGGACCAATTAGCATATTACGGAACAGGGGTATCACACTCCCCCTCGAGCCCCGCGTGCCGTCAATCTTTACTCAATCACCTCCACGATCGACCACTTTTGCGATCGGCCTACCCCACGATCGATCACCTCATGCTTGATCCCTTCACAATCGGCCCACCTCATGCTCAGTCGCCCCATAATCAACCACCTTTGTAGTTCGCCTACCGCACAGTCGGTCCCCCTGCTCGGTTATCTTTCTGTTCAGCTCTCCTCACGATCGGTTACCCCGTCCGATACCTCTCACAATCGACCCACCTCTCAATCAGTCACCCCGCTCGGTCACCTTCGCGTTCGACTCTCCTCACGGTTGGTCACCCCACTCGGTACCCCTTGCGGCCAGCCCACCTTCCGGTCAGTCACCTCAATCAGTCATTTTCACATTCAGCCCTCCTCACGATCGGCCCCACCTCATGCTCAGTCCCCCTGTTCGGTCACCTTTGTATTCGGCCCTCTTCACGCTCAGTCACCCCGCCCGATACCCCTCGCTGTCGGCCCACCTCCCAGTCAGTCACCTTCGCATTCGGCCCTCCTCATGGTCGGTCACCTAGCTTAATCACCCTCGCGGCTCGAACCTCCACACAATCGGTCACCGAGCTTGAGGGATTACCTCTACCTCAACTACTCCCTTCATTGGGCTAAAGCTGCACTCAGGACTGGGGGACTACTAATACTGATGGGCCTCCCAGAGGATTCGGCCCACGGCAGGGACACAAGGCCCAGCCCACCACCTGGATATTAAAGCCCAGCAACCTTGGGAAACCAATGATAGACCAAGACCAATAACATTCAAACACATGTCGGGTAGGGAATCAGCCATGTAGGTAGACAAAGATCCTGCAAAGTTATTGTACCTACGCATCAGCCATTAATGAGGCTCTGGTAGCATTAAATGCGACAACCCCTCCACGCCGCAGGATGCAGACTCACCATGAACGATGCAAGCTAAAATATAGACTTTCAGCCAACAAGAAAGGATGGAAAAGACAAGGAAATGATGAGCAAAGGATATAAGGAAGCTTCCGAGATGCAAAGAAATGGTTAAGTTCTTCATCTCATCTTCTCTCTCTATTCAATCAATCTATCTTATTCTAACTCAATCGTCGGAGGGTCCGCCGGGGGATTACCACCCCCTTTCGACCTTTTTGCAGGCACATCCTGTGGGTTTCAAGACCGGCAAACACGTTGGAAGTGTGGATCAATCCGACCCACCCTTTGTCGGAATTATTGTATCATCAATCATGACTATAGTTCGTTTCTATGTAATAATGCTTTAAAATTTATTCTTATTTCGACGGATAGGTAGGCCAAAGTAATAATACATAATTTAATAAACATTTTTATATGGTTAAAAAAAATTTATAATAATACGTTATATATTAAACAACATTTCAATATGGTTACAATTTTTTTATTTATTTATTTTTTGTGTGGTGACATGGTTACAAAAATCTTACAACATCATATAACAATATTTTCTAGGATGGTTTCTTTTGCAAAGTTTATTTTTAACCTCTATTTTTGGCTTAACTTAAAAGAGAATAAAAATTAACTTTAAAAAAACATATTGTTCTTCATGCCTATAATTTTGAAGCCACATAAATTATTGTACGTGAAAAAAGGAAAATTTTATAGTAACTATCTAAATTTTATTAGAAAGAAAAATAAAAAATTCTCTTATATTAATTCTAACGATCCATTGTATCCATTAGTTATACTTAAGGGAGATGGGCAATTTAAACAATTTAACTATTTTTTTTCTTTTATTATTATTGATGGTCACCTCCTACCTTTGCCATAACCCACTACCATCACTCCATCTCATTTTCCGTCCACCGTTACTTCCCATTTCTGAACTCACTGCCACTCCTCTCTTTCTTTTCTTAGTCACTGTCTCTATTCGATGCCACAGATAAAAAAACGAAAAGATTCAACTGTCTAAATTGCCCATGTTCCGTTAGTTATAAATAAGAAATGGTTAGAATTATAACGTTTTAAAAATTAAGGATTTAAATAGAAATATTACAAAATTAGGATTTAATTTGTTATCTAAAGTGAAACTCATATTTATTTTTTATTTTTTTTAAAATAATAGATTAAAATTTTTTAGATGGAATGTCAACTTAAGCTTAAATTAAACATAATTACAAAATCATCCTCGTATACACTTCTCCCAAAAAATAAAAATAATAAAAAGTTATCAAACTCTTTTTAAAAAGTAATCATATTTAAATAAAGTATTCCTATTTATTTTCAGATTTTCAAAAAGTAATCATATTTAAATAAAGTATTCCTATTTATTTTCAGATTTAAGTAGTGTGAAATTGTTATTTTAAGAATTATTAATGAGAGAATTAAGAAAAATATGTTTGTTTCATGCATACCGGACTGGCAATACAAGGCAATAGTTTATTGTTTGTTTTGCCATTAATGGATGGGATTAGCTATATTAATTTTCACAAATACCTTTGTTGTATATCTACCCAACTATACGAGCACGAAAAATAATTTTCTCGTATAATTCTGTTGATCAAGTTTGCACTTCTCCAAACGTCGTCACTTTGCTACCTGAAAACACAAACATGAGCTAGCCGACGGATGTGTGCTGGGAACCTCTCCGATACCTAAGTCAGAAAATAGACAATAGACACAAAAGCTCTGTGTATTCTAGAGTAAAAATTGTGATACCTATACATAGGTCCTGTATGAGCTTTTGTAGATTCTGTCTGCCACAATCCTAGTAGGACTCCAACTCTTCTCAGTAGAGTCCTCCTAGGAATCACACTCCCAAAGATAATGCATATCCTGATAACACCCTACTCACTACCAACCAAGTGAGATGGCTTAAACCTCCTTACCTCGGTTTGGTAGCAGCTCAACCAAGCTAGCATGGTCGTACCCTACGCCAGACTTAACCGTACTCACACAGCTTGGTGCTACTTTAGGCAACACAGCAAGTCTTTACTGTTTAGACGACATCCTGTAGAGCTATCATATACCTCGGTCCTCCTTCCAACGATACCTCGGTCCAGGACAGCCAGACCAGGCCGTTGGTAGCTTGCCTCTGACCGAACTGTCAGGATAAAAAGACCAAGCTTCATTACCTCGGCCCGTAGTTTGGCCCAACATCTAGGAGATTGCACCTAGCTTGGTCCATTTCAATAGTTGCACTTAGCTCTGCCCAATTTACAAATAAATTACCCTCTCAATTGCCCCTTAATTCCATCTGCAAAGCATGATTGGCATTATTAACTTCCAGCTGAGCTGTCCAAGTCCAACCTCGTTGAAATAACGATTCCAGCCAAGATGAAATAATGATTCCTGCCGAACTTAAGTCTGTTCGGTTTCCTGAACTTGAGCCAGTCACACGGCCTATCGTTTTAAAAAAGTCTGAGAACATGTCCTTATCAGGACACGTGGCACACATCGATTACTTCCTTGTACTATGCCAGCCGTTTCACAATACTCAAAAATTTTGAAAAAGGCCCACCGTTTTGCCTCCATCATAAATACAACCCCTTTATTTCGAATAGTCACCTTTTTACTGTTCTTCTTTGTTCTGGAGAGAATCTCTGCATTCTAAGTTCCATATCCATGCCTTTTGAGCTCCAGTCCCAATCCAAGGAACTATAACATCCGTTTCACTTGTCTTCTTGCTAGTTGGATTTTGTCCTCACACTTTTATACTCGTAAGTTGCAAATGCCTCTCTCTTCCTTTTGCTGATGTTCCTTTTTATTTATTTCTATATTTCCAATGCCTAACCTCCATTTGTGTGTTATATACACTAGAGCGTTTGAGTAATATACTAAACCTAAAACCTCACGCTCAATTCTAAACACACATATATGACCTTCAAAACATGATCTTTGATTCAAAATTGTGCTGTGATCGTACTAAGCACTTGTTTGTGACCTTGAGGCTTGTACTAGAAATGCATTGATCACCGACCGTGCTATAAACAGTGAGTCGGCCCTGTTTTATGGCCGAACTAGGAAATACTCTGTAAGCCTGTTATAACCGAGCTAAATTTACTTAACTTTACTTAGCCCGGTCTAATTATTTGGGCATAACCTGTTATTTCCACTTTGCAGACTGGACTAGGTTGGCCAGGCACACCCTAGCACTTTGCCCTTGGGCCATTTTGCTCAACCGAGCCATCCAAAGTCACACCAGCGCCAAGCTAGGCCGCCGTGCTCATTTTTACACAACAATTTTTTAGTTTTAATAGGTAAATATCGATTTCTAGTGGACTCGCCTGGAGCCATGGCCGAATTTCAAAGAGACTGCCATATTCTGGACGACGTCCACCTCGCCTTGGCCGAGCTAGACACCACACCCTGGGGCAAACCGGGCTTCGTCCCTTTTACACTTATATTGATCGTAGAAGCCAGGCTTTGATTCCTTGTGCAACCGGGCTTCGATTCCCTATGCAGCCCCTTATCTGCGAGTTCCTAAGGCAAACTAGATTGTGTCCTACCCAACTATCTACAAACACTTATAGAATAATAAATGGCATTGCTGAGCTAAATCACCAGCTCGACCTCAATCTTAGATTGGCCAAGCTATTCCATCAATATTTGCTCAGCCAAAATGACGACGGTTAGGTGTACTACCTCAAAGTAAAAAGAGGCCGAGAAAAAATTATCAAAAACACACCGGACAAAAACTTAAACGATGATTGTTTCTTCCGGGTTTATGGCCATTTTGAAGATCAGGAAGCCCAGACACCGGGCTATAATATAAACTGGAATAAAGGAACTGCTAGTAAGAACATTTCGGTTCAACATTCTTTTCTGTTTCAATAACCACCGCGCTAACCCATTACGTTCCTTGTCTTTTTGTAGATTTAAACCAGCTTAAATCACATTATGCCTATGCCAATCAAGACGCCCTTCATGCCGCACTTCGATACCGCCACCGAGATTAGACCGAGCTACTAAATTTTGAGCCGACCTATCGGTATAACAGAAGGAGAAAAACTAGGGTTATCGACTTCATTCTTGAACCATCTCCTGAACCGGACCCCAAGTTGCCCCAGATCAACCTTATCTTCCTAACCAAAGAGCAAGAGATGGCCAAAATGAGAGTTGTCCAAGCTTTGATAACCGAATAGGCATCCAACTGAAATGCTAAGGTTCAAACTGTGCAGACTACAACCGGTCAGACCATCGAAACCGTTGTCGTTTTGCCCTCCTCCCGAGCTACCTCATCTCGGCCCAGCAAGAGGCCGCGCACCTCAGCCTCTCAACCGTAGCGGCTAATGGATGAAGAGGACGTTGAACCACAAAAGACTGAGCTACCCGCAAGCCAACTGAGATAAGGGGGAGGCGCCCCTGGTCGCACTAGCCCTTCTTTAGCGTGGGCGCCGACTGTAACTTTCAAAGGCCGTGCCGTTACCACAGGCGACTTTGTCGCTGCCAAGAAAGACCACTTACTGGCTTTTGGTTTATCCAAAAGTTTGTGCGTTCCTACCGATATGGAAAGGCATGAGAACCTGACCGAGCTGAAGGTGATTCAGTCTGCCACCAAGTCGATGGTCCTGGTAAGCTTTGGACTTCTTAGTAAATTTGCTTTTTTCCACAATCATTTTGTATGGTTTAAAACTTATTTTTGCGAACACTATGCAGGGCATCCAAAAAAATCACACTGCGTACCAGCGTGTGATCGAATTGCAAAGAGCAACCAAGGCAGCTGTCGCCGAGGTGAAAACAAAAGAGGCCGAGCTACAAGTCCTAAAGGTTTCTCTATCCTAGCTGAGTGCTGCAAATAAAAAACTCACCGAGCAGGTTAGCGTGATTGAGGCTGATAAGCAGAAGGCCTTAGCCGAGAGAAAAGATCGGTATTTGCGTGAACTCGCTATGCTTGAGAAAAAGAAGGACACCGAGATAGCGGAGCTGCAGAAGAAGATGGAGGATGTGGAGGACCGCGGCTTCAAAAAGGTGAAGAAACCTATGTCAAGTAGTGCGAAGCTGCGACATATTCTTCAAGTGCGGCTGGAAGGCTGCAATTGAAAAGCTCGGTTAGTTGCCCGACTCCGAGATGTTCCTCCATCCTCCTGCACATTTTATTTTGGTCTACATGACAGACTACGTAAATGCCATCCAAAAAAAGTTCCTTGAAGTGGAAGCTGAGGAGGAAGAGGTCCCAGATCCAGCCGACATTCCACCTGCTGACGTTTCACCCGCCAACACTGACCTTGGTCGCTAGTCTTCTTTGCCAGCCTGGTCGGAAGTACCCAACCAAGCCGTGCTGGACCTTAACAAAGCGACCGAGACCGATCAAGCATGTGAAGGCAAAGTTGGAGGAGTCCAGGTCGATTTGGATGCCGAGCTGGATGACCACTTTGCCTGATTTACCAATACTTTTCTATTTTTGCTTATTTAAAAATGTAACCGGGCTACATTCCCTTTCTCTTGTACTTAATTTCAAATGAATGAAATCAAACTTTTCTTTTTTTGCATCTCTTCATTCGGTTTACATCACTTTTCCTCTTTGTAGTGTATCAGTTTTGCTGTATGCCCAGCCGGCCTAGTTAGCTCGGTTATGCCTTTATCATGCCCACCTTGTTCGGCCGAGGAACTTATCCTGGCTGAGAAACAACTTTGGAAAACTGCAAAAACTTTTGTAACCAAGATGTGTGCCTGGATCCTTATCTCGGCTAAAAGAAAACAGGTTTGATTGACCCTGCCAACATAATTGAGCCTAGATCCTTATCTTGGCTTGAGGAACGAATTAAGTGTTTGGTCAAACGTACCCACTTTCTTGAGCCGAGGTCCTTATCTCGGTTAAAGGAAAAATCTATTGGTCAAACCTGCCAACTTCCCTAAGCCTAGATCCTTATCTCGGCTTTAGGGAAG
This sequence comes from Camellia granthamiana, assembly GCA_036172215.1. NCBI lineage: Eukaryota > Viridiplantae > Streptophyta > Magnoliopsida > Ericales > Theaceae > Camellia > Camellia granthamiana. Next base: position 75,827,839 of record CM069910.1, read on the forward strand.
AGCTAAATGTTGGTCAAACCTGTCAACTTCTTGAGCTTAGATCCTTATCTCAGCTGAAGAGGAATAATTTGTTGGCCAAACCTGCCAACTTCCTTGAGCCTAGATCTTATCTCAGCTTAAGGGATGAGCTAAATGTTGGTCAAACCTGCCAACTTTCTTGAGTCTAGATCCTTATCTCGGCTAAAGAGGAAAAATTTGTTGGTCAAACCTGCCAACTTCCCTGAGCCTAGATCCTTATCTCAGCTTTAGAGATGAGCTAAATGTTGGTCAAACCTGCCAACTTTCTAGAGCCTAGATCCTTATCCCGGCTGAAGAGGAAAAATTTGTTAGCCAAACCTACTGTAGACACCCCAATTTTGATCGCTCGTAAGACTTAGGCGCTTGGTTCTGAGCACTCGATGATGAAGATTACATTGAGTCAGTGGTTTGAATTCTCAATAAAGGAATCCGAGTTCGAGCTCTAAACAATTCCAACCTGCTATACCCACTGTATTTCTACCCCAGAATTTCAGTATTACACCTTGTACCAACCTGTATTGAACCTGAAAGTAAGAAATAGTGGAAATACACTGAAGTTCGGCCGGTCCCCAGTGACATCTAGCCGTAGACACAAACATCCGGCCAGACCTCTTGACTTTTCAGGAAGATTGTACAGCAATCTGCCAGCTGCCCAATTCTGTAGATATTTTGAGTAGCAGCTCAAGTCCTATAAATACGAGGCTCATTCTGCTGTAATAGAGGTTGGTTGATTAAGAGAGAAATATCAAGTGTTAGAAATATCAAAGAGTTTAGAAATATCCAAGAGTAGAAATATCAAAGCTACAACTCATCTTTGTTCTTCCATAAGCTCTCATACCATCCATACATGCCATACAAGAGCTTGAACTTGGAACTTGATTTGAGAATTGAAAATCATAACTCAAAGTTGAGGGTGCTTTGGAATCAAGTTTGGTTTACAACAAGAACACCTTCTCTACAAGAGGTAAAGCTTCCTCACTTTCATTTCAATATTTGTTCATCTTTTTCTTGTGTTTTCATATTGTTTTAGGACTATTTTAAGGGCTGAAACTTGTGATTAAAAACTACCCAAAGGTGGAGGGGTTAATCACCCTTGGTTGAACCTTATTCCTAGCTTAAATCCTTGTATTTCTCACTTGTTTTCTCTAATTTTTACCATCGTTTTGGGGCTGATTTGGGACTGTTTTGGGGCTATTTTCCAACATCTAAAATATGTGATTTGAAGTTATAAAAGTAGGGGGGGTTAGCCATCCTCCCTTACACTTGTTTACTACCTTTAATCTCTTTATGATTGTACACCTTCTATAGCCTAATTTCAGCACTGTTTTATGCTATTAAGGGGTAGTTTAATTTATTTCAATAATTTTTCTTTGCATATTATGTTTGTTTTGTAATAATCAATTAATCAACTTTATATAATCATCTCTACAACCTCTCTCCATTCTTTGATTATTTTGATTAAAAAGTTGTGAAAAATTAAGGTTGTTATTCAAGTATAAGAAAGAAATTTTTTCCATTCTTAATGGTTTAATCGCTTCGGAGGTTCATTACCAAAGGCATACATCTTTCTTATACTAAAGCCAATCTTTTATTTTTTATTTGTTTTTATCACCAGTGTGTTTACTTTTAAGGGACTAATGGACCCTTGGAAATCACCAAGAAAAGCGTCATTATCACTAATTATCAAGTTTGGATTTTAAGTCATTATCACTCACTTTGGGTTTTTCTAAGTCATTATCACTCTTCTAAGTTTGACTAGTCCTTGTCGCACATCTTGGGTTTGACTTGAAATCCTTAACTTGTAAATAAGTTTGACTCTTCCTTTGTAATTCCCTCGAATAAAATAAGGTTTATTTCCTCGGGTTAAGTCAACACTTGTTTCCCTTTAATGTGTTTCGGACTTAGTGGATGTAAATATCACCGTGGACTTAATGGATTAAAGAAAAGGAAAGGTAATATAAAGAGACTAATAAAATTGAGTTTAAAATGAATCAACCGACATAAAGAACCAATATGATTGATTGAATTTGGTCGGACGATATACCGAGTTTATTATGTCAAGGCTTGTCTTACATCAATTCATGATGTTTTGATGAATCTTGAAGCGTCTTTACGGCCAGACGTCATGCCAGAGTCTATTGTGTCAAGGCTTGTCTTACATCAATTCATGATAATTTAATGAACCTTGAAGCGTCTCTACTTTCCTTCTTGAATTTATTGCATGACAGGAGGGAGGGGCGGTTGTTATGCATTACATTTATTGATCTCTGTCCTATCTTGTCCAAAATCATCTTGCAAATCAACTTGCAACCATAGAGGGTTTGGGAACCAAGTTCACTCATCTCTTGAGTAATTTCTATGATAGAGAAGGGTAGAAGAGACAAACATGGTTAGGAATACCCTGTCTGCACTGTTTCACCTCAGGTAGAAAAAAAAAACAGATTTCTACAAGAAAACAAGGTATTGGATTTATTTGGGGTTCGACTGAGTCTCGTTTTGGGTTGGCAAGGCTCCAATAAATTGCAAATAATACACTTTTAGTTGAAAGCAATTATAGGGTGAAACAGAACAAATCCCAGCAAGGCAGACCGAGTGATTCCTGCGGAGCATCGCGCAATCATTGTATATTTGTTGTAAAAAATTAGACAGCCCCTTTTAGTTATTATTCATTCAGATTTGTAATAATTATTTATTCGGACACTTGGACATTCGAAGCCCCCTTCATGAGGACAAATATGTAATAAGTTGTATGTCTTCCAACCTCCATTCTTTCTCCCTTTTATTTATCCGCTTATGATGGTTAAATTAGGGACATCATGTTTAATTTAGCATACTCATGTTTGAATCCATTCGTTTTACATGCATAAAAGTTCGGCTCATCATATTATTCAAATGTCAAATTCAAACTCCTTACTTGAATATGTGCGTTATCACATGCCTTGAATTGACTCGCATACCATGCTAGTAGCCGAGCTTATTAATTGCATATCATATGTGTTGCATTAGCCATATTACATAGTTAAAATCATGCATTTTTCTAACTAGTTCCTCTTTTGGCTTGGAGTACGAGGTAAGTTTTTATGCTTTAGCATATTACATAAGTGTGATATCATATCAAACATACTACCATGAGGCTAAATGCTTAATTGTTAAGCTGCTTGAATGCCTATGGATGAAGGCTATTTGCTTAAATTGAATAAGAACATATGTTGTACATAAGAATCACATCATGATTAGTAGAGGTCGATCTTTGATCGGGTGAGTGGGGTGCTCAATTAATGACCTTCCCCTCTCATACCTAAGTTCCCGAAACCAAGACACTTTGGTGACGACGGACTAATGGCCTTTGGCACGAGTCATGGGTTTCCTAAATTTTCTAAAAATATTTAGGTGGCGACTCTGATATCTGGCAAAGCAATCCATTTTTGGCATATGATTCAAAACATCGATTTTCCAAAAGAAATTGTCGGATTTGGATTCTTTTTGTGTTTCCATTGTTTCACATTGCACTTGTGAAATCAGATTCAGAACCACACAAGTGGAGTCCGAACTGTAAGGGTTATTCATTCTTCCGAAAGGGAGCGCGAAAAGTCGAGCTACACCTGCCAACTTCCTTAAGCCTAGATCCTTATCTTGACTTAAGGCACGAGCTAAATGTTGGTCAAACCTGCCAACTTTCTTCAGCCTAGATCCTTATCTTGGCTGAAGAGGAAAAATTTGTTGGTCAAACCTGCCAGCTTCCCTAAGCCTAGATCCTTATCTCGGCTTTAGGGACGAGCTAAATGCTGGTCAAACTTGCCAACTTTCTTAAGCCTAGATCCTTATCTCGGCTGGAAAAAAAAAAAAAAAAAAAAAAGAAGTCAAACCTGCCAACTTTCTTGAGCCTAGATCTGTACCTCGGCTGAAGAAGAAAACTTTGTTTTTGGTCAAACCTGCCAAACATCTTAATTGCCCTCAGTCGACAATAAATATGAACAACTTGTACATATAAAGGAAAGAATTTCACTAGAAAAAAACTACTTGCTTTTATTGCAAAAGAAAAATTACAAGTGTTTTAAGAAAAGGCTAAAAATAAAATAGTTTGGGATTGGCCGTGTTCCATGGCCTGGGAACAACCTTGATGTCTATATCTTCTGAGTGATATGCCCATTTTTCCGCTAAACCAATCACTTTGTATGGTCCTTTCCAATTAGGTCCTAACTTGCCATCTCCAGGTACTAAAGTCTTGCCCATTACTTTGTGTAGTACCCAATCTCCAATCTTGAATTGTCTTGGGTCTACTGTTTTGTTGTATTTTCTGGACAACTCTTGTTGATATGAGGCAATGTGTACCAATGTCCTTTCCTTTCTTTCTTCTGCGAGGTCGAGTTCTAGGGCTATGGCCTCACCATTCATGTTTGGATCAAAATTTTCACTTCTAATAGTGGGGAGGCCCACTTCCAAGGGGATTACTGCTTCCATGCCATAGGCTAAAGAAAAAGGTGTTTCGCCAGTTGACCGCCGAGGTGTGGTACGATAAGCCCATAAAACATGGGGAAGTTCCTCTGCCCACTTGCCTTTTGCTCTTTCCAACCTCTTCTTTAGACTGTCTAAGACTACTTTGTTGGAAGCTTCAACCTGGCCATTAGCTTGGGGGTACGCTGGTGTAGAGTTGTAGAATTTTATTTTGTATTGTTCACAAAAGCCCCTAAAGATTTTGCCATCAAACTGAGTGTCGTTTTCGGATATTAAAGCCTTGGGTATGCCGAACCGAGTTATGATGTTCTACCAGACAAACTTCTTGACGTCTTTTTCTTTTATGGATGCAAGTGATTTTGCCTCCACCAATTTTGTGAAATAGTCTATTGCTGCAAGAAAGAACTTTCTGTTGCCGGGCGCAGTTGGGAGTAGTCCTACTATATCCAGGCCACACATTGCAAAGGGCCACGGGCTGGTCAATGGTAGAAGCTCCCTGGCTAGTTGATGTATTTAGTGTGCGAACTTCTGACATTTCTCACACTTCTTCACATACTTCTCTGAATCTGCTTGCATATACGGCCACAAATATCCCTGTGAAATTGCTCTGCAGGCCAGTGATCTTTCCCCTTGGTGGCTTCCGCAGACGCCTTCATGTATTTCGAACAAAAATGCCTCGACCTTACTGGGATGGACACACTTCAAGTAAGGTCCTGTGAAGGATTTTTTGCTAGTGATGGAGAGAGCCAAAATCCCTGTGATTTTGCTCTAATTTTGTTGGCTTCTTTCTTTTCTTCAGGTAAGCTGCCATCTTTCAAAAATACTATGATGGGGTCCATCCAGGAAAGGCGTAGCTTGGCACAACATGCTTTGGCTGCTTCGGGTTCTTCAATACTTGGTCTGGGTAGGAAGTCAATCAGCAATGGGTGTGGAATAGATGTATCTGCCATTGACGCAAAACCGGCCAACTCATCTGCTTTACTATTTTCCTCCCGATCGATTTGCTCTATCCGGACTACTTCAAACTTCATTATCTCCTTTCTGACCAAGTCTTGGTACTTAACCATCCTATCATCCTTTGCCTCGTAGTCGCCTGAAATCTGGTTGACTACCAACTGGAAGTCACTGTACACTATCAGCTCGGTAGCTTTCATGCAAAGTGTCGATTTCAAACCTACTAGCAATGCCTTATACTCTGCCTCGTTGTTGGATGCTGGGAAGCCAAGGTTGACTGTCTGTTCAATTGTTAGGCCATCCAATGAGATGAGAACTATGCCAAGTCCTGCACCGGGCTTGTTGGATGCTCCATCCACGAAGAGTTTCCACATCTCTCTGACGAATAGCTTCCAGCAAGTGGAGGGATCCAATGATGTCTTGGGATCAAGGGCGTTGTTGATGCTTTTTTCCAGGTTAGTGTCTACCATTAGGCTTTGATCCTCACTGTCTGATTGTCTCAAGACTTTACTTTTGGATGAGTCCTTACTGGCAGTACTGCGGTCTGTTCCTTCTTCTCTTTCTTTAGGCCTGAATGGCTTGCTATGCAGTTGGGCGTCCTGTTCTGGGGGTTGTGCTATTCCTGCGGTACTTTTCCCCCTTCTTTCGGTTGCTTCAGTCAAATTGATTGGGTAAACCTGGTGACTGCCTGGTGTGAACTCGGCCACGAAGTCCGCCAAAGCATGGGCCTTTATCGCAGTTCTTGGTTAGAACTTTATATCGAACTGCCCTAACTCCACTGCCCACTTCAAAATTCGTCCAGAAAAATCTGCCCTCTCAAACAAGGCTTTTAAGAAAAAGGTTGTTAAGACAACCACAGTGTGGGCATGGAAGTAGTGCGACAGCTTTCTAGACGCCATCATCAAAGCTAAGGCTAGTTTTTCCAATGGCAGGTACCTTGTTTCCGAGCCCAGGAATGTCTTGCTCACATAAAATATAGTCAGGTGTTGAATTCCTTCAGCTCTTACCAACACTGCGCTAACTGCATGCTGGGAAACTGCTAAGTACAAAAAGAGCTCCTCTCCTCGTACTGGGGTTACTAACAACGGAGGAGAGGTCATGTAGTCTTTCAAACTTTCCAAGGCGCAGTCGTACTTATCATCCCACTTAAACTTGGCCTTGAGTGCTTGGAAGAACAGTCGACATCTGTCTGACGACCGGCTTATGAACTGGTTTAGTGCGGTTGCTAGGCCAATGAGATGCTGTACCTCCTTGACTGTGTTTGGCCTGTCAAGATCCTAGATGGCTTTGATCTGAGAGGGGTCAGCTTCTATACCCTAATTGGTCACTAGAAAGTCTAGGAATTTACCTGACCCCACGCCGAATGCGTACTTAGATGCGTTCAGTCGCAACTTATGGGACTTCAAAAACATCTCATCTGAGTCCCTGAGATGGTCTCCCTCATCTCTGCTTTTGACTACCATATCATCTATGTAAGCTTTTATTGTTCTGCCTAACAATGGTTCAAACATTTTGGTGATCATCCGTTGGAATGTAGCCCCTGCGTTTTTTAGGCCAAAGGGCGTGACCATGTAGTAATATAGTCCTCTAGGTGTTATAAACGACGTGACCTCCTGATCCGGTTCATACATAGCGATCTGATGGTAATCGCGATACGCATTAAGAAAGCTAAGTTGATTATGCCCTGCTGTTAGGTCCACTAGTTGGTCTATTCGTGGTAGAAGAAAGCTGTCTTTTAGGCACGCTTTGTTAACTGTTCTGTAGTCCACACAAACGTGCCATTTGCCATTCTTTTTTGGCACCACTACAGTGTTAGAAATCCAGCTGGGATAGTGTACTTCTTTGATTGCCCCTGCTTCCAGCAGGTTTCCCACTTCCTCCACCACTATTTCTGCGTGGTGAAGTGTCGATCGGCAAGTTCGCTGTATAATTGGTCAGGTAGTTAGGTGGACATTGAGTTGATGGCAGATGAAATTGGGGTCAATGCCAGGAATGTCATACGGCGTCCAGGTGAATACTTTGATGTTAGAGGTCAAAAATTCCATGATCTCTATTCTTTCAGTGCTGGACAGAGACGAGCCGAGCAAAAAGAACTTTTCTGGGTTCTTTTCATCTATTCTTACCTCTACCAAGTCTTTTACTGCCTTCTGTTCGGCTGCTTTGCCAACATTTGTGAACAGTTCGTTGTTTTCTGGCCATTTGTACAAACCCTTTTGCAGCCCGACTGCCTTTTACTGTGACGAAACACTGTTTCGACATGATTTGGTCTCCTTAGACTTCTTCAATCACTCCAGTTTCGTTGGGGAACCGTAACCCCTGATGGTGGATTGATGCCATTGATTGCATGGCGTGCAACCATGCTCTTTCCAAGATTATGTTGTAAGTGAAAAGGACTTTCAATACTCAAAATTCCACCTATTTTGTCATCGTTCCTGCCTTGACCGGCAGAATTATCTTGCCCACTGGCCATTCTGGCATTGAGTTGAAGCCAACTAAGGGAGATGTTGCGGGTGCCAAGTCTTTGTTCTCCAGTTTTAGTTGCTTGAAGGTCTCGTAGTACATTATCTCACAAGAGCTCCCTTGGTCAATTAGGATCCACTTGATGTCGAAGTTCTTGACGCCGAAAGTAACCACCAGTGTGTCATTGTAAGGGCATTGTAACTTTGCTAAGTCATTGTTAGAAAAGGAGATGACGTTTGTTGCCTCTATTTTTTTCCTTTTGACGGTAGGTTGTGCACTTAGTACCTCTCTCATGTGCTCAGCCTTTTTGATCATCCCTCTGAGTTCACATTCCTGTTCAGGTTCAATGAACCCATATATTACGTTGATTATGCCTTGGGCGGACCGTCGACCGGTATCCCATTCGGCATATTGCGGTCCTGGGGGACTAGCTGTGTTCCCCCTTCAATATATTGGTCCAGGTGGCCTGCGGCCACTAGCTCCTCCAGATGTTTCCTTAATGGCATACAGTTTTCAGTTCGGTGCCCCTTTTCATCATGGAAAGTGCAACGGTACCTCTCATCGTAGCCCCTTTGCGTTTCTCCCAACTTGGCTGGCCGTTGAACGAAGGATACATCACGTATCTCGCTAAGAATCCAGTAGATAGGTTTACTGAATACTATGGTCATGGCAGTGTGGACTCTCAACTTCCTTGCTTAGAGATCCTCTCTGTTGGCTCATCTACCTTGCCTATTTTTGCTTGGTTGTTCAACCGTGTTGACTTTTGCTGCAGTCTTTCTATCTGGCATCACTATTATGCTAGATTTTGCTTTAGCGTGGGCGCTATATTCTTCTACTCGGATGTACTAATGTACTCTCTCCATTAGGGCCTCCATTGTGAGGGGTGTCATCATCGTCATTGAATCCTTCAACTTGTTACCTGCCGATAAACCCCGTTTGTACTGTGCAATGGTGAGGTTTGTGGGGAAATCCCCAATCTGATTAAAAGTCTTCCAATATCGACTGTTGTAAGACTTTAACATTTCCTTCTCTCCCATGTCAATAAAGAGGAGCTGGTCAATCTCCACTGGCGTCTTGGTGTTTATTCTGAATCTGGTCACAAATGCCTTTGCTAACTGCGCCTATGAAGCTATGCTACCTTCTGGCAACCTTTTAAACCATGTTAGACCCAGGTCACCAAGGTTGGAAGGAAACAAAATACACATTAGGGCCTCGTTTCGTCGATACATGGCCATAACCTGGTGAAAGTGGCTTAAGTGCATGTAGGGGTCTGACTTCCCCTCATAAGTAGTGAATTTGGACTGGTGGAAGCCTAAGGGTAGTGGTGTGTTCTCAATTGCCGGAACAAACGGTGAGCTCTATAACCTTGCTAACACTTTATCTGCTGGTTCGTAAGCAAGGTGTAGTATTGGCATCCCTACCTCGACACTCCCATGTGTCCTAGGAGCCAATCGCTGTAGAGCTGAAACTCTATGAAGGTCGTGAGCCTGGGTGTCCTCCTTCCATCGGGCCATTTCCTTTAGCATTGTTCACAGGTCTGCCGACCTAGGCAACTCCGTGTGCCTAGATGTCATTTGGTGTGTATGCGATGGCCGATAACTACTTCCCTCCGTATACGACCTCTCAGTCCTCGTTCTCTCAAACCTGGAGTAACAAGTCCTAGAGGTTCGTGATTGTGTATCGCCTGTCCTTAGGCTTCTACTTTCCGTCTGAGACGATGTGCACTTGCCTATCACGATCTTCTAAGTGGCGAGGGTGCACCCTGCTCTTGCCCACCTCTTTTTTCGCTGCCCTTTTGCCCTTTATCTGGCGCTTCATAGTCTCCATGTCTGCCGCCATCCTCCTTATTAATTCATCTTGCTCCCTCACGCGATCCTCCAGAACTTGGGGATCCATCCTTCGCCTCTGTCTGTTAAGGCTTTAAGAGTGACACAGACTTGAGCCCTGCCTATCTCGCATGTCTCTCCGTGAGTTCCGTTGCTGGGGATCCAATTCTACCATGGGCGGGACAAAAGGTAGACCTTCGCATCTCCCGCCCCCTTCTGGGGTTTATCCATCAATGGCAGAATGGGGTAAATCTTCGTTGTGCACCATTGAACTTAGTGGAAGGAGAAACTTTAATCAAAAGGTTTGTTCTTCGTGTATCTCACACAGACAACGCTAATTGTACGAGCACGAAAAATAATCTTCTCGTATAATCATGTTGATCAAGGTTGAACTCCTCCAAACGTCGTCACTTTGCTACCTGAAAACACAAATGTAAGTTAGTTGGCGGGTGTGTGCCGAAAACCTCTCTGATGCCTAAGTTAGAAAATAGACAATAGATACAAAAGCTCTGTGTATTCTAGAGTAAAAATTGTGATATCTGTACATAGCTCTTGTATGAGCTTTTGTAGATTCTGCCTGGCATAATCCTAGTAGGACTCCAACTCTCCTAAACAGTGTCCTCCTAGGAATCACACTCCCAAAGATAATGCCTATCTTGATAATACCCTACTCACTACCAACCAAGTGAGATGGCTTAAACCTTCTTACCTCAGTTTGGTAACAGCTCAACCGAGCTAGCATGGTCGTGCCCTATGCCAGACTTAATTGTACTCACACAGCTCGGTACTACTTTAGGCAACACAGCAAGTCATTACTGCTTAGACGACGCCCTGTAGAGCTATCATATACCTCGGTCCTCCTTCCAACGATACCTTGGTCCAGGACAGCCAGACTAGGCCACTGGTAGCTTGCCTCTGACCGAACTGTCGGGATAAAAGACCAAGCTTCATTACCTCGGCCTGCAATTCGGCCCAACTTCTAGGAGATTGCACCTAGCTCAGTCCATTTCAATAGTTGCACTTTGCTCGGCCCAATTTACACATAAATTACCCTCTCACCAACAAAAAAATGCAAATGACTTATTAAATATGGTATCACATTGATTGTATTTTTTATCTCATTTGTTTTATGATAAATTACAAACAAACCTCCTGAGATTTACTTAAAGAATAATACTATATGTACCAATTAGTATACTAACTAGTGTACCAATTGATGATGTGACATAATTTAAGGAATTTTTAGTATTTGTAATTTGTATAATGAGTGAGGTTAATAATAATGTCATAACTAGTATTGGTACACTAGTTAATACGCTAATTAGTGCATGTAGCACTACCGTTTACTTAAAATACGAATTACTCTATATGGTTCTGAAAATTATATCGCGCCCCTGAAATTTCTAATTTCATAATAAATAACCCATTTTATTGATAAATTTTTTAATGCATTAATATCAAAATTTTAGCATAACAACAATGATAATTAAATATAAATTCAGTGATAAAATCACTGAGTGATTTGTAAAAAAGAGACGTCATTCGCTCATTCACACTTCTACTCACTTATTCACATGACACTCTCATCCTACATATATATACACAACCAATAACTAATAAATTTATCAATGAAACATGAATTTACTACATATATGTTTTGAAATATATATATATATATATAGAGAGAGAGAGAGAGAGAGAGAGAGGAGGCGGGTAAGATTTGAAAAAATAATATTTTTTGGAGACATTTTGGAGTCAATTTCACCATTGAAATAACTAGATCGACGTAGAAATAGAACTAAATAGACGTAAATCTAGAACTAGATCGATGGATCGATGACCATATAGTGGAGATCGGAGATGTAGAGTGTAGATCGGTAATGGTTGATGTGATTGGTGAACAACGATAGTGGATTTGTGATAGTGGAGTGTTGATTGATAGCGGTAACGAATGGACAATGACGGTAGCGAGAAGATGATGGTGGCGGCGGTGGTGATGGTTGAATGACAACGGTGGCGACAGTCATGGTGGCTAGATGGTGGCGACAGTGGCAGTGTGATGGCAGTAGTGGTGAACAATGGTAGTGTGGAAGTTTTGGAGACATGGTAAGGGAGCGTGAGAGAGCGTGAGATGCTAGACAGAGAAGATAAAAAAAAAATTTGTTGAATAATATGAGGACAACACATAGGTAACGTAAGATTTATTAGTATATTGAAAAAGTTAAGAGTATTTATTGATGTTTAAGTCCACTTAATAGAATTAGCTAGTATTTAAGATTGAGAACATTTGACATTTTTTTTTTTTTGACATTTCAAGACAAAGATTATTATTGTTATTTTTTGTGGGAATGAACAAAACATATATATATATATATATATATTTGTTTTGAACAAACGTGAAAACTTCCAAAATTGGGGCCTTAGCATGGATATCTATATAGTGAGAGACTAAAAGGGTTTGTATCATATGCATCAAATGGCGTGTATCGTATGTATATTATAATTATAGTAAAAAAAATGACATAATTTTATTCTTTTTGAGTCATAACTAAAAAAAAATCATGACCAAATACAAAAAAAGACATCAAAATCTCAAAACAATATCATAACTAAAGAAGAAAATTAGTCATAACTAAATAAGAAAATGGTGCAACTAGGGTACATATGGTGTGGGGTGTGTATAATAGAATTCTCCTATAGCGAATTATGAATAAAAGTATATTTATTCATAGGGAAATATTATGATACACACCCTCAAAATGTATGTACCATATGCACCTTTTTTTTTTTTTTTTTTTAATCAGCAAAGAAAACTTCATTGATTATAACAGTTAAGAACAAAGAATCAATCAATAAAGAGGAGGGGGTGCAAAGAGCATCGAGGCTCTCAAACTAATCCCAATAAGATTGGCACTAGAGAGAGAGAGAGAGAGACCAAATGCAAGCACACCACCTGGTTGATAAGGAACCAACCAAAAGAAAGAAGACAAGGGCAAAGGGCAAGAGAGAAGGAAAGGGGAAAAAAAACCAAGAACCCAGCTGCTGAGTTAAGAACAACCCTTGATTTGTCTCCACTTGAAAACAAAATCTTCAACTGAGAAGAGGAAATCCTTTATACATGCTTTGAGCCAAAGAGCTGTTCTGATTTTGATGAGCTCACACAAACCAGAGGAATTGGGTTGAGTCTCAGTGAAGGCACACTCATTCCTATGTTTCCAAAGAGACCAAAGAGCAACTAGGGGGATAACTTTCTAAATTTTCCTTTCAAGGCTCTTGAATTTTCTACCCAATCACTAGTTGAAAAGACCTTCCACTGATTCTTGAATACACCAATGAAACCCCCAATCATGAATCACAGAAGACCAAATAAACCAGGAGAATGGCAACTAAGCAAGACATGAACAACAGATTTAGATTTGGAACTGTAAAAGGGGCAAACACTGCTGTCTAATATGCCAATTCTGTGTAAAAACTCTGCAAATTTAATTTTGTTTTTCCAGGCCAACCAACAAAAAAGGGAAACTTTAGGGGGTAATGCATTATTCCAAATAAACTTACTAATTTTGAGATAAGAACCAAGTAGAGAGCTATTGAATGAGTATAGAGCAAACATAGAGAAAATACCAAAGCTTGCAAATGCACTAACTCAAACTAGACAGTCCGCACTCTCATGACTTAGAGGAGGAGTTGAGAATAAGATAGCAATCAATCTAACTTCTTCATCCGGTTCCAAAGCATATAGCACTCTTTTATAGGGAAAATTCCAAACACTTGAGCTGGACTTTCTATCAAAGAAGTGATGAAGAGTAGGGCTGGGCATAGGGTAATCTGAACTGCACAATCCACCCAACCCTAACCGACCCGCATACAAATAGGCAGTTTTGCAGACATAATGCGAGCGGATGCGGTTTGAAATATGACATGATTGCGGGTTGCATGCGGGTTGTGATTTTAACCCGCACCTGTAAGAACCTACCCGCACTTAGACTTTATTTATTTTTATTTCTTAAACTTGGACCGTTGTTATTTTATTATTGCATTTTGGATAAATGTAAAAGTTAGTGAAGAATTACTTTTAGGTAATCTTAGGATTTTGAATGATTTTACTTTAATTGTATTGTTGGGTAGTAGATAGTGAATGAGATTGATGATCTAATTTAGGATTTTGAAAGATGTGCTTGTGTTAGTTTATGATTTCATTTAAATGTTTAGGATTTTGAATGATTTGTTTGTATTAGGAATTGATTTTGTTGTGTTTTTAATTTTATAAGTTTTAATTTATTAATCATTAATCTTGGAGCATTTTAGAAAATAGGGGGAAAAGGACCCAAAATAAATATTTACAAAATGGAAAGAAAAAAAAAAGGCTCCAAAATAAATTTTTAAAGGAAAAGTTCAATTCGCAAAATTGACCCGCACAAACTGCAACTCGCACTGCAAGTGATTGCAGGTTAAATTTTTCTCAAACTATATACATGCGAATGGATTCAAACCAATCTATAAATCATCTAAAACCGAACCACGACCACTCTTAAGGAAGACAGACATTTTTTGAGACTCAGTCAGTTGAAATATTTGCGTTAACTAATTAGGATGACGCCATAGGAATTATTATATGATGACGCCAGACAGAAATATTTAGGATGAAGACAGACATTAATTATATGATGACACCATAGGAATTATTATATGATTCAGTAATTATTACGTCTAGCAACTAATTAGGATGTATTGTAGGGACACTTGGATACATAAATATGGACATGAGACTCAAATACAATAGTGCCACACGGACATTACAATTTTCTTAAAAAAAATTAAAATAAAAAATATGACAAGACATGGCAGGAACATAGTAACAAATAAAAATATATAAATATATATATATATGTATATATATTTCATGCCTTGAATATTTAAGATCCGACTCATGAGGATTAAATATAAATAATAAAAAAATATATAATATTAAGTACAATAAAAGGGTTTCTCTCACATATATATATATATATAACAATGTCATTTAATACATGAGATTCTCTAACTATATATATCTTATATTCCACATCTAAATAAAGTGAATATACAATATGTAATTCCAAAAGCAATAACAATAAATGTAACTGAAATGTATTTAGGCTTACAACAAACAAAAAGGTATAATCCTTACAAAAGACTACACTCAACCTACACAAAATGGGCCCAAGACCTATAAATCAAAAGAGCTCTTGTAATGACTCCAAAATGCGTATAGGAAGTCATCCTTATTTAATTAGGGGTTAATGTGTTTTAATTTAACTATATCTATTGGAATTGAAGAACTATCTATTGAGTTATGATTTTAAAACTGGAATTGACGACCTTTACTGTAACGATCGGGAATTTTTTTCCTCCGCTCGAGCGGGGGAGTTAACGCTTGAGCGGACTTTTGGGGTTTCCAGTAATTTTGCAGGCAGACTGAAATTCTAGGAGTGGTGATTTACCGCTCGAGCGTAGAAGTGGTCGCTCGAGCGGACGGCTTTCTTGGTCTCCGCGCTCGAGCGCAAGGTTGGGCGCTCGAACGAGTCGCCTGGTTAAGTTTGAACTTCTGAGGCACGTGGGCTCATTTTTGACATTCTTATTAGTGTATTTGGAATTTTCTTATCTTATTCTGGGGTATTGATTGAGGTGGTGGTATGATGGTAAAGTAAGATTGGACCAAAGAATATAATTCGGATAGTTATTCTATGATCAGCCGTCACTCATTTGCCCTTTTCTTTTTCCACACTTTGAATATGGATGTGAGGTTAGAACCATTGGAAAGATTATTTCCGGGGCTTCAATTTGGACACAAGAACGACCTAAAACGAAGTCCGGATGGGAGAATTATACCTGTTCAAAGTTTTGAAATTTGTGCTGGAAACAGGTACGCTCGAGCGGGAATATAGACGCTTGAGCGGGTTTTGCGAGTCAACAACTTAAAAACGGGATTTTTTAGATCATTTCTCACTTTTCCTTTTCCCCTCTTCTTTCCTCTGTCCTAGGACCGAGAAACCCTAGGTCCTTGATCTTCAATACCTTCCATTTCCCTTAGTTTTGATCAAGATGGACCAAGATCATCCATCAAGAAGTGAAGAAGCTTGAAGATTATTATGTTCTACCGATTGGAATTTCGAGATTTCAGAGGATTCTTCTCAATCTTTGCTCCTTTGCTTGATTCTTGAGGGTCAGGTACAGGGGCAGACCAAGCATCTGAACACTGTGAGTAGTAGTACTGTGGTTGTACGTTTAATTATCGTTAACGATTCTCAGTGTTAATATTTCGTTCCTTGCAAGTAAATATGTTAACAAAATGCAGATTGGAAAATCTAAAGGCATTATTAAGTAGTATGTTCTGTTTACTATTGGCAATGAATACTAACATTCTGTTATTTGCAAGATAGCTATAGTGATTTATGACGAACAAAGGGAACATATAAGCACTATGGAACCATGGTATTCACGTATCTCTGATTTCATTCAATCTGGAAAATGTGCTTACCTTTCGTTAATGATTATCGGGCATGTCCTGTTCAACTTAAGTTAACTATGTTAACTAATGTGAATGATGTAACGGCTACCATTAGTACTCTGTTAAGTACAAGTCAACTATGTTAACATATATGAACAATCAAACAAAGGTGTATGCTTCTATATGCTATTAATAGATCAAGTGAACTACACCATTTCTTAATGAATAATTAGTTAAGACCACGGATTGTTTTACACGTTAATACCTACTAAACATTATGATAAACAACGGATTGACTTACGGATGACTCAACCTGAAGACAGAATTAAATATCAATGACCTTGTCATGTGACTCACATTATGATGTAAACTGTTATGTCTTTGTTAAATGTACTGTAATGACATGATGTAACAAGAAATGCTCTATGTTTTGATATGTTACGTTTTGACTTAATGACCAGTTGTCCATATATGTAAAGTGCTCATGACATCCGTAGCACACGGCCCTTACCCGGGGGTAATAATACCGTGGTTCAAGGATGTTACAAGTTTACGTATGTTACAAGTTTACATATGTTACAAGTTCAAGTATGTACAAGTTTAAGTATGTTACAGTTCATGTATGTTATAAGTTCTTAATATCGGGGGATTCCTTTATGGAACTAACAAGAATGCTTTATGTTGATTTGATAACGCTATCGAAGTGCCAAGTATAATCAAGTATGAATTCTGATTTTTGTTTATGATTCAAGTATAATGCATATGTCTGAATTTGTTTCCGTTTATGGTATGACATGGTATGTATGGTTTGGTCTGTAAGACCTATTAATTACTGGTATGGAACAGAGTACTACTTGGAACTAAGTGCTACATTGTGAGCCACCTCTAGAGTCCATGTGAGACACCTCTTGAGTCCATACATATATGAACTAGGCTTAAAGCCAATATGGGCCTATGGCCATTCTGTATGATCTATTAGGTAAAGGCCATTCTGTATTTCTGGTATGGAGCAAAGTGCTGTACGGAACTAAGTGCGGCAATGCGAGTTACCTCTAGAATCCGTACGAGCCACATCTTGAGTTCATACATATGTGAAAGTTATGAGGCTGAAAG
Organism: Camellia granthamiana; assembly: GCA_036172215.1. Classification (NCBI taxonomy): domain Eukaryota; kingdom Viridiplantae; phylum Streptophyta; class Magnoliopsida; order Ericales; family Theaceae; genus Camellia; species Camellia granthamiana. Next base: position 75,845,155 of record CM069910.1, read on the forward strand.
CCGTTATGTGCAAGTTATGAGGCCTATGGCCATTCCGTATAAGTTATTATGAAATGAAACAAAGTGCTACACAGAACTAAGTGCTACGATGTGAGTCACCTCTAGAATCCGTGTGAGACACCTCTTGAATTTATACAAATATGTTCAAGAGCTTTATGCCATATGTTCAAGGGCTTCATGCCATATGCTCAATGGCTTCATGCCATATGTACAAGGGCTATATGCCAACATGCTTAAAAGTTTACTGCTAATATGTTTAAGGGCTATCGCCACTCTGTTCAAGGGCTTAAATTCATTATGTTTCAAGATGTTGTGTTTCAAGTCATTATGTTTCGAGACTGGGCCTAAAGTCGTTATGAAATGAACACAGAATCAATTAACCTTATGCCCTCTTATTTATGTATGCATTGAAATATATTATAATTCAAGTTGAATATTGAATTGTTATGTACTATTATTCACTGAGCTTCTCTCACTTTGTGTTATGTCTATTCTGTAGGTAAGCACTTTGGGAGTCCGTCTTAACCCTTGATGCTCACCCTTCAATTATCAACCCCAGTATGCCCAGGCTCCCAGACTGAGCCCATGCATTTACATGAAGTTTTGTTAAAATTTTAGCTTGCACTTTAATTATTTACCTAAGGTGAAAGTGTATGTATTTGACTCCTTTCTTTACCAATGTTCGGTTATACGCACCATTATGTGTATGGGTATGTATTTAGATAAATGGCTCTTACGTATGTGATCTTGGAATGTTAGTTTTAGCTCAATGGATGTTATTTTAAGTTATTTTGTAATATTAAATGCTTCCGTTCAGGCCCCATATATTATATATATCAGGTTAAGTGTCCGTTTCTGCATAGGTCATGCCCGAACTTTTTGGGGCGAGTTTGAGGCGTGATAGCTCTTATATAGCTCATGCACATATGTCATGCCTCGCCTCAAGGTCGAGGCACGCCATCAATACCTGAAAAAGATTTTAGCCATGCAAAATGAACATATAGTCGAACAAGGTAATATTTCACATGATAATATGTCTTTACACATGTATATGATCATGATGCTATATATGTATAGTATGCCCAAAATGGTTTCTCAATCTCATTATTATCGACTCGGTGAATCCTTTCAAGTGCATATATATGCCAGTTATCATCGCTAAGTATCACCTAATCTAGTGAGCTATCTGAAAAAATACTCTGCCAGTAACCATCGTTAAGCGTCACCTAATCACCACCAAAATTATTGATTTCTAATCGGAAGGACCTTGGTACCTACACCGTGTAGGTTTTCAGTCTTTTACCATGGACTATCTAACCAAATTATTTCAATCTCATCTATACATCACCCGGATTCACCACCAATGTTCAATTAAAACCATAGCATTTAATGTAGTCAATGCAACACATGCAAGTATTCAATTCTCGTAAAATATGCTCCATCCACCTTTGTTCAATAGTGGATTTTCATTTCCATGAATTCCATAATTTAATAATACAATGAATATGGGTTTTCATCAAACTATTGTATCAATATCTACAATAATACCATTTTTCACCAATGGCCAATACAATTATCTATAATAATGATATAATTTCAATAATAATAAACAATAATTTCCAATTTCAACACAATAACATAATTTCTTTCAACATAACATCACCAATTTTAATATAACACTACTAATTTCTCATTTGGTACAATTTCACAAATTATGGCTTTTTACAAAATTGGGGCTTTCTCACTTTTAAGCACCTTCATGCAATTTTATACAATGAAAATAAGTTTAATAAAAAATTATAGAAAAATACCCAATCAATTATCAAACCCTAACTCCTTAACATGCCATTTCTCATCTCTCTACAAATATCCAAGGTTTATCTAATAAAATAACCATACATCCATCCATAAACTCATATTAAACAAATGAAAAGAGGAGAAACACAAACTTTTGAAAATGCTTGAGTCAACTATTGGCTTGGATGATCTCGAAGCCCTTGTCAAGATTTATGACCTTAATACTCAAGTTGAAGATCAGTTCTCAATCCAAGATTTTAATAGAGGTTTAATGGTGGAGAGAGAAAGTGTAGAGAGAAGAGAGATATAGAGAGAGAATGAGTGATGTACAAATGTCTAAGGCCCCTATATATAATAGAAGCATAAAAGTAGCTTTAGGTCTTACAAATCTAATCAAAAGTGTAGCTTTCATGCATTAAAGTCAAACAGACTGCTTAAGGGGACAAAAGTTCGCTTAAGTGGGGAATGATTGCTTGTAGGATCTTTGTTTTCTGAAATAGATTGCTCGAGCAGTAAAAAGTGTACTCAAGTGGTGAATGAGTGCTTACAGGATCTAATTTTTTGAAAATCAGAGCTGTCTAGGTCTATGGACCTCTTAAGCGGTCAAAAGTATGTTCAAGTGAACTATGCTGACATCTTAGGTGCCCGAACTTTGAATAAACATAACTCTCTTGTCCGAACTCCGTTTTGGGCCATTTTGTGTTTAAATTGAAGTCTTGGAAGTAAGCTTTCTAATAGTTCTAGCTTCACATTAAGTGTAATGCCCCAACCCTTCACATATCATCGATATTGTCCGTTTTGGGCCACGCCTGCACGGATTTGTTCTTCCCAGTGGGTCACCTATCCCAGAACTACTCCAGCCTAAGCACGCTTAACTGGGGAGTTCTAATCAGAATCTCACCACCCGGGAAAAGGCCTCGATGCTATACAAGGGTTCAGGTTTTTACTTTTATTGCCCAGGAACTCCCCCTTACATTAAGATTCAAAGTGTGAAGAAAAAAAATAATAATAAATAAATATCTAAATTTTGGAGTATTTAGTCCAATATTGCTTAGTCATCTTGCTAGCACATCAATCACAGTTCTAAATATTTAGAAGGATGTCTCAATTAGAATAATTGAAAGTCAAATGCAAACCTGTTATTACCATGAGTTCGGAAACAATACAAGTATTAGGTAACGGGTACCAGCTGACATAAGTGAGTTGGGTTTATGACTCAGGATGCTACAATATAAGAACATTATTACACTAAAAATTTAATAAATGTGTGTGCTTTACACATGACCTATTTTATTTTTTTATTTTTTATTTTATTTTTTTATTTTTTATAAATTCCTAACAGAATCGTAACTAAAAGAGTTAACTGTAATAAAATAATACTTTAAAGGGGTTAACTGTTGAATTTTGAAATATAGGAGAACTAAATGAGTCATAGTTTAAGGGATTTACTGTAATGTACACCCTTTTGAATATTTTATGTAACTCCATCTATCTAACTTTTTAAAAGCAAGTAAAATATAATTTTAGGATTGATATAAGTTTTATTTTTAGTTAAAAATAATGTTTTTTTTATTATCTATTATTAAAATGAGTAAATTAAAAATACATCTTCTGAAATTTGTTTAAAATACAAATCATCCCTATGTTTCTAATTTCATAACAAATGGACTCTTTTATTAATAAATCATTAAGTCAATTAACAATATTTAATAATGTCATAAATAAATTTCAATTAATAATTCAAATAATTTTATTATTGTAGAAGAGAACATTTAAGAATTTTATTTTTTTTAGTTAATTATGCTAAATAAAAAATTCTGATAATGGAATATTTATAATTTCTAAATCATAAGAGTCAATCTATATTTTAAGTAAATTTCATGAAGTACATTCGATATTTTTGTTAATGGTAAAAAAAATTTATGGTTTAAGTTGTTAAAATTAAGTATCATTTTTTATCTAATGATCGATACTGTTTGGTGCAGCTAATTATAGATTAATTGATAATCCAAAAATAAAAACTAGAAGCACCCCGCAGTTAGCTTTTGAAAATAAGTTTTTTTTTTTCAATTTATTTAAATTACTTTTATCTAATAAATTATAATAGAAATTACATCAAACAATTTGGCATACACTTTCAAAATAAAAAAATAAAAAAAAAAAATAAAAAAAAATTTGGTTGACATTATGCGGATTGGTGGTTTTGTTGTTCATTGTTTTGTTGAGTCGGGAGAGCCAGCCGGAATTGAGATCGGATTAACGAAGGTAACGATCTGTTACTGTGTTTTTTGTGCTTAATTGAACATTCGTACTCTGTTTGATAGCTAAGAAAATGCAGAAATGAAAGGACATTTGAATTATGAATCGTAGATCCCTAATTGGGAATCACTTAATTGAACATCTTTTTTTGTTTTGTTTTGTTTTATTTTGTTTTTTTGGATCAAACTAGTTTCTATTTAACCCAACCCCCCACCCCCAAAAAAAAAAAAAAAAAAAAAAAAAAAAAACAGAATACAATACAAGTTGTGAAAACTCAACCAAAGACATTGTGGATCTATTATGACATTATTGTGGAGAAGCAACTATTTTGTACCTGCTTTTATTGAACATCTTTTTTTTTTTTTTTTTTTTGTTTTGTTTTTTTGGATCAAACTAGTTTCTATTTAACCACCCCCCCCCCCCCCCCCCCCCAAAAAAAAAAAAAAAAAAAAAAAATAGAATACAATACAAGTTGTGAAAACTCAACCAAAGACATTGTGGATCTATTATGACATTATTGTGGAGAAGCAACTATTTTGTATCTGCTTTTATATCATTTATGATTCATTTAGTGTAGCTGCATTTCAAGCACCTGCTATATAGGTTGTCATCTTCAGAAATGCTTGTGTTTTTCGCCTATAAATTATGATAGAGAAATTTTGTGGCTTCAAATTCGAGGGAAAACATGAGATGGAAATTTTGGAGATCTAACAAGTTGTAAACACTAGGAATAAAGTAGACGGGTGTTTTGCAATAAAGAATGTATGATATGCTAATAGTTGGACAAAGGATAAGATACTGCGAGGAGAAAGTTTATGAATTGAGGTATAATTTGCACAACAAAATACTAAAAAATTGTAGTGAGGTTAGCTTGAAAGAAACCCTATCATGATGAGTTTTTTGCTTTAACTGGCAGTGTTTGGAAACATAGGGGAGGTACATCAAGTGCATAGATCTTGAGAATGGTAATTGGTAATATGTGATCTTAGAGTTTGCTGCATGGTTTGGCTTCCTTATAATTAATGTGCACATTAAAGAGACATGGTTGAATAATATATATATATATTTTTCCTTATCATCTCAAAAGAGTATGATATATCCAGTTTCAAATGCATGGTGATGGAATCATGAATTTTGGAAGTTTGTTTGGGCAAGAAAAGGTGAACATTTAAAAACTGTGACAAGGATAACAATTTATTGAGATGTTGATATGTAAAGGCTAAAAAGGGCTTTTAGAAAGCAAAAAAGTGATACCAAGAGATAGAAGTAAAGGATAACAATATATATTTTTTTTTTTTTCAGTTCAAAAAAAAAAAATGAAAAAAAAAAAAAAAAAAAGAGATAGAAGTAAAGATATTGTACTAATTGGCACTTGAATAATTGTATATTGAAAGACTACAAGCACTCAGACAGAAAGAAAGTTGAAATCTGTAATGGGAAAATAGTAGCAACTCATATTCCAAAAGATGAGATTATTCTATGCGATTGGGCCCTAATCTTATAGTCAGTTTTTTGGTTGAAAGTATTTTGCTCATAAAAAATAAAAACACCTCAGAAAATGATAAATCAGTAAGCACAAGAGTAAACAACACCTATAAGGATGTAACCAATGCTAAATAGATACTTAGATACCAATAGAGATCTCCAAGGCTACAAAAAAGAGATCTCCAAGGCTAAATAGATACTTAGATACCAATAGATAGCAGCAAAGATATTATTGTACTAATTAGCACCTAAGGCAGAGCAATTGTATTGAAAGACTACAAGCACTTAGACACAAAGAAAGTTGAAATCTGTAGTGGGAAAATAGTAGCAACTCCTATTCCAGAAGATGAGATTATTCTGTGGTTGGGCCCTAAAGAGCATGAAGAAGTGATCTCTATGGTCAAATGATTTGTAGAAAATCATACCTCCTCCAGAGTTGGTTACCATAGAAAGCTCTAGAGAGAGAAGCTCAACTAGAAAGAAACCTCTTAACCTTTAATTCCAAAGTTTTCTAGTACATCAGGGCAAAAAACATCGCCAAACTAGGTTGAAGTTGGCTCCTTGAGCAAAAACTTAACTAAATGAAAATAATGACACCTCTTCCAGTAAGTAGCAACTAGTAATTGGTGGCCATAATCATGTCAGGGTGTTTACTGTTTAACATGTTGCTATTGCGTAAGTAGCATCTGCTAGATTGCTTCCTTCAGTAGAACATGGTTTCAATAACTTTTCTAGCTTGTTTCGATTTCATCCAAACTTGGGTTTCCACATTATTTATATGGTTGGAAAGCTTGAAATTGTACTTTGAAACCAGGTTTTTAATTGGTTATTGAATCCTTAATACTTGTTGAGTTATGACATTTTGCTCTCATTAAATAAAAATAAAAATAAAAAATTCATGAAACTTTCGTAACTTTTTCATTTTAAATTGGATCAACACCCATTTTATATGCATTTAGAGCTATTTTATAGTACTAAAGGATGGTGGAAACCAAATTTGAAAGATAATAACTTTTTCACTTAAAATAATGACTAAAATCAAATCCTTCTAAACACCGCCGGTGTTAGTTTGGTCATTATTCGCAATTCATCTTTTAACAATTTTTAGTTTAGAGATTCATTCCTAGGAATCAACTAGGGTCTACAACCATTCATAGAATTTTGCTTGAGTTTGTGATCACTTCAAAGAATCTTGGTTGTAGTCTCATTGTAATTTGAGCCTTTTGTGTTTTCGCCATCCAAAAGAAGGTGCCTTAGATTTATTTCAGGTCAAAATGGACCTTTGTTTCATATGGGTTTTGAAATTCCATGTACTCCCAAAGATTAAGTCTCCTTTTTAATTAGGGAAAAATTCTTAGACATCAATTACAAATATAAAAGACATACATGTTTAGATTACGATATATGTTGTCTAGATATTGAAATGAAACAGGTTAATTACACGGACCGCCCTTGAGGCTTCTGATCACTGCAGACCTCCTTTGTAGTTTCCGAAATAACTTTGCCCTCCATTTTATGACAATATACAAGAACCTCCCCTTTGTTATGCAATCATTAGAGTTGTTACCTAAATCATATGATGTCATCAAGTTTGAGTTTATAAACACCAAGTTCCATTTTTCTAGCAATGCAAAGACAAAAATAGCATTTTTTATGCCACTACCAAACACCCCCAACCCCATCATTGCCCTTGCATCCAAACACCACCTTTTTCATTGGACCAATTCCCTGCCAAACTGACAGACACCCCAAGAATTCTCTCTCTCAATTCTGTAATGAA
>CM069910.1:75852675-76035175 GCA_036172215.1 Camellia granthamiana
CACCGCCTTCCTGCTCATCACCTACATATATATATAGAGAGGATGAGCTTGGATACTCAGTGAATGATATTAGCAATAAAGGGTTAAATGAACGATATCCAAGATCTTTATCAAAACAATACAATATCATAACTTTACAAATCAAAGGGATGAACCAAGTTCATCTATCAAATCTTTCAAAGCTTCTTGGATGTTAATAACATCTACATAATGCCAACGATGACATTCCGGACAAGCAAACCCACGCGGAAAACCGTCAGTGGCAAAACAAGGTGCAGTTGCATTATAGTTCCCTAGCACTAAGGACTTTCAAAACAAGGGTGCAGTTGCATTATAGTCCCCTGACACTAAGGACTTTCAAAACAAGGGTACAGTGGCATTATAGTCCCCCTGACATTGAGGACTTTCAAAACAAGGGTGCAATTGCATTATAGTCCCTTGACACTAAGGACTTTCAAAACAAGGGTGCAGTTGCATTATAGTCCCCTAGCACTAAGAACTTTCCCAAGAATGCCATCAAAACAAATATAATACTTGATACAAAACTAGGGATAATCATTCATGCTTGATCAAATACTTTTACAAACGAAGTAAAGCTTTATCAAAACTTTATAACATAACTTTATTAAAAATACCATTCACATAGCTCTTCGGGTGAGGAGATTACAAGCAAGGATCCAAGGCCTACAAATACATAATAAATCCCATTGAATGCACTTCAAGAAGTCAAGAAGAGATGGTCAAAGATGGATATGAAATGCATCCCTAAACAAGCTTTACATGTGTGCAAATGATCTCGGCACTTCTTTCAAAACTAAGTCAAAACAAAGCAGTCATGTACTGGGAGTCAAACACTGTTTTTCATCTCGAAAAACATGCTGGGTACCAACCAGGTCTTAGCCGAGGTCCCACACCTCTTGGCCAAGGTGTGGTCCCAACGACCACATTCAGGGAAATGAAGTCTGGAAAAAATCTGGGTTTTCCTTTGAAGAACATGAAGAATATGAACATGGAGAACATGGATGTTAAAATCATAGCTTCTTTATTCGAAATCTGAGATTTTTGTGAGATGAGTTCGAAAACATGGACCTGGGCACCCATACTTGGAGATCTTATGAAAACAAACACAAAAACATAGATCTTGATACAACCTTTCGGATCAAAACATAGTTTTATTTTATGAACACAAGAACATCATTTTCTCTTTCTAAAACAAGCTTTAAATCAATGCATGGCTCATGAATCATGCTAGATCATGCAATGTGATCGGTTCCACATAAGAATAACAAGAGTAGACCAAGAATCTAACCTCAAAACACGGATCTAACGGTTCAAGGTACGAAGATCAAGCTTGGAAATCTAGTTCTCTCCCTAAGAACTCCTTCTTCTTCTTCCTAGAGCTTCTCTCTCTACCATGCAAAATATGACACACAATGATATGTTTTCTCCCACTGCCGGCTGACTTAACCCTCTGCTGGGGCACGTGGCAACGATTGGTTAGCTCTCCTAAAAAAGGTGACTGACTGACAAGACAAGAGCATGACAAAGTGTATACAACAAGCAAGGTGACAAGGGCACTCTGGTAAGGCGAGGATCTCGGGTTATAACATCGGCTTCGGCAAAAGGGGTCTCAACGATCTCGGCTAGGAAGGATAACACTAGACCTAGCTGTGCCACACCTCGGCCTAGATGTGCCACACCTCGGCCTAGGTCATACCAGTCCAGGAACAAGATCACTTAGGTGCAAGGATGACATCTCGGCCTAGATAGTACACATCTCGGCCTTGGTGATGAACACCTCGGTCTAGATAATGACATCTCGGCCAATATGCCAGGGTGAAGGTAGAGGTCAACCAAAGGGGTTCCAAGATGGTCCTAGATGTAAAAGGTCCAAAGGCATGACCTAGGCTTAAGATGACCTCGGCTTCACACACCAAGCAAGGGACAAATCATACAAACAATACTTAAGCCAAAACACATAGGTATAAAAACAAGACGGAAACCTTACTTTAGGCAATACAAGTCAAAACCACAAGTGCAAGCTTAACAAAACAAAACATGCAGATGCACATGAACGTGACTAAGATAGGGATGAGGGTCACTACATTATTTGTGATTTCTAAACAACTTTGTGAGTTTGGGATTTTTGGAACAAATCTAGGGCTTTGGGTAAAAAGATCAAAAGAGAGGTTTTTCACATGGATTCTTGGAAATGATTTTCAGGTTGGAGATAATGTTGAGTTGGGAAGAAATAGTTGATTGTGATACATGGGGTTGATTTTGGAAAGAAAATGAATTTTACCCTAAATAACTCAAATATTGATTTTGTATAAATAACGCAATTGATGTTGAAATTGTGAAATTGGATTGATATTGATGGGGATAGTTAAGTTAGATATGTATTATCACTCACCTCTAAAAATTTGGAAAGTTTATCTTTATGGAATATTATTTATCTATTTAGAAATATCTATTTTGAACTATCGATGGAGGATAGCTATAACTGTTGTAAAATTTGTATGAGAATTAGGGAAATTGAAACTATTTTTCTCGTTCATTTTCATCGGTTATTAATTCATATTTATATATTGCAAATGTATATTGTTTTGAGAAAAGGGTGAATCTAGAAAAGAATTATTGTTATATCAATTAAGTTGGCCTGCGTGTCCAGGGTAGAAGTCTCGAAAATCGCGCGTATACAATGGTGCTGATCTCACGGATGAAATATCCGTAAAATGACAATAGTAATGCTTATACAACCTATGTTTACATGAGTGCCGGTGTACGGTTTCCCACGGACAAAATTTCCGTGAAATGTGATAATGTTTAAAAGATTTCCAAAAATATGATTCATTGCCCGGTTTTCCTTTGAAAAAAGAATGTTTTATGAACTATGGTATTCATTTGGCATTGCATGGTTTTTGGAAAGAGATACAATGTTTTGGCACAAGCATTGCATATGCATACACCTTATAACTTTGTTAAGATTCATATATTGTGCTGGATTTTTTTTACTAGGCTTTAGTCACTCTATGTGGGAAACACATTTCAGGTGCTGATGATATGCCTCCGCCAAGACAATAGCTTGGGAGGACTTGGAGTGAGAGCTTATTTTGTGTGTTTACTGTATTTGTTTTTGTACAAGCCAAGGGCTTTAACTATATTCGACTTTAAGTCCACTTTTGTTGTAACCAAGAATTATCTTGAAAAGTTGTAAGCCTTTAGAGTATTTATTATCTATTTTATTTTCATATCTTATCTCATGCTGTGACATATACTATAGATTCAGAGATAGGCTTATGAATGTATAACTGCATGTGTCACTTTTTTGTAAGCTCATTTGGAATTAATGAAAGATAATTACTTATGTTGGCATAGTTATTTAATGCATATAATGGATGGTCTTTTTCTTTTTATTTCGGGGCGTTACATACACACACACACTCTCTTTCTCTCTCTCTGTCGTCCACTCTTGCTCTCCGACTCCATCACCACCATCATCCACCACTTTCATCACTACCATCATCCACCCACATCCATCACTGATCTACCAAAATCCAATACCGCTCTACCAAGATCCATTACCGATCTACACAAAACCTTCATCACTGATCTTCGCCATCATTTTCAATCCACCAAGATCCGTTACCGATCCACCAAGATCCATCACCGATCTACCAAGATTTATATCTGATCTACAAAAATCCATTCCTGATCTACAAAAAAAAAAAAAAAAAAACCATCATTTCGATCATCACCATCACCGCCGATCTTCATCATCATCAATCTTCATCATCGGTCCTCATATCCACCAGCATCGTTTCCCTTTCAAAATGATAAAATTATTTTTGCATTGTGTAATATTTCTTTTATGGTTGTATGTGCTACAAACTCTTTTGTATTTAATAACAATTACTGCTACCTAGTATGAAGAAATTGGTCTCATTTGTATTTTTTCCTTTTATGCTAGTACACTCGGTGTAGTTGTATATGGCTGGATCTTAATGGCCCTTGGTATTATCAATTGGTAATCTATTATGTTATTTTTGTGCATTAATTCAGCGGGAGTTTTTATATTCTGTTAAATGCTTGTGTCTCTATTGTTAAATATTTCTTGTGACATTTTTTTTTTCAAAATTGATTCTTTATACCCATATTAACCTTTTATTTTGATAATATCAAGGGGGTAGAAGAAATATATAAATCATTTTTTGACAAAGAATTTGTTAATAAAGGCGGAGAAAATATAATGAAAATAATGAAAATAAATGCATGTATTATGATGTTGAATATTTTTTTGTTGAATTTATTCATGTAAAATTTCGTTTCAAATTCATGCATGTATTGCTATCATCAAAAAGGGGGAGATTGATAATTTTGTTGTTTGATTTTGACATACATTAGATTTGTCATGATTTTTAGTATACATATTTTACATTATTTGACACAAAATATTATTTGTTTAAAATATATGTTGTAAAATGTATTTGTATTAAATATTATTTAAATGAAAGTTACTGTGCTATATCTGATTTGATGTAAATATTTTGAAAATTTCACTGTTCACGTTTTGAAAAATCCGGCCGATCACTATTCATCTTTTGACAAATTTGATATTGATTAGTTGTCATCTTTTGACAAATTTGGTATTGGTGAATTATCTTCTTTTGACAAATTGATATACCCATGTGGGATAGTGAGTTATTTTTTATTATAGTGTATTTAAAATCTCTACAACTACAAAAATTTTAAAAGGGTCATATATTTTCATATCTATTATTAATGTTATTTTAAAGAGATTTTACTGTATATTCAAATATTTTAATAAAAAAGTAACTATGTAGTTACTGTGCACTCTTTGTTTTTTATGAGAAATGTTTCAAAAAATTGTATGTGTTTGGTTTGAGTTTTCTGGATTTAATTTTTTACAAACTGAGTTTTTTGTTTTTCGTGTTTTTTTGTTTTTAGTGAATATTTTTAAAATTTTAAGCATTTTTTTTTTACTTTTTTAAATGCACCTTACTTAGATGTATTTAAAAAGTAAAAAAGTTTGTGAAAAAATATTTTAAAAAATTAACAAATACATAAAAATATGAAAAATATACTAAATTTTCGTATTTTTTTGTATTTTTGGTAGTTATTGAATTTTTTAAAGATTTTTTCACAAAAATTATACTTTTTATGTGTATTTATGTTAAGTGTGTCTAAAAATAAAAAAAAAATTCTTAAAATATTAAAAAAATTCAGTAAAAATAAAAAAAATACGGAAAACAAGAAAGTAGAATTTTCTAAAAACTATTTTCAGAAAAACGAAACCAAACAAATTTAAGAAAGCGACGTTTGGCAATTGTTTCCAACTTGGCGCTTTCTCCGTGTGAATCCGAGTTGTAATATGAAGTGTGATCAAGTCAAAAAGAGGAGCATGCCCGCGTGATTCGTGATGTCAAAAAACGAACGTCTCTCCTCCCAACAGGTAGATTTTGTGCTATAAAAGGGGTATTTTGCTTGGAGAAAGATACAAGAAGTGTTGAAGAAAAAATTTTGTGATATTGAAGTGTTCCCAAATATTGTGTTGTGTGCTTTCAGTGATTAATTATTTCTATTGAGAGTAAATCTGTTGATATTTTGAGCTTTTATTGTAAAAGGGTCTTATATCACTTATTCTTATTCTTGTAAAAATAGTGATAAGTTTTGTAAGTGATTTTTGAGATAAAATCACTTGGTTGGAGTGATTGGGATTGATCACTTATTGTAAAGGTTCAATAGCACCCGTAAAGCTAGTGGTGTTGTTATTATTTGAAGAATAGTAGAGAACTCTCAAAAAGCAATTTGAGGAGTGGACGTAAACCCGATTGTGCCGAACCACTATAAATGGCCCAATTTGCTTTTTCTTTCCTTTACTCATTTTATTTTTTTATTACTCTCATATATATTGTTCCATATATTTATTTATTTGGGCTAAATTTTTAATTAGACAATTTAGAAACCCAATTCACCCCTCCCTTTTGGGTTGCCTTCTGGATTACAGTTGGGTTAATTTGATTTTTGAGTACATTAGTTTGGTTCCATATTTTCAAATCATCAAACCGATAAGTTTGGGTTACTTCTTGATTTAAGTCTTGTCTAAACCAAACCAATCCGAGAAACATATTATATAATATAAGCAAAAATGTTATGGGCTCTTTGAATCTCAAAACTCTAATCCATTTTTCTATAATTTTTTATTTTTTAAATACAAAAAAATACATTTGTAATTATTCTTTTGGTTATTTTCAACTTACTATTATTTTCTTTCAATTTCATTAAATAATCTAAAAATCAATATGCTAAGTTCTTTAGAAGAAAAAGAAAAAAGAAAAAAGAAAAAAAAGAAAGAAAAAGAAGGCAACAAATCATAACATTTTGGAACTCTCATTTCTCCTTTCAAAAATACAACTACACAAAGGAAAACAAAAAGTAGACAAGGGAAAATATTAACAAAAGAGAAATTAACAAAATGGAAATCATCAAAAATTCAACAATGGTTATAAATATGCATACCTCACAGTTGATTCCTCCTACAAAACAAACCCTAGCAATCATATACCTCCAACAAATACATTTTCCACATCTATCACAATTGAGCTTGGTTTTAACTATTTCAATATATTTCCCAAGGACAATAAAAGTTACAGAGATTTCTATCACTTTATGCTGTCAATTTGTTTGTATTGCTAGATTTTTTTTTTTAATCTTTTTATTTTTATTTTTTGGGTATACTATTACTATGAAATTTCTTTATGCGGTCAATTTGTTTGTATTGCTAGATTTTATTTTATTTTTTAATCTTTTTTTGTTTTTCTGTTTTTTTGGGTGTACTATTACTATGATGCTTTTGAAAAATATTTATTGGAGAAATTTTATTATCATATTTTTTGAAAGAATTTTGTGTTGCAACTTTTTTATGTAATAGTTTTTAAAGATATACAATATCTTCATTTAAAAAAGGAAAGTTGAAGTGAAACTTTAAGCACATATAATTTAAATTTTTTAAAAAGTCTGAAAAAAATTCAAAAAAGATACAACTAAGCAAAAAATAATAAACATTTTTTTGTTGTCTTATTTTGAATTTCTCATTTTTTTTATAAAATTTTTCAATTTTTACTTTATATATATATTCATCAACACAAAACCGACCGGGAAAATAAAAATTTTTGACATAATTTTGAAAAATCACTAAAGACTAAAAAATTCAGAAAAACGAGATAGTTTATTGTAAAAAAATATTAATTAAATAAAAATAATTTTATCGATCATTATTCAACCCCGTGCATAACATGAGTTATACGCTAGTTTATATATATATATATTAAATTTTATTTATATTGACATGTTTTCACCTTATTACTCTATTACAATGGACTTGATTATACCTAATAATTTTCCATTTATAAGAATTATTAGGTAAACCAAAAAATCACTAGAAGCTTTAGTTAGATTTCATAGTTAATTTAATTTGTATTGGTTGCATTAATGAATTTAATTTGTATTGATTATATTTAAACTTGAGTTGGATTTAATTTGTGTTGACTAGCATTAAATAATATTTTTCTATTTATTTATGTTACGTTTAAATGTTAAACTTACGTATATTAATTATTTATTATTGATTGATTTACTTATTTTTAATATAGTGGAATTGTGATTCCAATCCAAACCAACCCAAACTACATTGGGTTGGGTTGGGCTGGTTCTAAGTGCATGATTGATTTGGTTCTAAGTCCAAAATTTGGAACCGATTGTAACACCCCCAAAATAGTTAATATAAAAACATCCATCAAACACCAAATGATCCTCTTTCTCATTGAACTAAGGTTTTCATTTACACCAAATGATCCTCTTTCTCATTGAACTAAGGTTTTCATTTACAGTTCAGTGTCAACATATTAAATACATTTCCATATAGCAAAGTTCAACAAGTTAGAGGGTACAAGATAGAATGCCTTAATGGCTTACAAAAACTCAGAGCATTGCCTTGTTACAACAAAAATGGACTCACGGTCCTAAACAAATAAGCTCGGGGTTTCCACATTTAAACATCCATGAGCTTCGGTGCTCCAATCAAAACAAAAGAGTATACTTCATCTCATTGAGGTGGTGTCACATCACCAATTTCTAAAAAGGTTACATATGAATGAGTTATATGCCCAGTAGAGATACATTTAACAGAGTTCTAGTTAGTTGAACATCTGCATGGCATCATCATAACTCAAACATAATTTAAAGTTTATGTTCAAAAATAAAATGGGTAAGAAAACAGACATGTTTCTATTCCATTGAAAACCTCTCTCAACACAAGGGTGGTAAATATGCCATGAATCCCTCATAGGAGCCCCATATTACATATATGTTTAGGTGTATAACCAAAACTATTCTCCATATTTGTTGGCTATTAATACGGCAGGTGGTGAGCACCTAAAATCATCTGTTTTTCTACTTTTATCGAATATTATACGGCAAGACCAATAGGCACCCAAAAACAGTTTTCTCATATTCGTCCGGCGATAAGCTCAAGACAGGGTAATTGGGCACCTTAACTCCTCGCGTGGGTACCAACACAACACATTGTTCTTAAAAACCGACTCTCTATCCAAATTCATACTTTATTTACCTCTCCCCTTTTTATGTAATGTCCCAAAATTTATAACATCATTCAATACGTCAACCAACGCTCATTATAAGAAAAGAAGTAGTTCTCCAACCTTTACATTACTTGATCTTTAAGGTTTGAACAAAAATAGGTCCACATGCAAATTATACATTCAATGATATCAAATACATGAATCTATAGCATGTAGAGCATAAAATCCAAAAATTTATAAATGCCCTCAAGGGCTTACAAATTTCAAGACTTAAGCTCGGTTACACAAAAATGGTCTCTCGAACCCACACAACTATAGCCCTTGGCTAGCAAAAATACATCACAACAAATGAGGAGCCATATGCCCTCAACAGATATGTCCACGCCTTAATTCAGCGAAATTGTCATATCCTTTCCTGCACCAAAATCCCATAGGGGTGATGTAGACACCCCATTTTTGACCGTCCTTAAGACTTGGACGTCACCGCTTGAACACTCGGTGATTATCCATGTTTGTGTTCGTTTTGAGTTCCCGGAGGTCCAGGCTGCGCGTCGTGCCTCAGGACCTCTAAACCGGCTTGTTCTGTGCTTGGTTTCACACCAAGACTTGTGTGTTTTTTTTGCATTTGAGGATAGGGGGAGGCTTTTTAGCCATCCCTGAAGCCCACCGGCTGTCCCTACACCACACCGGCACTCCCCTTTGGCCATCGGCACTCTTTTCTACAAAACTTTGGCCGGTCGGCACTGTATGTTGCCGACCGGCACTTTTTTGTGCCGGTGACTGTTTTGGCCGGCCGGCTTGCACCCTTTGAACCCCTGGGACATGGTGCATGCCAGCTGTGCCAGCTGGAATGCACCATCACATTCCCCCGTGCACAGGTGTGGCCATTTTGCACCCTTTGCACCCTCTAAGCTTCTAGAAGCTTGCACCTTTGGCCAAGCTTCTTGGAGAAGCTTGGCCAGCTGTCTTGGCTTCTCCAAGAAGCCAAGACTCCTTTGCCCCCCCCTGAACCTTTTTGTCTTGCTTAGCCATTAAGTCTTGGCTTTATTTTGCCTATATAAGCTCATTTCATCTCCCTTGAGCTAGGTTAGACATTTTAAGGGCAAAAACCAGAGCTTATACACATATTTCTCTGATATACATCCATATATATCTATATCTCCCTCTCTCCCCTCTTGTGTGTGTGTTTTTGGACCAAAAAGTGTGCTTTCACCTTACTTTTGCACCATTACACACACCACTACACCTTAATCCGAGATTGGGAGGCTTGGAGGTCCGTTTTGTGTGATCTTGGACTGGTTTTGATCACTAGAGGAGGGCTGCTCCATCTGTTCTTCATTGGATCTTCAAGGGTAAACTTTTTGCTTTAGTTTCCCCATTCTCGCACTAGCTTTCTACCCCTCTTGTTTTGTGTTTTTGGATTTGTGTTCAACATAAAAAAGACTTGTTTTTCCTTGCTTAAGAACATTCATCAAGGTTGTTTTGTGGTTTGGGTAAAGGCTTACCCTTTTAGGCTTTGTTTGGCCATTTTGGTGTCTTTTTGGTAAGGCTTTGTTTACTTGGTTGCTTTGCCCTTCTCACCACTGAAAACCAGTGGGTTTTCAGTGGTGAGGAAGGTGGTTTCAAGTCTCATATAGGGGAGGGACACCCCTCTCCCCTTTGTCCCTTTCTTGCCTTTGTCTTTGGCCAAAAGGGTAGCATGCATGAGTGGTTACATTTGGCTCCATTTCAGAGTTTTTTTTTGTGTGTTTTGGATCATGTTATATCTCTGTTTTTGGCTGAATTTGTAGCCCTTAGCATGCATCTTACACTTGCTTTGAAATGCTCTACTTTGCCTAGAAATAGGCCATGTGTTTAGCCTTGTATATCCTCATGTTTTAGCTTGGCTCATTGAAGTTTTTGGTCATGTTTTGTCATGTTCTAGGTCTGTTGGCCACTGTTTTTGCCATGTTTGGCATGCTTGATGAAGTTGCTTTGCATTATAGCTTGTAAGCCTTGAGTATGTGATCCATGAACAAGCATTGGTTAGGCTATTTAGGTGATTTGGGATCATTTAATATGCTATTTCAGTCCCCATTCCATGCTTCTATGTCTCCATTTATCATCACTTTCATGCTTTGAAGTGTTGTAATTTTGTGCCTTAAAGGGTGGTCTTTGGGCATACTTGTATGTTTAGGCATTTGGATCGCCATATCATTGGATTTTAGGGTGTATTTTTGCATGATAAAAAATCTGTTTTGATGGTCTAATATATGCCATGAGTGGCCATGTTAGTGGTAACAAAGAGTGTTCCCTTTGTGCCTTAACTTTAGGCCATTTGTTTGCATGCTTGCATGAGTGTTGGTCTACTATTTTGGGCATTTTTTGCCACTGTTTTGGGTTGGTTTGAGGGCTGCCCCATTGTGGCTTAGTCCATCATTGCATGTTTATTATATGCTTGTTGCATGTTTGATCCATTAAGTGTTGTAGCATGATGGTCCTATGCTTGATTGGCCCGTGTTTGCATGACATTGGCATCTTGCATGCTCTAGCATTTTGCATGCCTAACATGATAGTTGCATAGCATTTGGTGTGTTAGCATCCTAATTGTCACATTACATCATTTGAGCCTTGTTGTGTACAAGCATTCCATATATTGGTTTGGGGTGTCAAACCAAGTATAAGGGTTGAGAGAAGTTCACACTACAAGTGGTGCAACTTGTTTCAAATCTTGGTCCCCAAGGCCCTTGACCAACACATGATAAGGTCTTGGTTTCATTTGTGTGTTTGCATGCATTTTTTACATTGAAATGCAATCTTGGTTCTTTAGGCTATCATGCACCAAGATGTATAATTGATGGCCCAAGAACCAAGGGTCATGCTCCCTTGAGTCCCATGCATGATAGGGAGCATTGACCATGCTCACATTTGCTCTAAAATCCATGTCATGCACTGTCTGTTTGCTGTTGCTGTCAAACTGTCCTCTGCAGGAATTTTGTGCCGACCGGCAGTGTATAGTGCCGACCGGCACTATATAGGTTGCCGATAACTTCATGGACAGCCGATGGTCATTTTAAACAGCCGGTGGTCATTTTATCCAGCCGGTGGTGTACTGCAGTCTGCAAGGAAGGCATTCTGAGACTTTGGCAATTTTTGGAAAGACAGAACAGTAAGAACAGAGACAACAGTGCTATGGTGCGGGTTTTCCGGGCAAGACGGATCGAGCATGCATCATTCACGCATCCCGAGGCAGAGGCTGTGGCCACCCTTCTCTTCGCATTTATTTATTAAGTAGTTAGAAATTTTGTAATAATTAATTTTATTCATTATTCGGACTGTATATTCTTTTGGTCCCTCCGAGAGAGGGCATAATTGTAATAAGTGTGGGTGAGTGCGGTGTATGTCTTCCAACCCCCACTTCTTTCTTCCCTTTTATTTACCTGTTTATGATGGTAGATTAGGGCATATTTATTTTAGCATACCTTATGCAATGCATGCGTGCATCCATGCATTTGTTTACATGCACCGGGCTCGGTACATCATACAAACTGCATTGTATTTCAATTTCCAAAATTGAATACGTGTTACTTGTAGCACTTCACATGCCATGATTAGGATAGCCGAGCCTGCCTAGATTACATCTTCGCATGTGTTGCATTAGACATTTCAGTATGCTTAGGTCCATGCATGGATTTCTAACGAGCTTCTGTTTTGGCTTGGAGTACTAGGTGAGCTTTTATGCTTTAGCATATCGCATGAGTGTGAATGTTGCCATAATAGCATGATTACCATGAGGCTAGCTGCTTATGTGATATAACTGCTTGAATGCCTGTGGATGGAGGTCAGATTACCTAAATTGGGACAATGCATTAAAATTGTGAGTTTTAAGCCCACTAGATAGTGGCAAAACCTTCTTTTATAAAAGCCCACTTGAGGGTGGCAAAATCTGCATTTTAGCCTACTTGCGAGTAGCAAACCATTTTCAAAATGAACATGCGATGTTTTATTCCAATTTAGGCAATTTGGTCTATACTTGTTTGCTGTGCGCATAACATAGTAATTCTAGGCTAATAACCGGAATAAGAACATGTAATGTTTTCAAAATCGGATATCACGGTTAGTAGAGGCCGGTCTTCGGACCGGGCGAAAGGGGGTGCTCATAGCTGACCTTCCCCGATCGTACCCAAGCTCCCGAGCCAAGACCACTTTGGTGATGACGGACACGTGGCCTTCGGCACCGAGTCAGGGTTTCCTAAATTTCCCATTTTAAAATATTTAGGTGGCGACTCTGTAATCTGGCAAAGCAGTCCATGTTTGGCACTACTTTTCAAAAATCTGTTTTTCTTCAAAACGATTTGCTGGATTTGGACTCTTTGGTTCAGATTTAGAACCGACACAAAATCGAGTCCGAACTGTTAGATGGAAGCCCACGGGGGCGCGTCTACAGGTGAACTTAAAGCCCAGTAGGAAATTCTTAATAAAGTATATACATTTTATATAAGGTTCACCAAATGAAATGCACATGCCATGCTATGCTTCTTAAAAAGAAGATCACGTTTTCATCCTTTGGCATCATGCTTAATGATAACTTGAAATCTCAACAATTCAAAAATTATCAATTTAGTTCAAGGGGCGGTAAATACGACTCAGGTAATCCCTAGGTTGGTGTCTGCAAGTAGGCGTAGCTAGCACTACCAAATCCCTACTTCATCAGTAGCTGACTGGAAGGCACGTGGTACCTCCTCCGCGCGTGTTTTCGATCTTTCACCCCGGACACTTAGGCCAACTTAATCAATTTCATTTACACCTCCTATCCGGACTTACCAATGTATTTACCCAAAACATTTCAATAAATCTCATTTCACAATATTTCTTTCCCAATGCAAAGTTTCAAATCCCAATTCAATATTTATAACAAGCAAGGTATTGAAGTGCCAATGCAACAATTATCCATGCAATGCAATAATTAACCATGCAATGTAATAATTATCCATGCGATGCAACATCCTACCATTTACAAAACTTCCACACAAAAGTTCCATTTGTGATCATAATTTTCCACTTCCATTTCCAATGCATTTCAACATATATTACATATGAATTTTATTTCCATCCAAGTGTAGCAACACTCCCACATCTCACGTGTTCTCAACAATTTGTCATTTCATGACTATATACATATTCACTTAAACAATAAATTCCAAAAAAATCCACTAATTCTCATATACCAAGAAAATTGTCATTTTGTATACAATAATATGAAATTCCCACTTATTCATTCATTTGGCACAAGAAAATCCATAGATTCTTAGCGTCTTCCAAAACCTCCAAATTTCTAGGTTTCTCATCAAAACTAGACATTTCCTCATCTCTTGGTAGAATCTCACCAAAAACATCTTTCTTAAATCAATGTGATTCAAATCCTCAAGAAAATCATTTAAAGAAAACAAGAGATGAACCCATTTTTAAAACCACCAACATTCTGGAGCCAAAGACCAAATTTTCAATGCCACCAAGGGAAATCTCGAAATTAACATAAACTTGCAAAAATATATATATAACTCTAAGAAAATACCTACCTCAAGTTTTGAAAAAGAGATGAGATAAAACCCCAAAATCAACGGTGTAGAAACTTGATCTCCACTGCACAAAGTGAAGCCCTCACTTAGCTCTCCAAAGTTTGTGAAGGATAATGGATCAAAACCCCAATGGATTGGAAGAGATCAAGTGTTTATGGTGTTTGGTGGATGTTTTTAGAGAGAAGGGAGAGGAAATGATATTTTTAGAGAGAGA
Organism: Camellia granthamiana; assembly: GCA_036172215.1. Taxonomy (NCBI): domain Eukaryota; kingdom Viridiplantae; phylum Streptophyta; class Magnoliopsida; order Ericales; family Theaceae; genus Camellia; species Camellia granthamiana. The sequence continues at coordinate 75,867,069 of CM069910.1, forward strand.
GAGATGTGTAAACAGTGAAATGCACACAGCCCCAAAAGAGAAGAAAAGTAGAATTTTTGGACCCAGCCGACTCCCGTTCGTGCGGCACCCATTCCCACACGTTCGACATTGATTCTCTGCACGTGCGGCACTCTCCCTCACCTCCCTTCCACACCTTCCTTTAATGCAGTAGCCAATCCTAGAACTCCCCTGTTTCTCGCACGTTCAGCCCAGGGCCCTATACGTATGGCTCTGTCCCTCCCAGCTAGGAAACACTACAGCTCAACATGAGCCACTCCAGACCCAACCTCGCACCTCCCGAACATGAGAAACTCAATACAAAAAATAAATCAATAAAAGCAAAGACTTGAAACAAGTTTCCAAATACAACAAAACGAACCATTAACAAGTCTCTTGGTTAAACCCGACACCCTAATAAGACAAACCCAAGGTTAAACAAAGAAGAACAAGACGAATGACATACTCGGTCATCACATTTTATGACATTCCAAGTAATCAAGTATTAAATAAAACATGAGATAAATAGTGAAAATAGAATACATGGGTCATCAATTTCCAAGTCCACAATCTCAACTCAACATATATTAATAATGTATTCCAAAGTGTAATTATCTACGTAATTTCAAGATACGAAAGTCAATTCCGTCCAAGCATCATTTTTCACCAAAATCAAAAATAGGATTTAAATAAATTTGGGGCTTTTACCCCCTCTTCATATATATGGTAGTTCTCAACACCAATACTCAACATCTATAAGAATTTATTTGAAACCTTAACAAATGTTGGGTGAAATCCCCTTTGTGTTAAACATAAAACTTAACTTTTGCTCAATCATCAAAATAAAGTATCTTGGTCACAACAATACCACATAATCATACTCAAACAAAAGAGATACTAAGTTAAAAGTAACCCTGCCTCAAAGAAAGAGCAAGAAAACTAGACTTTTAAGAAAAATCATTCGTAGAATCAAAATCTAATCGGTAGAAACAAGATCCTTACGTAGACTTCACTTCTTGCAAGTGATTTAAGCTTAAAACTTAGTAAAATGAGAGATATATAAAGAGAGAATTCTAGGGTTTTCGGAATTAGTGAGAGAGGAAAGAAGAGAGAAGAAGAAAAGGGAAAGAAATGATCTAAAAAGTGGGTTTTGAGCTGTTGAATTAGTGCAGACCGTTCGAGTGGTGAACGAGACCTCTTATTATTTCTGTCTGCAAAATAAGATACTGGGAACCCCTCATGTTCGCTTGAGCGACCACTTGTTTGCTCAAGCAATCCCTCAACCTGTAAAACAAACTATTTATAGCTCATCGGCTCCGCTTGAGCAGTTTTTCCACTGCTCGAGCAGTCACCTGAAACAAATTGCCACATCGATTATGATTAAGTTGGTTCTAAATTTAGTGCTAAACTGAACCAAAACGACACATAAGCATTCTTAGGTGTTATTTCAAGTTTATAATATATCTTAATATTAATATAAAGGGTGTTTCTTTAGTAAATCCTATTTCCAAGACTTATATTCCATTTACCTTATTCTATTCCCAATATTCCAATAAGTCTCATAACTGATAATATGGCCATAACATCCCTTCCAACATTTTTATGCATCTCCTGGGTTTGTTGTCTTTCTCGTTTCCGTCTACCATCATCATTCCTTTGCTCATGAACCTTGCTTCTCGCTATAATATACAACAACATACACCATTGTTACCCAAATTTACACAACAAAAACAATATTTACATATAAAATAATCAAATCAAAATACAAATGAGAAACATATTGTGTGGCTTACCCATGGTAGTAACTGTCTCTCTCTCATCGTCTTTCTTCTCCCCTTCTCTTATCCTTCACACTATCACCCAACCCCTCTCTCTTCCTTCCCTTTCCATCAAAGTATTTGATCTTCTTTGTGTGTCTAAGCCCTCTGTTCTTTTTTTTTAATTTATTTATTTTTTAGAAGTGTCTCTTCTTGTTCAGAACTTTTAAAAAAAAATAAAAATTAAGAATCAAAAAGAGACACAACCCAACCCAACCCAACCTACACATACCTATCCAGCCCTCTGCACTTATCTCCACTGGTATGTTGTCAAATTTTTTGGTATTGCGAAATCAATACTGTAACAACCCTCGTACTGATTACTGAGAAGTCACTGAATTTTATACTGATTATTGCTAAACTGGACCGCTAATGACTGATAATTGGATTAACTGAAGTACTGAATGGACTGATTGAAATTGAAACTGAAATCGAATACGTTTATCTATTGAATTGCATATTGCATCTGTTTGATTGGTTGATTATCTGTTTGAATGTATATGTTTAAACTGCTAATTGAAGGCCTTATCGGCGGCCGTATTAGAAACCGTTTAGTGTTTTGGAATCAGTAGAATATTTGTGATTTAATGATATATTTATCTGAAAAGTGATTAGGAATGATTAAATTGGATTAAAATGAGTTAATTGAAATGTTGGCCTTATTTACACTATTGCCATAGTTAGTGGACATTTTGTTTAACATTATCATTGTGCCTTATACACTTAGATGAACATCTTCATCAGCCCTTATTCTTGCATTCCAACCGACCAAACTTAGAGAAATAGAGGGAGAGTGAGAGAATTAAGCTCATTTGTTGAAATTGCTCAAGAGTTTAAAGATTTGTAGCATAATTGCTAAATTAAGCTTGCTAGACTTGGAATTGTCACTCTAGGTAAGGAATTCATTGTCTTCTTGTTATCTTTAAGCTCCATCTTGCATGTATCATGGTTATAGAGGGATTGAGTCTTGATTTTGGCCATAATTGTTGAATTAGAGCTCCATTGTTGCATGCATGCTCATGTAGTCAAGTTTGGAGGTTTAATTTCAAGAAAATCTCACATGCAAGCTTATATTCATGCATGGTCCATGTTTTCATCTTGTTTTCCAACTATTGAACTCAATTGAACAAGAATTGAAGCTTGATTTTGGTTTAAAGTTCATGCATTGCATGTTTTGAAAGTGTTCTTGAAAATGGGTTTGAAAATGGCTTTAATTGACCAACCCTTGGCCCTTGCATGTGCAAATTAGCTTTTGAAACTTGTTATACATTGAGTTTAAGTGTATTTTCCAGAATTTGGGGCCAAGAGGTTGAGTTTTGGATGGTTGAATGCTTGGTTCGAACTTGGGAGACAAATCTGGAAATTCCAGATTTTGTTTCCTCGCTCGAGCGAAGGATTCCTCGCTCGAGCGAGCACCTTTGTCCAGGGCTCCGCTCGAGCGAGCATCGAGCGTGGTATCGCGCGTAAAAAATGAGCATCCAGTACTTTTACTGTTCCAGAAGCTCGCTCGAGCGAAGGATTTCTCGCTCGAGCGGAGCCTTTGATTTTGGAAGCTCGCTCGAGCGAAGAAAGTCTCGCTCGAGCGAGGTGCCTATTTCCAGCAACTTTTGAAAAATGTCTTCCAACTGTAATTTTGCATCCTCATCTCATCCTAGGCATTCCTAGGCCTAGTTTAAGACATCTTAATGAGGATTTAGACATAGAACCACACCGAGGAAATCTAGGGATTTAATTATCATCCTTCCGACTGTGAAACTTAGTGTGTGTTCTATTTCTTGACTGTTTAGGGTTGGCTCTCGGGGACGCGCTCTAGCTGCTATTAGCCCAATCTCTGTGAGTAACAGATTGTGTAAAGATATGTTCAAAATGGTTATCTTTTGAATACTGAACAGAACTGTTTACTGAACTGATATTGTTTATTGAATGAATGTATGTCCTGTATTGTGAACTGTACTGTGGCATCCTTAGCACTTATTGATTACTGTTATTGTTACAGAGCTCTGCCGGTTTCCTTGTGGAACCATACTGTTTATTGATTGATGGCCATCACTACTGTTGGGTCTGTTAAGACCCGGTCCTTTTGGACCTACTGTTTATAGGCTATTGGATGTACCACATATGACTGATTGACTGAAATACTGAAAGACGGAAATACTGTTTAATGAATTGTTTTCATTACTGTAAGGACATTCATTCATAACCTCTTTACACTTATTGTTATTCACTGGGCTTTAGCTCACTGTTTATATATATATGTAGGTTCTCAGCAGCCAGACCGGAGCTAGGAGCGTGGGTTAGTCCCCAGTTTTGTCCAGCCAGCCTGTGTGCCTCACAGCGAGGTTCCTAGTTGCCATGCCATGGCTTTGAGGTTTTGTTTTCCCCTGTCTGTCTCATGTACTGTTTTGAGACCACTGTATAGACTGTTTACCGTTTACTGTACTGTTCTCAAGGGATTAAGTCCCTGTACTGAATGTTGTGAATGATTGTACAGACTGCACTGTTTTGAACTGTATGAATGCATGAAAAATGTTTTGGCATACAGATTTTCACAGCTCAATGGACACTAGTTATTTACTGTATTGGCTTCCGCCAGGCCCTGTGCTCTGTTTAACTGTATTACTGTTCAGCAGGCCTTTGGTAATTTCGGATTACTGGCCAGTTATGGTACTAAACTCATAGGGCCGGGTTTGGGTCGTGACAGATACAAATATTCACATTATTGACAATTACTTTATCATTACGTACACATAACCATTGTGGAATGTAATTAAATTATTTGTTATTTTATTCTTGATGTTAACATCCACATCAACATTTTGATTGTGTGTAAACATATACTTTAGATGTATGGATGTGAATGTTGTCATATTTATTTTGCATTGTGAACATTTACATTATCCTCGTGTCCACATGAACACTATGGATTATGGTTGTATGTGCTCATAAATTAGTTCAATGAGAACTTTAACATTAACATTGTTTAATAGTAGTGTGAATATTAACCTTGTTTAATAGCAATGTGAATATTTATACTGAGTAAATAATTACCTTATTTAACATTGAAACACATTAATCCTGATGAGAACTTTAACATTAACATTAAACTTGTTTAATACTTACCCTACAATATTATATAGGGATGTCAATATTACCATTGACTAGCAAAAATAATGACAAGTCTTCATTTCCACTTAATGCAAACATTACACAACTGAAGATATGACATGTTGTAAATATTCATATAGATGAGTTGTGAATATTCGCATTAACCTTGATTTCTAACTAATATGAATGTTCACCTAATATATTTGGGTTGTTAATATTCACAAACTGTGGATAAGAATACACATTGATAAGTTATGTTAACATTCATTTGTTAATGAGTTATGTGAACATTCATATCATATCCACATGTGTATGACCATTCATAATTATATCAACATTTAAATTTATGTGAACATTAACATTCTAATCAATTTATAACAATTGTGGTTTAGACTCGACCCATTTTCATGATTTTGCATTCGAGAATCCATGTACTTAACTGTTGTTCATCTCTTTTCCATTTTATTGTTTGTTGAGTTTGGCTATTGAGAGTGTTGGTTGTGTTTGGAACAGGTTGGAAAGTCAATTTTTCAAAGAGTTGTTGTCCAGATTCTCACTTGTTCGCTTAAGGGTCTTTCTTGCGTTCGAGCGGTTTTTTACAGTTTGCAAAACTACTAGAAGTGTGATATTTGCGCTTGAGCAATACTTCTTATGCTCAAGCGGTCTTTGCAAGTCTGAACTTTAGGGAATGGGTCATTGTGTGCTCGAGCGGTGATTTTGGTCACTCGAGCAGTGTCACTTTTTGTGTCTGTTAGCTTGAGCGGTATTTTGGTCGTTCAAGCGGCCTGTGCATATATCAGTCCAAGAGAAGGCCTTTTTAAGTCACTTTTTCATCTCATTCTCTCTCTAAACATTTCGAAACCCTAAATCCATACACACTCTCTCTCTAAATTCTTACCTTCTAGCTCTAAATACTATCAATCCATTAGTTTTCTCACCTTTGCCCTTTGGAATAAAACGTAGAGCTCGGCGAGGGCTTTATTTTAATCTGAGCGGATCGTTGTTTCGTCACTGATGATTTTTGGGTCATCTTCTCCTTGCTTCGAGAGATAGGGATTTCTTTGCTTCTTTTCAATACTTTGTCTATAGATAGATATGTGGTAGATTTTATTGCATAAAAAGTATGATTATTATGAATTTTCAAAAAGCATGTAAGACAGATCTAGGGTTTGATAACGTGGGGTTTCTAATTGTTAATTGGTAGTTGTTTTGGTTAATTTGAGAGTGGTTTTATGTGTTTATATTGAAGAATGGGAAAAGATCTAATTTAAATTTTATTAGCTCAATGAATTGGAAAGGAGTAAAATTGAACAATGGTTGTGTCTTTTTGTTATGGCTTGTGTAAAATGTGTAAATTGTTAAATTAAAGGGTTAACCATGATGATGGGACTAATTAGGATTGATTTTGTTGAGAGGAAATCAGGTTGTGGCTTTGACATCATGGATGTGGATTTTAATGAAGTGCAGAAAATTGGTTTTGGAAAGAAAATGAAATTATAATCTTTCGTAAATTGCAAATGAACTTGAGGTTGGATTTTGAAATCTTTAAATATTATTATTATTATTATGTTTGTTGTTGGACTTAATGTATCGTGAGAATCGGATTATCATATTACGTGTATTTAATATATATGTTTAAGGTTTTGTTTCTTTGTCATCAGTGGAAGATGACATTATGATGTTGAAAAGATTATGTGTATGTAGTACACTCAGATTACTTACGCTTGTGGTATATTATGATGATTGGAAATATATGTGTGTTGAAAATGAGAGGTATCATTTCCTTCCAGCTAACGACTGGAGAAATTAGTTGCGCTTAGAATAAGAGGTACCAGTACCTTCTAGCTAACGTTTGGAGAACTTGGCAGAGGTGTCATTTCCTTCCAGCTGGTGTCTGGTAAATTGGCAGAGGTACCATTACCTTCCAGCGGGTGTGTGGTAAATTGGTAGAAGTCTCATTCCCTTCCAGTTGGTGACTGCTAAAGTGGCTTGTGTTATGGAAATGTGTATTCCTTGGCTTACCGTGCTTAAGACATGTAGAGCTGAGTTTTGTTTACCGTTATTGTCTCAGTGTATTCGGGTATATCATGTGTTATGATGGTTATGGTTCAGGAAGGCTGAGTTATCTTATCTGTTGAGTGAGCAGTTGTTGGGTGTTTGTTGTTTTCATTTTTCGTATTAGATGTTATATATACATGTGAGTGTATCAAATAAACTGTTGAAAGTATCTTTTTAACTTTGGACGTAAGGCTCGAAAAAATGTAATGAACGCGTTGGAAATGGAAGTAGGTTACATATCGAGTTGGTAAGTAAAAGTAAGAAATCGAAATCTTGTTAATGTATTTCAAAAACAAAATAGTTGATATGTGATATTGTTGAAATGGAAAACAAGAAGGAAATGCAAACTATCTATGTTGTTGAACGAATTGGATGATTTTGGGAAAAGTACTTATGTAAATATAGTGTAGTACAAACCGTCACATTATTTACATAATATGAGTTGGAGCATTCATGATCATAACTATTTGTAAGTTGTTATTATTTAGAATCATGTTAGGATCCTTACTAGATTTTATGTTCATCCCACGTTGCTAATCCATTTTCAAGTGAATGACAAGAAGTGTTTTTAAGATCAAGGATCTTTTTTATCTGTTGGCCACGAGGCCTTATATTTGCTGGGGGAATGTCATTGTTGTAAAAGGGTTAAACCCTTTTTCTTTTATGTAATGATGTAAGCTTGCGGACAATTTATGTAATTATGTCACATGTTGCATTCATTACGTATACAAATGAGAGAATCTTCACTTGTTTATTCTTATTGATATATTAGAACTTCCGTGATGTAAGCTTGCGGACAATTAATTTAATTATGTCACATGTTGCATTCATTACGTATACAAATGAGAGAATCTTCATTTATATATTCTTATTGATATATTAGAACTTCCGTTCGTTGTCTCTGAATTTATAATCATGGTTTTTAGTAAAGTTATCCGAGTAATAAAATATGGGGGCGTTACACAATTCATATTAATTCACATTATGGACCACATATTTGATATACAATATGTTCATGCATATGCTTATATTTTGCAAACATGTCACTTTTGTCTTGTTTTACCATATGTGAATGTTCACACTTGTATTAATGTGACTATGAGTTCGTGTGTATTTCAAAATTGTAAATGTTCACATTATTCTAGTTGGGGTTGTTTGGGGTGTCCTAAATAAGTGCACTTTTTGTCTTTTTGAACTAAAAAGTTGAGGAAAAAAATATGGATGTTTGGGTTAACTTTTTGACTTTTTATGGAAAAATGTGTATTAAAAAATTGCATAAAGAAGTGTGTAGGAGAAGATTAGAAATGTGTGTTGGCAGCCGTACAATCTGAGGGGTTGAATTGATGGTAAGAAATTATTGGCTACTTTTCGGGCATTGCACTGAACGGTTTTGTTCGGCCCGTGGGGGCCATCACGGGTCCCATTTTGATAATCTGAACCGTTTAATGTGTAGAACTCGTCGAATACTATATGTCTATAAAAAATCACATTGATCGGATATCGATAACTATCTGATCAAATTCGTTTTTTTTTCAATCGTTAATTACAACACCATCCACCTTTTTTATACAAAACTGATTGGATCATGTAGTTATCGATATCCGATCAATGTGATTTTTTACAAGTATATAGTACTCGACGAGTTCTACACATTGAACGATTCAGATTATCAAAATCGGACCCGTGATGGACCCCCACGGGCCGAACAGCAATGTGTGGAAATTGCACCCAAACTGTGCTACAAAAGTTAACAAACGCTGCACAGCGCAGTCTTAACATGATTGCTGAGTTGTGATAACTGTGTGGAAAATTAATTTTTTAATATTTTTTTTGGTGAATAGTGATAATTTTTTAACTTTTTGAGTAACTTTTTAGCTTTTTGGCTTTTTGGGGAGATGCCAAATATGTGTGGATATTCACATTTGTTTGTTTCGTTAAAGCCAAACATAGTGTTTTCCTATTACAAAATGTATCAATTATCTATAGTGTTATATTAAGTGATGCCCAAATTTGGTGTAATGAAGGTTCTGCCATATGGAATTTAATTGGTTAAAAATAAAAATAAAAATTCCACGTTTTCCATCCCAACCAACTCTACACTCTTACAACCACTCAAATTTTCATTGCAATTAACTCTACATGTCGACAATCACTCAAATTTCTTATCCTGAAGAATAAAAATTAAAAACAAAAGAACAAAAAAAAACAAACAAACAAACAAACCCATGTTTTCCTATACATTTTTCGATCTCAACTTACTCTACACTTCCACAATCAGTTAGTTACTTTCATTAATTTTTTCACTTTTTGGTTTCTTCCTCTCTACTTTGTGTTTTCTCCTCTCTTTTTACAATGATATCCAATGATAATTGTAAATACAGTTCTGCTAGGTAGCTCGAATGACTTTTGGCCCGAATGGCTCAAGGTGCCAAAACGATGGCACTTTTTTTTTTTCTTCTTCTTCTTCTTCTTTCTTTCCATAACTCACAGATTCCATAACTCAGAGGAGAGAAGAACAGAGGAGGAAGAAGAGGAAGAAAAGAAACAGAGAAAGAAGAGGAAAAAAGAAGAAGAAAAAAAGAAGAAGAAGAAACACCTCTTTATCTTGTTCCCCCATAAGGGCAAAACTTTACCTCCTTCATAAAGTCTTCCCCCTTTCATTTTCTCATTTTCTTCTTCCACCCCATTTTCCCAGTCGGTCAACACTGTTCCCCATTGCCTTCACCTCCATTACTCCTCTTATTCTCTCCTCCAAAATCAATATCAGTGAAAGAGATGGTGGTTCCGAAAGAAACATACAATTCATTACTGAGTTTGAAACAATACCAAAAGATAAGATTCATGGCATTATTGATTGAAAAGAAGAGAGGGGGAACAGAGAAAGAGAGAGAGAGAGAGAAACATAGATCTATGTGTGTATACACAGATCTGTGTATACACACAGGAGGCGCTGGTGGCTCGAGGGGTTTGCAACCGACGGTGATGGCGGCGCCGGTGGTTTGCGATGGTGATTCCGGCTCTCTCTCTGTCTCTGTCTCTGTTCCCCCTCTCTCTTCTCTCTTCCTCCCTCTTTCTTCTGTTCCACCCCGTCACCCACCGACATCGCGACCCTCCTCTATCTTCTTCTTATCTTCTTCCCTCTTCCTCCTTCTCTCTTTCTTCTTCTGTCTTCTTCTGCTATCTGTTTCATAAAGAGAAAACAAATGGAGAAAAGAGAAAAAGAAAAAGAAAAAAAAAACGTTTTGGGTAGTCGAGCCATTCGGGCCAATAATGTTTTAAGCTATGAAACATTATTCTTGTAAATAATTGAGAATTCCAAACGGCAAAAGCCTTTGTCTCTTTCATTTCAATCGTTTCGAATCACGATTGAAGTATTGGCAGTGGTCCTAGCCTATGAGTATTCGTCGACAAGAAGTTCGTTCCGCCCACAAGAAATTCCTTTTTAATTGTTCAATTTGTAATTTTTTTTTTTTTTTTTTGTTGGATATAGGATTTTGACTTTTTGACTTTATACTTAATTTTTTTTAAGGGCATTTACACACAAATCCTAATTTATGAACTTATATTCTATTAAGTTTTAACTAAGATTTTTTAGATTTTCAAGTCTCATTAAATTTTTAATAGTCGGAATTGCCTTTCAAAAAATGATTGTTCATCATTTATGATTATCTATAAAACAACATAATGATTTAACATTTATTTTAATTTTCAAAATTTTAAAACATCAACTTCAAATTGAAAAAACTATAAAAAAAAAATTTGAAAAAATTGAAAAAACTGAATTATTTTTTTGTGCAAAACTGAAAATTTTGTGTCTATAAAGGAGCATGATGATGAAACATTGATCAGCAAAACTGGAAAAAAAAATAAAAATTAAAACTTAAAAATTAAAAAAAAAACAGATAATATTCTCAATTTTAAAGTTAGAAAAAAATTGATAATGTTCTCGATTTTATTAAATAATTGAATCAAGCCAATAAGTAAAGGGCAAAAATGTTTAATCTCATACTTTGTTTTTTTAGGCCCTAATTTTTTTCATCAGTTAGTAAAACAATTATCTAAAACATTACTATGCAAAATAGATAATGTTCTTAATTTTAAAAATTAGGAAAAATTGATAATATTATCAATTTTAATAAATAAGACTTATTGGTTCAAAAAATCTTAGATAGGACCTAAGCTACTATAACATTTGTAAATAGGACTTTTAGATAATTTACTCTCTTTTTTTATTGATAGTTTATTATTACTTTTTCTTTATCTATATCAAATCTCTTTGCTTATAATTGCTCAAAGTCTTGAGTTTGTAGTTTAAAAAAAAAAAAAAATTCTTTATTTTTTTCATCTGTATTTTTTTTTATAAAAAAGTTCAGTGTTCTTAAAATTTGTCGTTTAACAAAAAATAGTTTTTTTTTGTTTGTTTTATGGGTTATTATTATTATTATTTTATTTTTTATTAATAGATTTTTTTTTTTTTTTTATGTATATCAAATTTCTTTGATTGTAAATGTTTTAAGAGTCTCGGGTTTTTGTATGTGTATTTTTTTTTTTTATAAAAAATTTAGTGTTCTTAAAATTTGTTGTTTAAAAAACATTTTTTTAAAAATTTTCATTTTAATTTTTCAATCTGTAAGTTTTTTTTTTTTTCCTTTAACTGATATAGGGATTTGACTTTTTGACTTTATACTTAATTTTTTGGGCAAATTACAAATACATCGCTCCGTGTGATTTTGAAAATTACATTTCACCCCTTGAGGTTTCTAATTTTATCACAAATCGCCCCTTTTATTAGTAAATCATCAAGTCAATAAACAGTTTCTAATGATGTCAAAAATATGTTTCAATTAATAATTTAGATAATTTTATTATTGTATAAAAGAGCAATTATGAATTTCATTTTCTTAATTAATTCTGTTAAATAAAAAATTCTAACAATGGGGTATTTGTAATTTTTCAAATCACAAGGGACAATCTGTACTTTAAGCAATCCTCAAGGGGTGTATTTGTAATTTACCCTAATTTTTTCAACTGATAGTTTATTATTGTTTTTTCTTTGTCTATTTGAAATCTCTTTGATTATAATTGTAGCGACCTTAATTTTCGTAAGTCATTATTTATTATTATTATTATGATTATTATTACTTTATTTTTATTTTTTTTACTTTATTAATTTTGTGGTTATATGAGAATTTAATGTGGCATTTAATTAATTTAATGTGATAGTCAATTATATATAAGTAATTCAAATATTTATATATTTTTTATATAAAAAAAGGTATTTTATCGAGTGATAAAATATATATCATATTTATTTATGTTTTAATTATGTTGTATTTATATTATATAATATAATAACTATTAAGTTATATAATATAATAACTATTAGGTTATAAATGAAAGAAAGAAAAGAGAAGTGTTGTTGTAGACACTCCATTTTTGACCGACCTTAAGACTTAGATGTTATCATTTGTGCTCGCGATGATTGCGCATGTTTGTGCTTGTTTTGAGCGCCCGAAGGTCTCGGCTGGGTGCCTTGTCTTTGAGCCTCTTAACCCTTTGTGTTTTGGCCTTGGTTTTTGGGCCAAACCTTGTTGCCTCTTGCCTTGAGGAGAAGAGGGCCTTGCTGGCCACTTTTGGAATCTGCCGGCCACTTTTCCCTCTTGTAGGCCACTTCAAGTGGCCAGCCGGCCACCTTAACTGGCCGGCAGCCACTTTTTCTCCTTTTTAGATATTTTCAGATCTTTTGGGCCAGCTGTGGCTCACTGAATCATCCTCCATACACGTGTATAGAGGGATGGAGGCAAGTTTCAAGCTTGTCAAGCAAGCTTTTGCTTGCATTGCTTATATAAGGGGAGTTTCCTCCCCCTATTTGAGGGTTCAGATTTTTCAGAGCTAAAATCTCCCTCTCTCTCTAGAATTGTCACCCTCTCTCTCTATTTTGTGCTCTATTGAGCCTTAAAGTGTTGTTTCTTCACACTTTTGCACACAAACACCTACTCAAACACGTTCATTTTGGAGCTAAGGTCCCTTGGAGCTTGTTTTGAGGTCTTAGACTTGGTTTTGGCTCAGAATTGTTGCTGAAGTTGCTGTCTTGTTGTTGTTCTTCAAGGGTGAGACACTTGTCCCTTTTAAGCTTTATTTTGATCAAGTGTTTGGCCACCTTTGCATGCTGTTTTAGGCCTAGCTTTCAATTACAAAAACATTTGTTTTTAAGTGTTAAAAATGGTTGTTTGAGGCCTTGTTTGAGTTAGGGGTGGTTTACCCCCTTTTATGGCTTATTTTGCTTCGCTTTGAGCCATGTTTTAAAGCCTTTGAGATCACCTTTTCTTGGCCTTTTGACCACTGAATTCCAGAGGAATTCCAGTGGTAGAAAGTGGGTTTTGGGACCCAAAATAGGAGAGGGTGGTCCCCTCTCCTTGTATTCTTGTTTACTAGTATTGGTGGCCTAATACATGAGCATGTGTTTCTCCCTTTTGAAGCTTAGTCCAAGCATTTTTTTTGTGACTTTTTGGACCTTCCATAACTCTGTTTTTGGTTGGTTTGGTCATTGGTTTCTTGCATCTTACACTTGTAGTGCAATCCTACTTATTGGCCTAACATGATTCATGCTTCATGCCTCTCATTCTAGCATGTGTATGCTCCACTCCAGCATGTTTTTGGCATTGTTTTGACATACTTTAGGACTAATTTGAGTGTTCTTGGCCTCTTGGGGCTTGCTTTGTATAGCTATGGCATAGTTGGCTTCACTAGTCTTGAGTTTTGAGACCCTTAGCATGCCTTATTTGTGATGTGTGCATAATATGGCATCACTTCTCATGTAATTTCAGAGCATAAACTTCTGTCATACTCTCATGTTTATCGCTCTTTCATCGTGTATAAGAGTTGTGCCTTTATGCCTTGTTTGTGAGCTAATACATGAGCATACTTTTCTTGCCATCTATGCTGTGAGTCTAGCATGTTTTTGCTACTGTTTTGACCTGGCTTAGGTCTGTTTTGAATGGTTAAGGTCATTTGAGCATTGCTTAGTATGGTTGTAGTGTAAAGGGCTTTGACTAGCTTTGAGTTTTGGGGCCTTTAACATGTTGTGTATGTGATGTTTGCATGGTATGGCACCATTTAGCATGTAATTTTAGTGTATATAGTGTAGTCACACTCTCATACACTTCACTTCTTGATAGCTTTTGAAGGTTGTGTACCATGCCTTGCTCATAGGCCAACATGTGTGCATGTTCTTCTAGCATTTTGAGCTCCCATTTCAGCATGATTAGGCCTCTGTTTTGGCATGCTTAACCTCTATCCGGGTTTGGTTTGGTCATTTAAGATTGATAATGCATGCCTCTTGAGTGATGCTCTTTACTACGTATTTGGCATTTGAGCATGCATTACATATGTTGTTCGCATTGCATCGTGTTCAACCGGACGTTATGTTGAACACAAAGTGGATTGGTCCACTCCATACTCAAAGTGATGAAAGTGAGCCAATCCCCTTTGTCTCCATTGCCTTTGATCACTCATGATAAGGCCGTGGTCTTAGAGTCTTGTGCATGCCACTTTAGCATGGAAAGATGAGCATGTTGTTTGTATTGCATTGTGTTTGGATCGGACGTTAATCCAAACACGAGGAATGTGGCACGTTTCACACTCAAAGTAATGAAACGTGTTGCGTTTCTCGGTCGCCGACACCCTTGATCATGCATGACAGGGTGGAGGCTCTTCGAGTCTTGTTTGTGCATTCAATGACATTGTGCAAGCTTGGCTCTTTGGCCATCATGCATTGGGATGCGTGATTGGTGGCTTGAGAGCCGAGTACTATGCTCCTTTGAGCTTGAGAAATGATAAGGAGAGTAGTTGCACACACATTTCCTTGCAAATGCATTGCTATGCCTTTGTTGATCTCTGTTGCAGCAAAGTTGGGATTCTGGAAAGAAAAGTGGCCAGCCGGCCACTTACACTAGCCGGCCGGCCAGTTGAGGTAGCCTGCCGACCAGTTAAAGTAGCCGACCGGCCACTTGCAGCAAAATTTTCCAAAATGCTCCTGTTTTGGGGTAGATGCAACCTGGAAGTGTGTTTGATGCTTTGAGGTCATTGCGAGTGCAAACAGAGGTAACTCATGGCAAAGTAGTGCATTTCCGGGCGAAGCAAACCGAGCATGCATGCCTCCCTCCCCTCGAGGCTCTTTTAACTGCTTTATTTAGCTAGTTGATTTGTCAGCTTTTGTAATTAATTAGTTAATGTGCTTGGCTAATTTAATTCATCTTTGTAATATTCTAATTAACTTAGCATAGCTAGTTTTCAGTTCGACTTGTAATTAATTAGCTAAGTTAGTTAATTAGTTGTTTTGTAATAAGTAGCTTAGCTTAGCTTATTCATTCGGACCCTCCGTCGAGAGGGCAAATGTTGTAATAAGTGTGTGTGTGTGTGTGTGAATGTCTTCCAACCCCCACGTCTTTCTCCCTTTTACTTATCAGCTTTTGATAGTTAGTTTTAGGGCATGTTTTGATTAGCATCCTTATGCTTGCATACGTGCATCATTCATTTGTCTTACATGCACCGGGCTCGGCGTATCATTCAAACTGCATTGTATTTCAATACACCTATTTGAATACATGTATCAATTGTTGCATTCATATGCCATCTTAGATAGCCGAGCCTATTTAGTTGCATCTTGCATGTGTTGCGTTAGGCATCTAACATAGTTAGGATCATGCATCTTTCTAACTAGTTTTCTGTTTTGGCTTGGAGTACACTGTAAATGTTTACGCTTTAGCATCTTTGCATGAGTGTAAGTGTTGTCATGTCTAGCATACTTGCCATGAGGCTATTTGCTTAATTGCTATAACTGCATGAATGCCTATGGATAAAGGCTTCATTGCTTGAATTGGGACAATTCGATGATTGTGAGTTTTAAGCCCACTTTGCGGAGTGGCAAATCATGTTTTTAAGCCCACTTGAGAGTGGCAAATCTGCGCTTTAGCCTACTTGCGAGTAGCACTTTCAAACCATTTTCAAAAGACAAGCATGAGTTGTTTTGTTCCAATTCTCGTGATTGAGTCTATACTTGTATGCTATGCGCATCACATAGTAATATTAGATTAATAACTGGAATAAGAACACATGTGTTTTCAAAACAACATATCATGTTTAGTAGAGGCCGATCCTTTGATCAGGTGAGCGGGAGTGCTCATTTCAGGACATTCCCCTCTCGTACCGAAGTTCCCGAACCGAGGCAACTTTGGTGATGACGGAGACGTGGCCTTAGGCACGAGTCAGGGTTTCCTAAATTTTTCAAAAACAAAACATTTAGGTGGCGACTCTGAAATCTGGCAAAGTAATCCATGTTTGGCACTTTTGATTCAAAATTGATTTTTCAAAACCAATTGCCGGATTTGGACTCTTTGGTGATTTATCAGTCTTACATTGCACTGTGAGATTAGATTCAGAACTGTAACAGGAGTCCGAACTGTAGTAGCTATGAACCCAAATTCGCGCCCTCTCCGAAAGGGGGGCGCGCGGAGGAAGTTCGGGCGGTCTACAGTTTCTGGCGACTCTGTTGGGGAAAAAGTGCGGCGGTGGCAAGCCGAGTGAGAGAGAGAGTGTGTGTAATCAAAGAAGGAAAAAAAGAGGGTCTACAGCTGTGTATGTGAAAAAAAGGAAAGGAAAGGAAGATTAGGGTTAGGGTTTTGTTATGGTGACTCTATTAGATTTTCAAATAATTCTTTAATTTTCAAAAAAAGTATTGTGAGTACAAAACCAACTTCCCTTGATTTATATTTAATTCATTGTTTTTATTTATTTATTTGATGTTGAATTGATTTCATATTTACATGTAAATGATTGATCGATTTTAATTATTTTGATTAGCTGTGTATGTAAGGTTTAGAGTTTGTAGATGATTGATTGATTTTAATTATTTTGTTTAGTTGTGCATGTAAAGTTTAGGGTTTTTAGTTGATTGATTGATTTTAATTATTTTGTTTAGTTGTGTATGCCAGGTTTAGGGTATTTATATGGATTTATTTTATGATTGTAATCACACTCATGGTTATATGAGATTAAAATTAATTAGGAACCCATAGATAAATTCCTTATACTTTACCATGACTCAATAGATTGTTATTTTATTTGAGTGTTGGTGAGAAAGTGTATATTAAAAAAAAAAAAGTGAGGATTATGAGATTTATTTAAATGCCTTAGGCTTGGCATTGTTATATTTGTTCTCATGAGTTAGATGTTTTGTATATGTATATTGTTGCCTCGTTCTCAAGAGTAGACGAGTGCTTTGATTTACGCGTGTACATATATGCTAACCATCCGGGGAGTGTGGTTCAAACTCAAGACGATATCACCGTGCAAGTTTGGCTTCGGAGCGGTGTTAGGTATACGGAAGGCACATGGGATATATGTGTAGGCCGAAAGTGGAGGGCCAAAGTAGTAGAGTTAAGGTACAAAGAATTAAATATAAGTTTATTGTTATAGTGAGAATTGTATTGATTTGTACATCTTGAAAAATAGTAATCGACCTCAATAAAGTATGAAATTTGAGCAAAGGCATGTATACATGATTCTAGACAACTTTTGTGTTTTAACTTTTTATTAAAAAGATCGATTAGAACTTATAATTGGATGATCTTGGGTATTGTAGTTTTGATTCATTTTAACAATACAGATTTTAGATGCTGTTTTAACCCACGAAACGAGCTCATTTTTATTGGTTTCACTCAAAATGAGGTAAAACATTATTTTGAACACTTTTAATGTTTTGAACTTTTCAGAAAGAATTCATCTTACAGTAGTTTCTTTTCGTTTTCAGTTCTAGATTTTTCGATTAAATTTCGTTTAGGATTTTCTATTAAGTTTTTCTCTCAACCTATCCAGTTTCTACTAAATTCGTTCACGCTACCTTTTAGGAGATTTGATTTTGTACAACTTTTGTTCTTTAAGTTTCGGTCAATTCGAATTATTTAAGCATGAAACGGTGTATTTTTTATACTTCTTCAGCAAATTACTTATAATTAAATTATACTAACTTTATTTTTTTGCAGGATGGTGGGTCTTACTAATTATTTTATGTAGGGCTGACCCTCCATATTTTTATTTCTATTTTGTTTATTTTATACTTTTGTTGTGTACGGGCAAGAAACTAAATGCCACCGTATCTCGGGAAACTACTCATTCGTCTCGCTGCGATTGGAACTACTTCTCTTATCCTATAACAAGAATTTAATGTATTTTTGTTTGTGTCTAGTGGACACGTAGGTGTTAAATCTTGTACTCATATCAGTATATCTGTATACTGGCCCGCTTTGTCTCTTGGCAACTCGGGTGCATTCTGTTTGAGTGCAGCCGAGCTTCCTTTGCAGGATTAGTTGGGGCTACGGTGGTGACGTGGAATAACTATAGTTATTGGACATGTCTCTTGGATTTCTTTTGTTTTCTTGAGCTTAGGATTGATATTAGTTTATGTATTTATTATTTTTTTTATGACTTCAGTATTGGGATAATTTGGCATGGCTTGTAACCGTACATTATTTAAGTTATTTTGACTATGTATTGTTACTTTAATGTTAGGGGTATTTGTTAGTTATGAAATTACGGTGGATGGTTTGGTTGGCGTTTAGTTTTTTTTTGTTTCACCCCTAGGATTTGGATAATGGAATATTAATTGGGGTTTGGTCCTAATTTAATATTTAATTGTCCAAATTTTGGGGCGTGACAGTTTGGTATCAGAGCTCTAGGTTACCCTAAACTTGTAAGAGTTTAGGTGATCCTCGGATTATGGAAACATGAGTTAGCTGGTTTAGTTAGTAGTTGAGTTTCTTCTAAGTATTTGTGAACGAATTCTTTTTGTGTGTTTAACTTGAAGGTGATGGCTGGAAGGTATAATTTGAGAAATGCTGAGCCCAATGGCACAAAGGAAGAAACAACTGCTAATACGGCGGCGACGGCTGCGGCTGGGGCGGCTACTACCGGGGCAGCCAATACGGTGCAGGTTAACGTAAGGGAGATGATGGCTCAGTTACTTCAGGTTGTTCAGAACAATAATCAAAGCCAGCAAGGAGATCCCCTTTCGAAGAGAAACAAAGACATTGGTTCTTTAGGAGGTCAAAAATTCTCTAGAGATGGAGGACCCATTGCAACTGACGCTTGGGTTCAGAAATGTGAGATGGTATTTGGTCGTATGCAGCTTACCGAGGTCCAAAAACAGGAGTTGGCGACACCTCAACTTAAGGGAACAGCCCTATTTTGGTGGAACTCGTGAAATGAGGGTCTAGATTTAACGACTTTGACTTGGGCAGATTTTAAGACTCATTTTGACCAGAAGTTTGTTCCTGCTACTATTCGGTCTCAACTGAGTGATGAATTTTTGAAGTTGACTCAAGAGGGTAAAACAGTGATCAAGTATGTCACCAAGTTTAATGAGTTGTCTCGTTATGCCCCTTACTTGGTCGACGCGCAGCAGAAGAAGAATGAGAAGTTTATTAAGAGATTGAATCATTACCCGTCTAAGTCCCTTATTCCCTTTGATGTTGAACCGTTTGATAGAGTTCTTAACTTAGCACTGAAGTATGAAGAAAATGAGAAGCAGTTTAAAGAAGGGAAGGCCAAGGTCAAAGAAACTTCTAGAGGAAGTCACTTCCAGCAGCGAGATGGGAACAAATACCGACCCTATGATCAAACGCATAGGGGTTAGTAGTTTTAGAGGCCACAGCAGCAGGGTAGTCAGGGAAATTTCAGACCTCATGGGAATTTCCAGCCCTAAGGGCACTATTATCAGAGACAAGGTGGTTCATGCCCACAAGGTTAATCAAGGATAGCGGCAGCAAGTGCCACAGTTGGGTTATCATCCTCATGTACCTCAGTTAGAGGGGCCCCCACCTATCAGACCAGTAGTACCTCAACCGATCAATAGGAAGTGTTTTGGGTGTCAGCAGTTGGGACTTGTAATCAAGGATTGCCCTCAGAGACAGCAGGCAAGACAGGGTCAGGCAGCTCCAGCCAGGGCATTTGTAGTGATGCCAGGAACTAACAAAGTGCAAACTACTTTTAATTTCTTTCAAGAACCCATTAGGGTACTTTTTGATACTGGTGCCTCTCATTCTTTTATATCTAGACAGTTTGTAGAAAGAGAACATATTGTAACTACCTCCTTGTCTAGATCTATTCGTGTTGAGACCCCTTTAGGAATGCCAGTTACTCTTTAAGAGATGTGTAAAGATTTTGAGATTGATTTTGCGGGTAGAGTCTTGTATGCAGACCTAATTGTTTTAGGGTTTGAGGGGTTTACAATTATTTTGGGTATGGATTGGTTGGGAAAACACTTTGTGACTCTAGATTGTGCTGGAAAGACTGTAAATATAGATATTCCCGGTATGCCACGGCTTACCCACACTTCTAGCGATGAAGAAGAGTCGGCGATGACAAGTTTTCTATGCTCGGTAGAAATCCCTAAGCAGGATATTAGTGAGGTAGATGTGGTGCGTGAGTTTGAGAATGTATTTCAGGAGATACCTGGACCTTTACCTTGACGGGTAGTAGAATTTCGCATTGACCTAGTGCCAAGAACTGCACCGATTTCTAAGGCGGCATACAGAATAATGCCTAAGGAGCTTGTGGAGATGAAAAAGCAGCTAGAAGAGATGCTTCAGAAAGGGTTCATTCATTCAAGTAATTCCCCGTGGGGAGCACCTGCGATCTTTGTCTCCAAAAAAGATGGCACTCTCCGTATATGCATAGATTACAGAGAGCTAAACAAGGTGTCACGACCCAAACCCGGCCCTATGGGTTTAGCACCGTAACCGGCCAGTAATCCGAGATTACCGAAGGCCTACTTAACAGTATTACAGTAAAACAAAGTACAGGGCCTGGCGGAAGCCAATACAGTAATAAAATAATGTCCAATGAGCTGTGACAGTCTGTATGCCAAAAAGATTTTTCATACATATTTACAGAACAGTACATATATATACATGTCATTCAGTGAAACAGGGACTTAATCCCCACTCAACAGTACAGTAAACATTCAGTCTATACAATCCATTCGGTTATTACAAGCAGTGAGACAGTGCAAAAAGGGGAAATACTAAAACACCCCTAAGCCTTAGCATGATAGGCTCGGAACCTCGCAGTGAGGCACATTGGTTGGCTTGACAAAATTGGAGTTTACTCCGACACTTCTAGCTTTGATCCGGTGCCTGTACACCTACATATATATATGAGCAGTGAGCTAAAGCCCAGTGAATAACACAATGCGTAAAGGAGTTAAGAATGAATGTCCTTACAGTAATGAAAACAGTTCATTGATTCAGTATATCTGTCATTCAGTGATATGTGGTACATCCATTAGCATAGCAGTGCAGTAAACGATAGGTCTTAAAAGACCGAACAATAATTGATGGCCATCAATCAGTAAACAGTAGTGGTTCCAACATGGGAACCGAGTCGATTAGACAAATCCACCCGTTCATAGACCGTCGGTGGGGCCATCCGTTCACAGACCATCGATGGCAGAGATTTCTCAAACGGTAGCAGTAACAGTAAACAGTAGTTGCTAAGGATGCCACAATACAGTTCAGAATATAGGACATACATTCATACAGTCAACAGTATCAATTCAGTAAACAGTTCAGTTTAGTATTTCTGAAGATAATCATTTGAACATATCTTTACACAATTGTTACTCACAGAGTTTGGGCTACAGTATGCTAGAGCGTGTTTCCCCAGTCGCCAACCCTACACAGTTAACAGATCGAACACACACTAAGCTATACAGTTGGGAAAGATAATAACTTAATCCCTAAATGCCTCGGTGTGTTCTACATCTACATCCCCATTAAGATGCCTTAAACTAGGCCTAAGAATGCCTAGGATGAGATGAGGATGCAAAGATGTGAGCAGAAGACAGTTTCAGAATTTTCAGTGGAACAGGGTCCCGCTTGAGCGCAGGTTTCCCCGCTCGAGCGTACAAGCAAACAAAGGTCCCCGCTCGAGCGGCAACACCCCCACTCGAGCGGACCAAAAATTACTGGATAGGTGAAATCTCCGCTCGACGCCCGCTCGAGCGTGTCACCCAGTCCTCCGCTCGAGCGCCCAATACTCCGCTCAAGCGGAATGATGCACAGTGCAAGATGCTGGGAGCTCGATTTTCCCGCTCGAGCGGCACTTTCCCCGCTCGAGCAGACAACCAAAATCTGGAAATTCCAGATTTGAGTCCCAAGCTCAAAACCAAGTTCAAAAGCAATATTTTCGATCCTCTTAGGCTATTTTCTGGAAAAACTCTTGCAAACCCATAGAATAACATGATTCAAAGCTCAATTTAAGAAATCAAAGCCTAAGGGTGTTTAATTCAAACCCAATTTCAAACCAATTTCATGAACATGCTATAAACATGACATGCATGAGTTTTAAACCAAATTAAAGCTTCAAAGCTTGCTCAAATGAGCTCATTCTTTTCAAAGCAAGATGAAAACATGGGCTCTAACAATAATATGAACATGCATGTGCCAAATTCCATGTAATCAACCTCAAAATGTAAGGATATAGCCATGCATGCAACATCTAAGCTTCAATCTGACACTTTGAGCCATAAATTGGCTCTTGACCTCAATTTAGCTCAAAACCATGCAAGAACAACTCAAAGACACAATTAGGAAGATGAATGATCTACCTTAGGTCTCCAAACACAAGAATAGAAGCTCAATTTGCAATCTACACTTCAATTCCACTACAATCCCTACAAGTCTCCAAGCAACTCCACAAGGATGAACTCAATTCTCTCTTAGTTCTCACTCTCTCTATTTGGTCGGCTGTAGGCAACATAAATGGCTGAGCAAATGTATATTAAGTTACAAGACTAAGTCCCTCTATGATGGCATAGTGGCCCACTAACAATGGCAAAGGTGTAATTAAGTCAACTCTTGTAATTGGTTCATTTTAATCTAATTTAATCATACCTAATCACATTTTGATCAATTACACCATAAAATTATATAAATTCTAATGGTTCCAAATCATTAATCAATTTACGGTTCGGCCGCCGATAAGGCCTTCAATTAGCAGTTTAAACATAAAACATGAACAGATAAATTAGACAATCAAACAGATAAAATGCAAATTAACATATATATATTCAATCAATTCAGGTTCAATTTCAGTCAGTCAGTTCAGTAATTTATTCAGTTCACTTATCAGTCATAATTAGCTCGGTTTATCGGTAATCAGTGCTTATTCGGTAAGCAGTGATGAGGGTTGTTACACAAGGTGACTACCAAGAACAAGAATCTGCTACCTAGAATTGATGACTTATTTGATCAGTTGAAGGGGGCAGTCATGTTCTCTTAGTTTGATCTCAGAACGGGTTACCATCAAATGGGTGTGTCAGAGGAAAGTATACCGCTTACTGCTTTTCGGACCCGGTATGGATTGTACGAATTTCCTGTAATGCCTTTTGATTTGACCAATGCTCCTATCTATTTCATGGACTTGATGAACAGAATTTTTCAACCGTATCTAGATAAGTTTGTGATTATCTTCATATAGATGATATTCTGGTGTATTCTACGAATGAGGAGGAACGCAGAGAACACTTGAAAGTTATATTGCAAACTTTGAGGGAGCAGCAGTTATACGCTAAGTTCAGTAAGTGTCACTTTTGGGAGAAAGAAGTTCGATTTTTGGGGCATGTTGTATCCAATCAAGGGATAGCTGTAGATCCTGAGAAAGTTGTTGCGGTTAAAGAATGGAAGCAACCCACAAACCCTATAGAGGTGAAAAGTTTTTTAGGACTAGCCGGTTATTACAGGAGATTTATAAAGAAGTTTTCCACTATTGCAGTACCCATGACCAAGTTGACCAGCAAGAATGTGAAGTTTTTATGGACATATGATTGTGAGAAAGCTTTCCAGGAGTTAAAGCAGCGGTTAACTACAGCTCTGATGTTAACTACCAGTACAAGAGGAAAAGTTAGTAGTGTTTACTGATGCAAGTGGAACTAGATTGGGATGTGTGTTGATGCAGCATCAGAAGGTTGTATCTTATGCTTCTCGACAGTTAAAACCTCATGAGAGACGATACCCTACTCATGACTAGAGTTGACAGCAATTGTTTTTGCGCTGAAAGTGTGGCGACACTACTTGTTTGGAGAGTGCTTTGACTTGTACACTGATCACAAGAGCCTCAAATATCTTTTTTTCTCAAAAAGAGTTAAATATGAGGCAACAGAGGTGGGTTGAATTCGTCAGTAGTTATGATTTCGAGATCCTGTACCACCCTAGGAAAGGAAATGTGGTCACAGATACACTTAGTCGACAACATGGGATTATAGCTTCTTTGATGATTCAAGAATAGAAGTCCTTGGAGTTAATTTCGATACATGATGTTCAACCAATAGAGAGTGTTGAGAGGGCATACATTGGTAGTTTGACCGTGCAGCCGACGTTACTGGATAAAGTTCGTCAGATGTAGAATTTAGATTGGTTTCTCGTCAGCAAGCTCGATGACCTTGTAGTGGATTTGATCGATGATTTTCCTACTAATTGGTCTGTGGACTCAGGTGGGGGATTATGATTCAAGAGCAGGTTGTGTGTACCTAACATTGTTGAATTGAGGAAAGAGATTATGGATGATGCCCATAGGTCTTGATATACCATTCACCCTGGTGGGACTAAAATGTATCATGACCTGAAGAGGACGTTTTGGTAGGAAGGTATGAAGAAAGACGTAGGAGAGTAAGTTTCTTGATGTTATGTGTGCCGGCAGGTTAAGGCAGAACACCAACGACCGTTTGGACTTTTGCAACCTCTTGAAATTCCTACTTGGAAATAAGAGTACATCTCTATGGATTTCGTGGATAAATTGCCGTGGTCTAAGCAAGGCAATGAATCTATTTGGGTCATAGTGGATCGACTCACCAAGTCTGCTCATTTTATTCCTATTAGTGTTCACCGAACTACGGATAAACTAGCTAGGCTGTATATTCGGAAGGTGGTGCGACTTCATAGCGCACCAATTTCTATAGTTTCGAATTGTGATCTGTTGTTTGTGGCAAAGTTTTGGGAGAGTTTTTAGCATGCTTTGGGTGCTAGGTTAGACTTGAGCACGACTTATCATCCTCAGACGGGTGGGCAAACTGAACGGGTAAATCAGATCTTTGAAGATATGTTGAGAGCTTGTGTCCTCGATCTTGGTGGTAATTGGGAAGAACACTTGTCATTGGTGGAGTTTGCTTATAATAATAGCTATCACTCCAGTATCGAGATGGCACCTTTTAAGGCTTTGTATGGGAGGTCATGTCAATCACCTGCTTGATGGATGGAGGTAGGAGATACGCCGTTGTTGGGTCTAGAGTTGGTGAAAGAGACATAGAGAAGGTGAACATTATTCGGGAACGTATTAAGACTGCACAGAGTCATCAGAAGAGTTATGTTGATGGAAAATGTAAGGGGGTTGAGTTGAATGTCGGAGATTTTGTATTTTTGAAGGTTTCGTTGATGAAAGGTATCATGTTGTTCGGAAAAAAGGGAGAGTTGGCACCTAGATTTGTGAGACTATACGAGATCACTGAGAGGATTGGTAATGTGGCTTACAAATTAGCTCTACCATCTGCTTTAGCTATGATTCATAATGTGTTCCATGTATCTTTATTGTGGAAGTGTGAGCATGACCCTTCCCAAGTAGCATCACCAGAAGTGTTGGAGATTAGTGACAATCTAACGTATGTGGTGCGCCCGGTTACTATTCTAGACCGAGATGTAAAGCAGTTGCGACGCAAGAAAGTGAACTTGGTTAAAGTGCAATGGAGCGAGGATGAGAATGATATCACTTGGGAATTAGAAGAGAAAGTTCAGCGTATGCACCCGGAACTTTTTGTTTAGTACTCTCTCTTATCGAATCTCGAGACGAGATTCTTTTGAGGTCTGTATATTGTAGGGACCTTAATTTTCATAAGTCATTATTTATTATTATTACTTTTTTTTTTCTTTTTGTTTTGGCTTTATTAATTGTGTGGTTATATGATAATTTAATGTGGCATTTAATTAATTTAATGTGATAGTCAATTATATATAAGTAATTCGAATATTTATATATTTTATCATATTTATTTATGTTTTAATTATGTTGTATTTAGGTTATAAAATATAATAACTATTAGGTTATAAACAAAAGAAAGAAAAGAGAAGTGTTGTGCCGCGGGGCAAGCTGAGAGAGAGAGAGAGAGAGAGAGAGAGAGAGAGAGAGAGAGAGAGAGAGAGAGAGTGTGTGTGTGTGTGTGTGTGAGTGTGTGTGTGTGTGTAATCAAAGAAAGAAAAAGAGAGGGTATGAAGTTGTGTGTGTGAGAAAGAGGAAAGGAGAGGAAGATTAGGGTTAAGGTTTTGTTATGGTGGCTCCATTAGTTCTTCAAATAATTCTTTGATCTTCAAAAAAAAAATTTTGAGTACAAAATTCACTTCCCTTGATTTATATTTAATTCATTGTTTTTATTTATTCATTTTTATTTATTTGATGTTGAATTGATTTCATATTTACATGTACATAATTGATCGATTTTAATTATTTTGATTAATTGTGTATGTAAGGTTTAGTGTTTTTAGATGATTGATTGATTTTAATTATTTTGTTTAGTTGTATATGTAAAGTTTAGGGTTTTTGGTTGATTGATTGATTTTAATTATTTTGATTAGTTGTGTATGCCAGGTTTGGGGCTTTTATATGGATTTATTTTATGGTTGTAATCACACTCGTGGTTATATGAGATTAAAATTAATTAGAAACCCATAGATAAATTCCTTATACTTTACCATGACTCCATGAATTGTTATTTTATTTAAGTGTTGGTGAGAAAGTGTGTATAAAAAAAAAATGAGGATTATGAGATTCATTTGAATGTCTTAGGCATTGCCTCGTTCTCAAGAGTAGACAAGTGTTTTGAATTACGCGCGTACGTATATGTTAATCTTCTGGGGAGTGTGGGTCAAATTCGGGAAGATATCCCTGTGCAAGTTTGGCTTCGGAGCGATGTTAGGTATACGGGAGGCACATAGGATATATGTGTAGGCCGGAAGTGGAGGGCCGAAGTAGCAGAGTTAAGGTACAAAGAATGAAATATGAGTTTATTGTTATAGTGTGAATTATATTGATTTGTACATCTTGAAAAATAGTAATCGACCTTGATAAAGTATGAAATTTGAGCAAAGGCATACATACATGATTCTAGGCAACTTTTTTGTTTTAGCTTTTTATTAAAAAGATTGATTAGAACTTTAATCGGATGATCTTGAGTATTGTAGTTTTGATTCATTTTAGCAATACAGATTTTAGATACTGTTTTAACTCACGAAACGAGCTCATTTTTATTTATTTCGCGCAAACTGAAGTAAAATATTATTCTGAACACTTTTAATGTTTTGAACTTTTCCGAAAAAATTCATCTTACAGCAGTTTCTTTTCGTTTTCAGTTCTAGATTTTTTGATTGAATTTCGTTTAGGATTTTCTATTAAGTTTTTCTCTCAACCTGTTCAGTTTCTACTAAATTCGTTCCCTCTACCCTTTAGAAAATTTGATTCTGTACAACTTTTGTTCTTTGAGTTTTGGTCAATTCGAATTATTTAAACATGAAACAGTGTATTTTTTATACTTCTTCAGCAAATTACTTATGATTAAATTATACTAACTTTATTTTTTTGCAAGATGGTGGGTCTTATTAATTATTTTATGCAGGGCTGACCCACCATATTTTTATTTCTATTTTGTTTATTTTATACTTTTGTTGTGTACGGGCAAAAAACTAAATGCCACCGTATCTCGGGAAACTACCCATTCGTCTCGCTGCGATTGGAACTACTTCTCTTGTCCCGTAACAAGAATTTAATGTATTTTTGTTTGTGTCTAGTGGACACGTAGGTGTTAAATCTTGTACTCATATCAGTATATCTGTATACTGGCCCGTTTTGTCTCTTGGCAACTCGGGTGCGTTCTATTTGAGCGCAGCCGAATTTCCTTTACAGGATTAGTTGGGGCTATGATGGTGACGTGGAATAACTATAGTTGTTGGACATGTCTCTTGGATTTCTTTTGTTTTCTTGAGCTTAGGATTGATATTAGTTTATGTATTTATTATTTTTTTTATGACTTCAGTATTGGGATAATTTGGCATGGTTTGTAACCGTACATTTTTCAAGTTATTTTGACTATGTATTGTTACTTTAATATTGGAGGTATTTGTTAGTTATGAAATTACGGTGGATAGTTTGGTTGGTGTTTAGTTTTTTTTGTTTCACCCCTAGGATTTGGATGATGGAATATTAATTGAGGTTTAGTCCTAATTTAATATTTAATTGTTCATATTTTGGGGCGTGACTATAATTGTTCAGAGTCATGGGTTTGTAATTTTTAAAAAAAATAAATAAAATTGTTTTTTTTTCTTAATTTTTTTTGTATGTTTATTTATTTTATTTTTTTAAAAAAAATTCAGTGTTATTAAAATTTGTTGTTTAAAAAAAAAAGCTTTTTTTGTTTGTCTTTTGGGTTTTTGTCCTGTCATTTTATTTTTATATTAATAAGTTTACTGTTATTTTTCTGTGTATATCAAATCTCTTTGATTATAAATGTCTCAAGAGTCTTGGGTTTTTGTATGTGTATTTCAAAAAAAAAAAAAATAGTGTTCATAAAAAAAAATTTTTAAAAAAATAGTTTTTTTATTTGTTTTTTGGGTTTTTATTATTATGATTTTATTTTTATATTAATAGGTTTACTATTATTTTTCTTTGTATATATCAAATCTCTTTGACTGTAAGTGTTTTAATAAGTGTTTAAGATTCTTGAGATTGTGTTTTTTGTTAATCAAATTTTAAACAAAAAATCAAAATACTCCATCTAAATCATACGTTATTTTACTTAGTATATATATATTTGCAGGTTGCTTTACAACTTTGTGATGTTTAGAGTAAATAATTTCTCGAGAGATTCTCTATCGACACCTATCTGCTTTGACTGTAGGTATTTGTTGGATTTGTAATGCTTGAAACATGAATAATTGTAAAAGAATTTTGTTTATACTTAAACAAAAATGTAGGAGTAGTAGATTTTTTTATTCTATTTGCCGTACATTTTTATAATTTTTTCTATGTTGAAATAAGTTTGTGATATTCAGAACAAATAACTTATATAGTCGTTCTCTATTCGTACTTTTTTTAAATTTGCACATGCATAGCATGTGGTCAGTCACTAGTTATGACCATGTCAACTTGAATATGATATGCCTAACAAAGTTAGTATAATAATAAGGAAACAATACAATTTATTTCAAACAATTTTATTTCACGTTAAACATTAACACTCATAAAATAATATATATACTAATATTCATGAAAATAATTTGAAATATTTATTACTAATTCACCACATATCTAATTTGAACTATTATATTATCCATTAATATCCAAACATCCCACAAAACTTAGATGTGATGTTTGTGAGAGAAAAAGTGAAATGATTATAGAGTTTGATGTGATATTTTGTTTGTATTTATTTTTTTTGATTTTGTAAAACTTTTGTCTTGGAGTGAAAAAAATCCCAAACTCAAGTCCCAAACACCACCAATGGTTTGAATGAAAATATAGATTTTTGTTTAAGTTTGAATGAAATTAGTCAGTTAAATTTCTCAGACTGCTTGCAAGTTTCAGCATATTTAGGCAATGTGATTTCTTTGACTTTCTGCAATTTCAGTATATTTGATTAGTGATTTTTTTATTTTATTTTCTTCAATTTCATTAGATTTGGTTAGTGAAATTTCTCTCACATTCGGCAATTCAGTAGATTTGGTCAGAGAAATTTCACTGATTAAATTTACTAAAATTACAAAAAGTTAAAGAAATTTCACTATGAGCAAAATGTTTATGAAACAATTATAATTTTTAGTGACTCTTTGATGAAGTGAAAATTTCACACTGTCAGTGTTCAAGAAGAATCGTCGAAAAATGACCATCGGCAACTGTTGGTTATCGTTGGTCACCGGTGATGATCGAAGGTGACTGTCGTAAGCGGCAGAGATGTTCAAAAATTGGTGGGATAATGAAAGTATAGTAAGGGTAATTTGGTGTCAAAAAAACTTAACGTCCTTAAATCAATAAGTATATTTTAGTTGTTCTTAAACTAATATAAAAAAATTTCTACGTGGTTGAATAAAAAATTTAAAAATGAAAGCGATATAATAAAATATAGTAGTATATCCACAAGATTTGTTGCTCCCTGGACCATTGACTTTTTAGCCTGCTGGGAAGAAAAATTTTGTTTGATTGTTAGCATCGACGGTCATTTTCTACCTGTGAAGGCCTTAATTAAGTATTATCAATATTATAATGATTATTTTTTTATACCAAAATTTACATATTAAAAACTGTGTCAACACTATTGGTGCAGTGAATTTCACCTTGTACCAATATATTATTTACAGATTATTTAATATATTACTTTTGTTATTTAAATTTTAACATTGTAGTATTACCTGTAAATAAAATCATTTTCAAGAAATTCAAAAAAAAAAAATGCAAATTGTGATCTGCGACGAAGCCTAGCATCAAAAATAAAAAAATAAAAAAAATTAATTTATCACATCAAAAAATCCAATGAGATTTTCATAAATCTTCAACGGGTGTTTCCAAATTTTCAATGCATCAGTCCCATTCTTGACATGTTCTCTGTTTGAAAATTAAACACCATTAGAAAATTCCCAGATGGTAGTTATTTTAAAATGGGTAAGACTTTTCTTCAGTTCATTCTGTAGATTAGACGATGTTATTAGATCTGTGAAATTTATTATGAATTTTATTTTGATAATTTGAATCTGTATAGAGTTTGTCAATATTTTATCCCTGAAAAAAAAATCACATTAATTGAATATTGATAGTCCTTTAATCCGATCATATTTTTATCAATAGTAAATATAATATAATTTTAAAGATAAATTATTGACAAAAATATATTCTGATCAAGTCTATTGATATCTGATTAATATAATTTTTTACAAAAATAAAACACTCCACAAGTCTTATATATTAAACAATTTAAATTTTCGAAATAAAACTTATAGTAATAAACCCAACAGTACTATTTGTGGACCGAAGAGAATTTGTACCTTTTTAGCATGTGCTTACAAGTTGTTAGCAGGCAAAAGTCAAGGATTTATTACACTTGGCCTTTTTACCAGGCACCAAACCACTGACTAAAAAGTTAATTTTTGATTTTTAATTTATTTTGGGTTATATTACCTATGTTTGGAAAGTTGAGTTTAAAGATTTTTTTAATTAAAATAGTCACAAAAATAAAATAGATTTTTTAGTCTAATAAGATAAAATATCACATTCAACCTATAATCATTACATTCTTTCTGTTACAAAAAAATTAAAAAAATCAAAAAAGTCAAAAACTCTTCCCAAATCAGACTTTTTAGTTTCAGACTAAAATAGTCAAAAAAATCAAAAAGCCAACCTACTTCCCAAACAAAGCCACTATCTATTTATTTTCTTATACAACTAAAATATTAGCTTTTAACTAATTTCATAAAAACAAGCCATTATTCGTTAATTTTTTCTTAAACCAATTAAAGTTTGATAAGTTGATCAAAATTGTTACACTTCATTAGCAGCTTAATGGCTCAATTCATGTCATAAATAAATAAATTGCCGACAAATTGACCCAGTATAGTATTGTGTGGCTGGAATTCAAGGCCCGTTTGTTTGGAGAGTTAGAGGGGAGATTGGGATTGATAGTGAGGTAGAACCCACTAATATTGTGTTTGTTTTGAGAGAAGTGGAAGAGATTGATAGTGAGCTCCGGATTAGGATGGGCCTCCCAAAGGGGATTCGGATAGGCCTTCAAGACTTGGTATTAGAAAAATAGTCCGGCGGACTAGAAATTTTTTATTTTTATTTTATTTTTTACATGTCGAGCATTTTTTTTTTAACATTAATGTTTAATTTTTTATTTTTTTTGTTAAGTAAAAATCATTATTTTATTTGTTTTATTTTTTTGGGAAATTTTTTATTTTATTTTTATTTTTTTAAAATTTTTTACATGTTGGGCATTTTTTTTAAAACATTAATGTTTAATGTTTTTGTATTTTTTTTTTGTTTTATTATTTTATATTTATTTTATATAAAAATAATTTAACAATCCCTACACTAACAACTATCATCAAAACAAATATAATTTTACTTAATCCCCTTACTATCAATCCCCTCACTATTAATCTCCTCACTATCAATCCCCTCCATTCTACCTCTGAAAACAAACGGAACCCAAAGATTATTTTGAAAAATTAGTTAAAAGTTGATTTTTTAAATTTTTTTTTGACTTTTTTTTTTAAAAAAAAAAAAAAGAGTCGAAAGGTGCTGTAACTCAAAAATAAATTAAAAGTTAATATTTGACTTTTAACCAAGTTTTAAAATTACGCTTGTGGATTCAGAGTTTAGATGAATCCCAACCACGTAATAATATATCTAGATAAATTTTTTGATAAATTTAGGAGTTTATAGTATTGTTGTAAATAATACCTTCTCTACAATGCTATGGACTCCAATATATCAAATAAAAAAACTCTCTTTACTTTTTAAAAGGGAAAGGTTTGTCTCAAGTTGTTGATTCAACCGGACCAAACAATTGTTGATATAACGCCTCATATTTTGCCACATACGTAAAATGGGCCAAGACCTTTATATAATTCCAACCAGTAAGATGTTTCAACTATTTACGAATTGGATTAACAACTGAAGATAAGTTATTCCTTAAAATTGAACCACATCCGGTTTTAGGTATAACATTTAGGCTAACTCGAAGTAGTCATAAACCAATCTATTCCTCTATTTTTTTATAAAAGGTCTTGTAACAAGTGACTCTAGCTAGAAAAAAGATGAAGAAACTGAAAAATAAATGACATTTTTAACTAATTTCTAAATATTTTTTATTAATTTAAAAAGAAAAAACAAAAAAATTTCACCATGTGCAAATACAATTTTTACACAAAAAAATAAAATATATGTATATATATATATTTCACTAATTTTACAAGATTTTTTTTTATTGATTACTAATTTATTTTTTAAAAAATTCACTATTTTTAAAGTATTTTTTACGCATTATAATATTAACCAAGAGTAATGTTGCATTTTACAATTAAAAAAAAATGAGTAATTTTGCATTTATTGTATTCGGTTTATAATACGATAAGTCATTATTGTATTGATAATGGTGCTGTTTGGTGTAGCTGTTAAAACAGATTATAGCTTATAGCTTAACAGATTATAGATTATGACTTTAATCAGAAGCTGTTAACCTGTTTGGTATAGCTGTTGGATTATAGATTTAAGTTGCTGAGTAGTGTTTGTTAAATAAGCTGTGAAGTAGCTTTTTTAATTAATTTTTATTTTTTATTATTCACTATTTATCTACATTTTTTATAAAAAATAATAATAATATTTTATAGTCCATTTGGGTCTTTTTCTATTTTTAAAAAAATAAAAAATAAAAAAATCTAAGAGTATAACCGTGAATTAATATGTCCACAGCAGAAGCTGATAATCAGAAGCAAGGGGTGAGCAGCTTCTCAGAATCAGCTTTTTTGACTTAAAATAAGCTGTTAGAATCAGAAGCTGTTTGAAATAAGTTTAACCAAACAGTCCAAAATAACTTTTTAAAAGCCAGAAGCCATAAGCTGGCTCAAATAAGCCATACCAAACACCCCCAATATACATAAGCAGTGAGACCAATTAAATCACTATAATAATGAAATATGAGAGAGTAAACCAAATATAATAGAAAAATGAAAAATGATTTGTGGCACTAAAAAGTTGGGCACTAATGCCCCTAATTTCCATTTTGGGTAACTGTTTTGGTTTTTTTTTTTTTTTTTTTGCCTTATATGGAAATTAGGGGCATTAGTGCCCAACTTTTTAGTGCCACAAATCAATACCCTAGAAAAATATATGTGATTTTTGTGTAGCATTACTCATTAAACAAGGACTCAGGTCATATTTGTTTGTCGGATTAAGTTGGGTGAGATTATGAATATAGTGGGATTGGGTGGGAGAATTGCTAATGTAGTAACATTAGATTAAAGCTGTAAGATAAATTATATTTGCTTATACACTAATGTAGGGACATTAGTTGCTTGGAATTACATTTATAAAATGACAAATGCTAACAAGTATCCAATGAGCATTGTTTAATGTTAGAAAGTATGTAAACTGTCTCTTGAAAATATGTAAAAATGTTAAAAAGTATATTAATTTCATTAAAAATACATTGAATTTAATGAAAAATATCTTGTGTTCTTCACATTTATTGTCTTTTACTTGTGTCCTAAGAACACTTGCTAACACCCTTATAAAATTACATAAAAACTCTAATTATACAAAAGATGGTGTTGTTTTTGCTAAGTGGATGTAAAAACAATATTGTCACTTACAGGGAATAGATTGTTAATGTTAGCTCTCGTATGAAATAATTAATCCCCCATTAAAAGATATATTCATAATCAGCAAATGAGACTATGAATATCATAACATTTATTTTATACAAAGGGTTTTATTTCTTTCAAGGTCTCAATTTGAGAGAGTATTTGAGTTTGGTAGACCCATTTTTAAATCGACTTCGGTGATTCAAATTATTCGTTTTTTAAGACTCATTGATCACTGAAATCGATTCTAAAATAAGCCTACCAAATCCAAGCACTCTTTCAAATTAAGATTACAAATTAAAAGAAACCAAACCCGAAATCAAACATAATTTTGTGAGTGTCTCCTCCAAACCTCTAAGATGACCGAGTACTTATTAGCATTTTATTTTTCAATTTTTTTTTAAAAAAAAAAAACTTTATTGCACAAACAGATACCAAGGTTAGTATTAAAGTGATTATACTTGGAAACAAATCTATTTTGGAAGAAGTGTAATCACTTTCAAAGAATACATCATGCAGAGTTCGAGATCACTGGAACTCTCTCTCTCTCTCTCTCCCTCTCTCCATCCATGTTAAATGTATGGAATTGGTTGGCTTCAATTCAACTTGATCATCTACCTAACCATTTTGTGTATAACTTGGCTTGGGGATGGATGGGTAGTTTGATCACCCCCATTAAATGAGGAACTTTAGACATTCCTAATTAAGAAAATTTATCAAAGAATAATATTATATGCATTAATTAATGTACTAATTAATGTATCAATTGATGATGTGACATAATTTAAGAATTTTTTGAAATTTATAATGTGATTAATGAGTGGATCAATAATAATGTCATAACTAGCGTTAATACACTAGTTAGTATACTAATTGGTGTATATAACACCATCATTTATCAAAATGATAAATAGTTGAGACATTTTGATTTTTGTTCATAAGATTTGATTTATTTTAGTTTGTTTTCCATTAAATTGTATTTTTTAAAAAATATTTTTATAATAATAAATTTACCACTAAAAATTAAAATATAATTTTTTTAATAAATAAATTCAATCCACGGGACTAGGAGTCATCAAATGACCCACGGACAAAAAATCTGATATTACCCAACCCGTCCCATGGCCCGTCCGAGCCTACTTGAGTGCTCAACCCATCCCAACCTATGAAAGATAATTTAAGACTTTGGACAAAGATTTGTTACATGAGCCCACCTATGATCCCGGCTCATAAGAGCCTACATGGGTAAGGCCAGTCCAATCATTCCAACAATCCAACTCAAACTATCCGGTCCAAAATTTCTTCTGCTTCTTCCTTCTCTTTTTTTTTTTAATTTTTTTTTTATTTTTAATATGTATCCAAAAAAAAAAGTAATATTGTTCAATTCAAATTTAATCCATTAAAATTTGTAAATAATTATATATATATATAAAACCCTATTCGTCTAGATTAACTCATATTCATAATTCAATTCCCATTATCGATATCTAATCATGCAGAAGAAAGGTATATTATTGACAAATTATTGATCGACATTAATGTTAAATCTCTGTGTTTCATTCATGAAGTTCATCTGAGATCTACAAAAAGAAAATCACATGCAATTATACATTTACAATCCCTAAGACTTGAATTTATAGCTTGTGATTACAAGAGTTAAAATGAAACAAATACGATTTCATACCCTAAAGGTTACAATTTCCAAGGCCTTACTTAGTTATGATCAAAAGAGGTAAACAAAACAAGTTTCACGCTTCACAATCCTCCTAAGTCATCACATTGACGGAGGTACGCCATCAACACCTGAAAATAATTTTCTACATAGGGATAAGCATAAAACCCAACAAAGATAATCTTAATGAAGTGCAGAAAGTTTAACAATATCATATGCAAATGAGATGCCATGCCCAAAATATAAATTTTTATTTCGAAACCTCATGCCATGCACTTTTTTGAAATTATAAACATTTCAAAAGCTTTCAATTCAATAATACTCAGGGCGGTAAATACAACTCTGGTAATCCCAAGGTACATATCTGCAAATAGTCTCATAGAGCACTACCAAAATCACTTTACCGGCTCTTAACCAGAAAGAAATTGGGACCTACTCATGTTTTAAAACTTTCACCATAGACCTAAAGTCAACTTAATTCTTAACAACCACACCCCCCAACGGGATTCACTAAGGTATTTATCCTTTTTCTCAATACATTTCAATCGTTCTCAATAAACCGATTTCAAAAGCATTTCTTGTAACGCCTCAAATTTCTAGCTCAAATGATAATACAATAATCATGACTCTTTCAAGGAAAACCGAATATAAATCTCCAAACTTACATTACATGATACAATAGTTTTTCATGCAACAATACATTAATCCAACAACAAGTAAGAAAACAAATAAATAGCCCCAAAGGGTTTACAAGTTTCCAAGGCTTGAGCTTGGTTACACAAAACGGTTATTCAAACCCACACACATACAGCCATTGGCTTACACACAGAGTCACAGCAAAATAAGAATCTCGTACTCTCAACACACATTTCCTCGCCTCTAGTTAGGCGGCATCACCACATATTTTCTTGCACAAAAATTCCGTAGAGTGAGCATAAAGCCCAGTAGGAAATCCTTAACAAAGTATATACATTTTATGCAAGTCTCAAGAGATGAAATGCACATGCCATGCTATACCCTTTTTAAAGAAAATCACATCTTCATCTTTGAAAACCATCATGCTCAATGATGTCATGCAATTTCAAATTTTCAAAACTTAACAATTTATTTCAAGAGCGGTAAATACGACTCTAGTAATCCCTAGGTTGGTGTCTGCAAGTAGACTATACAAGTACTACCAATTTGTCATTTTTACCAACATTGACTGGAAGGCTTGACACCTATAATTTGTCAATTTTACCAGTATTAACTGGAAGACTCGACACATATTCAATTTCATCTACACCAACTGTCAAGACTTACCACCGTATTTATCCCAAGACCAATTCATGGAAACTTGTTTCTCAACATTCTTTTCTCAATGCAAGTTTTCAAATCAACTTTTAAAATTTAATGTAATCAAATGAATTGATATGCCAATAACACAAGATGAATATAAATACATTTATTCCAATTCATTATCCCAGGAATAACACAATTCCCTCTTCTTAAGTATCCTCAACAATTAGTCATTTCAAGACCATTTCAACGTTTTGAACAATAATTTCCAAAATGAACAACAATTCTCATATTTCCTGAAATTCATCATTTATATAAATATAAATAAGAAATTTTCCAAACATTCATTTATTTTGACACACAAAATAAATATAGCAATATCATTCATGGATTTTCAGTCTCTTTAAAAAAAATCCCCAAATTCTAGGTTTTTTCACCAAAACTCTGAAACTCAAATCTTTTGAAAGAAAACTTTCCAAAATCATATTTTCTTCAATCAACGAAGATCAAAACTCATAAGATCATTTTAAAAGAACAAGAGACAAACCCATTTTCAAAATCACTCAACTTCTTGAATTAACAATCAATTTTCAAAGCTATCGAAAGATGATTTCGAAAATCATCTAGATCTTGCAAATATATCTATGTAACTCTAAGAAAATCTCTACCTCAAGTTTTGAAGAAGAAATGAGATGAAACCCCCCAAAATCAACGATGTTGAAACTCGATTTTCACGGCACACAACGAAGCCCTCGAGAAGTTAACCAACTTTGATGAAGAACCTATGGCAGAACTCTAATGGATCTTGAGAAATCAAGGTTTTGATCCAATTTGGCGTAGGGAAATGTAGAGAAAAAGGACAGGAAATGTTTTTAGAGAGAGAGATATATACAAAAGTGATTTGAAATATCAGATTCACGAACTGATATAACATAGTCCGCTCGAGCGTGGAAAGCCCCGCTCGAGCGTCGAATACACATTCCCAGTACTTTTGCAGACAGGTTAAATTTCTGGAACCAAACATTCTCCGCTCGAGCGCATAAACGGCCGCTCAAGCGGACAAGCAACTTCGAATGCATTTTGCATTTTTGCTTCGGGGGCGTTGCCCCTCGACCCCGCTAGGGCGCTGCCCCCTGGACCTCCACGAGCCAACCGGGCAGCTCGATCCCTGACCTGCCCAGTTGAAGTGGCAAAAACATAAAAGAATGATCAAAACCGGGATCGCTACATTTCTCAAATACAAACGCAGAAATTAAATCATAAAAGCCTGAAATCATCAATGTCATGCATGAATTAGTAAATATTTCAATTTATCTAATTCACATATAATTTCTATAACTATCAATACTATACTATCCTTCACTAATAACCAAAACAATTATCTCTAATTCAATATTTCAGTTAGGCAATATATAAAGTATAATTCAATAACGTTTTACAATCTCAAAAGAGGATGTCAATTCACAATATTTCTCAATAGTTGGATGCCTTTTCCAAAATCTCATCATTTGTCAACGATTAAACAATTTTTTCAAGAATTCGATAATTTCTCAACACAAAAATAATTTCTCAATTCTCAAGATTTTTAGATTTTTTGAAAAGTTAGAGATTTCTCATTTGAAAGATAATTTTTCTTAAATTC
This sequence comes from Camellia granthamiana, assembly GCA_036172215.1. NCBI lineage: Eukaryota > Viridiplantae > Streptophyta > Magnoliopsida > Ericales > Theaceae > Camellia > Camellia granthamiana. The sequence continues at coordinate 75,906,084 of CM069910.1, forward strand.
AAGTATCACTCTACCACCATAGACAACCAATTAAAAATTTAGAACAATATTATAGAAATCCCCCCTCTCCCATTTTGTGCACTAAATAAAGATTTAACAAGACCCTAATCCTCAAAATAACTCTAACTATCAAAATGGTAAATAATAGATTTAAAATACGTACACAATGTTAAGAAAATCCATACTTCAAGTTTTGTAAGAGATAATGAATTTGACGATGTTGGAAATTGATCTCCACTGGTTAAAATGTAACTCTCGATGCGTTCACCATTTTGGTCTCAGGAACTAGGGTTAAAATCCTAATGGGATGATTTGTGTGAGCTGGTGAAAAAGTTAGAGAGAAAAGAGTTTAGAGAGAACTAGGGTTAAAATCCTAATGGATTTACTTGGATGAGATGATTTGTGTGAGTTAGTGAAAAAGTTAGAGAGAAAAGAGTTGAGAGAGAGAGAGAGAGAAATGAGAAAAATGTGGGAAATTGAGGGATTGGGGTCAGATTTGAAGGATTGGACACAGATTTCGACAAAAGACACGGAAGGCCTCACGTATGGAGTCCGTTGCCGCACGTACGGGAACCCCCCCGCTGCATTCACATGCATATGGATTTTGGCTTGGCATCTTAACCCTATCGCAAGTACGAGCCCATTCACTGCATGTGCGGGCCTTAACCCAAAATTCCTATGTTCCTCCTACACAAAATTGCACATGCAGCCTTCCCACGCTGCACGTGTAGGTTTGGCCAAAATCTTTCTAAAGTATTCACACACTCCTTGGTTTCGCCCTTACATCTGAAACTCGAAATTCTAACTTGAGAAACATTAAGAAAGATTAAGCATGGTCAGAACTTATTATAAATAACACTATATGAAACTAGAGACTCTAAAAATAAAACAAATGGTTCGAATAAGCACTCTTAAGTCAAGTTCAAGACCCGGGACATCACATAATGTGCACCCCTCCACACATAATTAATACTTTTAAAACTCTATTTAGAGATATTGTATGCTGGATTCTGGAATAAATAAATAAACAAATAAATAAAAATAAAAAATAAAAATTCAAGTTGAATACAAAACGATTGAACCATGAATTCATTAATTTCATTTAATTCAATCAAACAAACCCACCCGTGCTCTCTCTATATATCTAATTGAGACATAATTTTACTTGAATTATGTCGGAAAGTAAAAAAGAAAAATAACTAATGAAAATATTAAAAATATATGAATGATAAATGTATAGAACTTGACAATATAAGTCGAATAAAAAATGTGTAGCCTGATTCGGTTTGATTTTAACTTATAAGATTCGAGTTTATGGTTAGGATATGGTTTTAGTTTTTTAAATAGGCCTAGCCCGTACCAGCTTGTTGACTAGTCAAAATTCAAAAAATCTCTTTAATATATGGGATTTAAACACAATAATTACGGATTGGGTAAGCCCGGTTCGGCTTGTCCCATTGATGACCCCTACCTGGGACCGACTTGTAACTTATAATGCATGTGTTGGGTGCAACAAGATAGGGAGATTCTATTTACACCTAAAAAATGTTTAAGTGGGACCAATTTTTCAGTACACCTTATTAAATTATTTAGAGTTACAATTTGTTCTTAGTACACCCTAATTTTTTCCTAAATTACTCTTTTGAGGTACACCTGTATAAAAAAAATTAAAAAATTCAAATTATTTTTGAAAAACATTTCTTTTGTTCACATGAAAAATGACTTGGACCCCCAGCTGGAGGTGCTGGGGGTCATCCATGATTGGCCAAAAAAAAAACAGTTTCCCTTTTTCTTTTTCTTTTTTTGTTTCCAGCCAATCTCAAGCTGACACGTGGCACTGGGGGTCGGTGGGGGTCGTCCGTACTGGGGGTCTGTAGCATTGTTGTGTTCACATACATACATGGAATATGATTAGGAAACCTGGAACCGGCAAAGGCAGTCCCAGCGAAGAAGAACGACGGAAGAGAAGGAGAACAGCGAAGGATGATGACAAATATTCAGCCGGTTTTTCATCATTATTGTTTAAACTTTCAAAATTGAACAAATTCATTTTGTTTGGCTGTACACTGTTGAACAAAGTGACATTGTTCGGTTCTGAAAGTCCGAACAATAATAACGAAAAATAGGTTGAGTATTCGCTTTTATGTATAAAATAAAATTTAAAAAAAACACAGAAATTAATAATTGTATTTTGATATTTATGTGAATACTTACCTCATCTTTGATGGTTTGTTTCAAAAAATTGTTTTGATTATTATTCTCATCCATTGTTTAATTTTGTTCAAATTTTCTTCTATTTGCAAGTAACAATATAATAAAAAACAATAATGTTGATGATAATGGTGAGTTTTGCTGGGGTAAATTAGAGTTTTGGAGTGAGGAAGAGAAAGAAGAAGAAGATAAGATAATTGAAACTTAGGGAAGAAGATAAAAAGATTTCAATATGAAGAATACGTATAATTGATTAGGGTATACCATGAAGAAAAATATATATTTTTTATTTTAATATTTAATATATGTTATCCTTATTAGTAAATTCACATTAGGATATAATAAAAATTAAAATTTTAAAATTTGAATTAGACGTACCGAGATAATGTTTGGGTTCAAATAGAATGGCCCAACAGGAAGTCACTTTCTCACTTACATAATCTGTAGCAACCTGGACCGATATTGGGCTTATCTTGTGGTTCAAACCCGCCCAAAAATAAGAAGTTAGCCCAAGCTCCGCTCATATAATATAAGGGTTTAATTTCTCTCAAGTTATCATTTCAACTAGAGAGAGTGTTTAGGCTTAATAGACCTAATTTAGAATCATATTCGATAATCTGAACCATTCACTTTTTATAACTTATTGAGTAGGATATTCATAAAATAAAAATAAAAATATGATTAGACATCGATAGCTATATATTTGAATCACATTTGTTTTAAAAAAAAAATGAACGGTAATTATAATTTCAAGAATACCATCTATATTTTGTAATAAAAATTTTATTCAAATATATAATTACTGATATCTGATCATCTTGATTTTTTGCATGAATATTCCACTCAACGAGTCATAAAAAATGAACGGTTCGGATTATCAAAGTTGGTCCTAAAATGGAACTACAAAACCGAAATACTCTCTTTAAGTTGAGATGACCAACATGAAAGAGAAGCCTAATCCATAATATAAGCCAAACACCTTTTACTATAAATACATATAGGTCATGTTTGATTGTTGTATTATTTTTTATATGATGAAATTATTAATAGAATTATGAGACATAAGTTATATGTGGGATTAGATGAGATGAAGGATTAGATATATGATAGAATCATATATAGGGTTGTGGGATAAGTTATACCGTGGAATAATAGATGAGATAAATGATTGGTTATAAGAGTGAGGTATCATATTTGGTTAGAATTAAATAAAAAGATATTATTATTTTTGACCGTTGGATAAAAAAAAATATGGAGTGACCTTGTTCTTCCAATGCCACACTACCTACGGTATTATTTAATCTCTCATTTCTCTGTTTAATCCTTCATATTGATACTAATATTATCTGAAATTAAGTAACCATGCAAAACAAATACTAGATTGGACTATCTAATGGAACCTATATATTCTCTACTTCCAATCTCGTTGTCCTTGCCCCACAATCAAACACCAGACTAATAATCCGATAGCGCCTTGCTACATCCCTCTAATTTTTGGCCCCCTAATCCCCCTAAATTTCAAACCAAGGCAAAAAAAAAAAAAAAATACCCAAAACGACGTCGTTTTGGGCATTAGGGGGATTAGGAGGGGCATTTTTAGGGAGACAAATCATTTTCCTAATCCGATAAACCCTACATATTTTTCCGACTTTCAATCACTATATCAGTGAGGTAATTAAAAATGCCCATACTTTATTATCACAACTTAAAAACAATGTGGTGATAGTTGAAGTGGCATAAGTGTTTCCCAGGTCAATAATTAAATTAAAATTGTAAGCTAATTTACTTTTTTTAAAATGGTTCCCAACTTCAAATAAAGTTAAATTACATAAAATATGATGTGAAGATGTGTAAACTTGTCCAATTGTCCAACACAAGCCTATTGAGTTCCAACTTAGCTGAATGGTAGGAAAGACAAAAAAAAAAAGAAAAAAAAAAAAAAAAAAAACATGTTTCTCACAACTGAACAACTCATCAATTGTTACCAACCACATAACAGTATTTCCATCAAAGAAAAGAAAAAAAATTCTCAGAGATCTAGCCAATCAAAGAGCAAGCAGTGGTTCAACCATTAGGTTGTCAACTTATCCCCTAAAAAAAATTTATTGATTAAAATTTTATTTTTTAAATACCCAATAAAATAATGTCTTATTTTAATATTTAATTTAAAATCTCAAAAACTATTAAATCACTACTATTGAAGAGATATATTATTGTCGTATTACTTGTGATATTAGTAGTTGGAGAAAAGAGGTGGTTGCTTTTCAACATTAGGTACAAAACCATGATGAAAAATGTAGTTCTCATATGTGAATTTGTGATATGATGTTTTGAATTTTATTATAGCATAATGAGTGTTTGAAACAAAAGTTACAATGATGCTTAATCACTATAAAAATAAAAAAAAAATTGAAGTTTTAAAAATTAACATTTAAGAACAAAATTATTTTTTAGGGATTAAATATTTTTATTATAAAAAGTGTTATTATTATATTTTTAGTAACGAAAATTGAACATTAATGATGAATTATTATCTTTTTAGGACTAAATTTTTTGTCTTAAAAAATAAATCATTTTGAAATCAAATTATTTTGTCTCAAAAAGTGTATTTATTAGTGACATTTTCAAAATTTTGTTGTTAAAAGTCTTATTTTTGATTTTTCGAAACGATCTTTTAGGTACTATTCTCACAACGATATAAATTGATCCATAAATGTCTTTTGTAACAAAATTTTTACTTTTTGAGACTAAAAAATTTAATTTCTAAAACTCTCGTATGTTGTAATGCATGAAAGGCCCGTTACGGGGTATGATCCAAACTTACAAGTTTTGGATTGATGGTTGGGAAAAAAAAATTAAAAACATTATGTTGATTGTTAAAGTAATTAAACTTTTCTTAAAAAAATAAAATAAAATTAATTCTAGCACAGGCGGCTAGGAGCTTTCAAGCATGAATGTTGGAGCAATGATCCAAATTTTTATTTTTATTTTTTCACATGTGCAAATTATTATTATTATTATTATTATTATTATTATTATTATTATTATTATTATTATTTTATTTCTGTAAAAATTCAATGACATATTGAAGTGATAATAACTGAGCTTTGAAATGCAAATATTGTTGACTCTTTTGACTCTATCAGAGTAATCAATATGGCAAGTTTTATCCTGGAATAGAAATGTTCAAAATTTGAATATATAAAATAAATAAATAAATAATCAATTTGGAAGAGTAACGCTTGACGTACTTAAAATTTTCAGTTGCCGATGTTTTATATGTTCAAATTCATGTTGTTTTCTTTTTTTATGTGATTAATTTCAATATGTTAATATTTTTTTTTTCTAGGCTTGGCATTGATTAAAAAGGGTAAAGTACTAATAAATTTTAAATAATAATTTTATAAAAAAAAAATTTTATTTTTTATTTATTTATTTTTTTTTATGGATCTAAGGATCCTATTTTAGTGTGACATAAAAGGCCAAGTATAAACGCACATGTGTTACATATTGAGGGACAAATGTAAATTTTTTCATCATATTGAAATTATTAAATGTAACACTTCAAAAAAAAATTTAAGTATGCTTTTTTCAAATATAACAACGTAACATCCTAAAAAAACTCTTTAGTGTATTTTTCTCAAACGTAATAACGTAACATTCTAAAAAAACTCTTAAGTATACTTTTTTCAAATGTAATCCGCTAATGTAACATACTAAGGTGCCGTTTGGTAACACTTACGTTTTCTATTTTCTGTTTATATCTACAAAAATTTTAAAAACTCAAATAAAAACTTGTTTGGTAAATATTTTATTTATAAATCAATTGTCTCAATTTATAAATTTGGCCAAAAAATAAAAACATAAAAAATGAGTTTACGTTTTAAGTTTTGAGTTTTTTTTTTTTTACCACCCAACACTAGCCACCACCTGCTGCCATTTTCCACCGCCGTCTTCCGCTACCACCGCCCACCACCCACCCCCACCACCCACCCCCCACCCCCACCACCACCTGCCACCACTACTCACCACCCACCTGCCACCACCATTCACCACCCACCCCTCGCCACCACCACCACCCACCCACCACCCACCTGCCACCCACCCGCCACTATTATCCACCGCCCGCCACCACCACTCACCACCCACCTGCCACCACCACCCACCATCATCTACCACCCACCTGCTACCACCACCCACTCGCTATCACCCACCACCCGCCACCGTCACCCACCCACCCACCTACTACCACCACCCGCCACCTACCCGCCACCACCACTCACTCGCCACCACCCACCACCACCCGTCATCCGCCACCCACCTGCCACCACCACCCACCACCCGCCGCTACTATCCACCACCACCACCCGCCGCCACCACCCACCCGTCACCCGTCATTCCCCACCCACCTACCACCACTACCCGCCACAACCACCACCACCACCACCACTACCACCACCTACTCGCTACCACCCGTCACCGTCACCCACCCACTCGCCACTTACCCGCCACCACCACCCACCCACCACCACCTGTCACCACCACCGACCCGCCACCCACCATCACCACTTTCCACCACCGTCTTCCGCCGTCACCACCAGACACTTGCCACCACTTTCCACCACCGTCTTCTGCACCATCACCCACCACCTGCCACCATTTTCCACCACCATCTTCCGCCACCACTACCCACCATCATTTTCTACCATTGTCTTTTGCCGCCACCACTCGTCTCTACCCACCACCCGCCACCACTTGCCATTTCTTACTCTTTTTTATATTTTTAAATTTTTTAAAACATTTTTTCTAAACTAAACGCGTTTGTAATTTATGGTTTTCTAAAAATAAACCAGTTTATAAAATTTTTATAAATATAAACTGAAAATGTAAACATTACCAAACAGGCCCGAAAAAACTCCTTAGCATACTTTTCTCAAATGTAACAATGTAACATTCTAAAAAAAAATTTTAATGTATTTTTTTTTTTCTAAATGTAATACTCCAAACAATATAACATATAAAAATTTCTTATAAAACTTTTTTCAAACGTAACATTTTAATGTAATACTAGAAAACCACACTAATAAAAGTGTAGATTTCAACGCTTGACAACCAACATTTTAGCCACTAATCCCCCAAAAAAGAATCTTTCACACCTTACTTTTCCATTCCTATTTCAAAAACAAATTAGAATATTGTGAAAATGAATCACAAAAAAACATTCACTTAAATTCAAATGGTACCAAATCAAATAAATACAACTTTCTAAAATTGAAAGGATTAATTGGTTCATAAAAAAAAATTTAAGACTAAATGGATCAACATCCATCGTATGGGATTATGGTTAAAATTTATTAAAATTTATTTGGTATAAACCATTTTCTTTTGAAGAATAATTGCTTAATTTTATTTATCAAATTTTAACTCTCTCACTGAGCACGTACTGTACCAATTGTACTCGTGAGCCTCACCTTCTAGTAAGTGGTTGTTTGGGAAGTGTTAAATGAATACATTTTCTAATTTTGTACGAAAAGATATATAAAATTGTAGAAAAGTGAGTGACCTATATTCTAATTTTGCACGAAAAGATATATAAAATTGTAGAAAAGTGAGTGACCTATATAAAGGTTTAAATTCTCATCTCAACCTTCGTTTATAATTACAATTAAGCTTTAAAATATAAAAAAATATATATATCTAATATATTTTATTTTATTTTATTTTTATATAATTTTCATTGAGTTCTAATAATATATATTTTTTTACAGGGTAATGTTGAGAGAGATAAATACATGGTAATAAAATTCAACGAAATTTCAGGAAAAAAAATAGACTTAATAAAAAAAATACTTTAAGAAAAATTTATTTAAAAAAAATTTAGAGTTTGACTATTGTAACAAAATAAATCTGAATGTTTAATGATTAAAATGTTTAAAATATTCTTTTTCGTTGAGTTTAATGATTAAAATACTTTCTTTTCTGTCAATTTTACTTGATGAAAATAAGCAAATAATTTAAAATGAAAAAAAAAATTAGAGTTTAAATTAATAAAATTAAAAATTCAATCCTGATATTTTTTTTTTTTTGTATTTATAATTTCCCCCAAAACTTTTCTCAAAAATCAACAAAAGCCTATTTTATGGGCCAACTTGTGATGAGTTTTTTTTTTTTTTAATATTTCAAAAAAAAAAAAAAACTATTTAGAGAATTGACCCGCTTTTTATATTATTTTGGAAACTAACTTACTTTTGAAATCGCATTTTGAAAATGTGATTTTCAAATTGAAATTGCATTTTTAACATGCAATTTCATTTTGAAATCACATGTTGAACATGCAATTTCACCATGTTATAATTTTCAACTTGCGATTTTAAAGTAAAATTGCATGTTCAATATGCAATTTCAATTTCAAAATTACATTTTGAAAATACGATTTCAAAAAGTAAATTAGTTTCTTAAATAGTTTGAAATGAGCCAATTCTCTAATTAGTTTTTTTTTTTTTGAATATTTAAAAAAAAAAACTCAACTTGTGATCCCAAGCCATATAATTGATGGGCTTAGCGAGCCCATTAAATATATAATGAGCAGCTTAACAAAACAATTGTTCATCGAATTTCTACTTTCACAACCTCTGCAATTATCCATGGCGGAAGTCAAGACCCCCACAATCCTAACCCTATCTGAGGTACTATGAAATGTATCTCTGTCTGCTGTAATGTTGCAATGCTTTTTGAACTTGGATTGTATTACCGATTTGATCTTTTTTTTTTTTTTTGTGGATAATTCGAGTGGATTCGATGAAATTTACTTCAAATTTTTTTTCTCGACATTGGCCTTTCCTTCGATCGGCTTTTACTTGAATGAATCGGCTGCTGTTGATTCATAGATTGATGTGTACACAAATTCAGACACTTTGGATTTTTTGGAATTATGATTTGATGTCATCATATTTGTGTAGTGTTTTACGGGAATTCGTTCAATTATCGTTTTAGCAGTCATAATTGCATGATGATCTCTGTCAAGGCATATGGGTCTATGCATTGAGATTCTAATAGAGGTGAATAACATGAATTGTTTGGTAGGTTTATTCTAAAGATTCATGCTTTACAGCTGTTTGGATGAGGTGATTTGGGAAGAAAATAAAAGAAATGCTTTTTTTTTTTTTTTTTTTTTTTTTGTTGTTGTTGTTGTTGTTGTTCATATCACTTGTTTGGATAGAGGAGAGAAATGGAGTGAAATGGGAATAAATTGAGAGAAACTCATTTTTCTCATGACCCTTTTTTTTAATCTCTCCAAAAGTGGAGAGATTTGGAGAGAAAATAAACAGTCATTTTGTTATAATACCGAAACTAATTTTTTAGATATTGAAGAAATAAAAGACTAACACCTATAAAATGTTAATTTGGGAATATAACATGATATTATTTCTTTTCTTTTCTTTTCTTTTCTTTTCTTTTCTTTTCTTTTATATTAGCCAAACAATATAGGAGATAAATCATTATCCTTTCTCTTCTTTTCTCTCCTATTTATCCAAACAAAAGGGAGAGAAATCACAGTCTTTTTTTCTCTTTTCTTTTCTATCCTAACTTGCATAATCATTTCTTTTCTTTTCTCTCCTAAGTTCCCAAACAAAGTGTTAATGTTTGTAGAGGACAAATGAGCGATTTTGGTTTTTGAGGTCTGCTATCTTATCTTTTCTGTAGTATATGTCTAATAAAAGATCCATGTGGAGGCGTATATGGGGCAGCTCTACGTATAGAGTTGTGGCATCAATTGATTACACTGGTTTTGAAAAGAGAAAAAAAAAAAAAGATTTATTTATATTTTTAAGGAAAATTGACCCCTTTAATTGAACCCGCTGCAAAGACTTGAAACCAAATTTTAGAAGCTTCAATTTACTTGCATCTGAAATTATTTTTGTCTTTTTTCTAATATACAAATTGTCCCTATTCCAAATCTCCCTTGTGTCACTGTCACAAAACTCTTTCCTACCCACATGATCAGTGTTGGAGAGTTTGATCATGTGATAGATCAAGTGTTTAGAATAAGATGATAGGAGACATTTGGTATGGAGGATTTATCTCATCGCTTTTACCAATAAGGACTAAAATAGTGAATAACATTTTTAGCAATGAAATTCATAAAGAATTGATTGCACAATCGAATGGGAGGTTATTGGATGAATCATTGTTTAATCACATATATCGAAAATAAGATATTTGATAAACTGATAATAGGAGGTTATTGGATGAATCATTGTTTAATCACATATATCGAAAATAAGATATTTGATAAACTGATAATGTAACAATTATACAATGATTTCAAAATACGAAAACTCATCAATGGCAATGTTAAAGTTTATGTATTTCTATATTTCTGTTTTTGGGAAAATGTTAGTACGAGGGTTTTAAACACTTTGTTTATTTATGATTTTAAGAAATATAAATTGTTTTTGTCAAATTATTAAAAATAGGTACTGTTAAGAGTAAAAAAATTCTTTGTAGAATTTGTGAAAATTTATTGACCTGAGAAAACAAAATCCTGGAGCCACCACTGTATGGTATATGGATCTATGCCTCTAGATTCTACCTGAGGTGAATAACATGAATGCTTGGTAGCTTAGATCTTGAGGTTTATGCTTTAACGTTTATAGAACACACACAGAGGAGCGATTTTAGTTGGTCTGCTCACATATTTATAGGCATTGTTGTCAAATCGCGAATTGTAAGATTTATTTATTTAATATAATATATAATTTTATATATGTGTATATATAAATACACACATATATTTATATATGTGTATATAGTGTTTAAGATGAAGTATATATCAATATAATTAAATTATATATGTACTATATATTTATATACAAGTAAATGTTATGGTATATGTATATCTGATTAATACCAAACTCCAAGACCTGAGCAAACAATCACGTACACAACGAATCTAGAATGTAAAAGAACTAGAAAAAATAAATTCACAAAGCAACACGAGAGATTTACGTGGTTCACCCAAATCACGGGCTACGTCCACGGAATCACTGTGGATTTTACCAAGATCGATATTAAAGGAGTTACAAGAGTCTCTCACACTCAATCTCACAAACTCTTTCTCTCTACAATGGTCTATCTCTCACTCTCACTATTGTGTATTTCTCTCTAAGGTCACGAAACTAATGAATGAACTTAGAACATAGAGCTACATGGGTGTATTTATAGGGCTAGCCTTAAACCCAATCCTAAATTAATGAGGAAATCAAAACCAAAACCTAAACTAAGAAGGAAAAACCTCAACCAACGAGGAAATAATTTAAGTCCAAATCTAATCAAACACTAATTTCCTTGTTTCCTTTTCCTAATCTGATTAGGTTTAGTCTTGTTTCAGGCTCCACCAACTACAATATCTCACTTAGAGACTAATCAAGACACAAACAGTCTTCACCTCATAACTCTACAGTCTAAGAAGCACGGACACCTCCCCGGAGGCTACGTATCAGTGTCGGACACGCGTCGGACACGGACACGCGTCGGACACGCGGTTGACACGTGTCCGACACGTCTGCAGAGGTGTCCCATTTTTTTTTTATTTTTTTGTTTTCCGGACACGCGACGGACACGTCCAGACACGCGACGGATACGCGCGGGGTCGAAAACATAATTTTTGAAACTTAAACAGGGTCAAAGCTAGATGGGATCGTTGGTGAAGAAGAACAAAAACCCTAGATCAACAAAGAGAGAGAGAGGAGAAAGAAAGTGAAGAACCTGAAGATCGTCTTTCTCTCGCAGTTCGTTTGTCGCAGATCGTCTCTCTCTCTGGCAGATCGTCTGTCCCAGTCGCAGTCGCAGTTGGTTTTTCGTCTGTCGCAGTTCGTCTCTCTCGCAGATCGCAGATCGTCTGTCGCAGTTGGTCTCCTCTCTCTCTCTCTCTCTCTCTCTCGCAGATCGCCTCCTCTGGCCTTCGTCTCCTTTGCCTTCGAATTCCTGAGTCTGGCCTCACGATATATACCTAATATATATATACCTAATACATAAGTGAAATATATATATATATAAGATAATAAAACAAATAAAATATTTAACTAAATATAATATATATATATAAAACATATTAAATCTTTAAATAAAAACTATATATTATATATATATATAAAACATATAAAATCTTTAAATAAATATATATATTTAAAAAATAAAAAAATAAAATATAAAAAAATAAAAAATAAAATCTTTAAATAAAATATAAAAAAATATATATATATTTTAATTTTACATATAATATATAAATAAAATTATATATATTAAACGTGTCCCCAGCGTGTCGTGTCCTCCATTTTTTGAAAAATTGCGTGTCCGCGTGTCTGTGTCGTGTCCGTATCGTGTCCTGTGTCCGTGTCCGTGTCCGTGCTACTTAGTCTACAGTACACCGCAATGACTCGAACCATCAACCTCATGTGCCGATGCCAACTAAAGTTGCACATAGCTTCAGCTTCTCAACTGTAACCACCTTGGTTAACATATCTACAGGATTTTCACTTGTGTGGATCTTCTCCAAGCTAAACTTTCCATCTTCCAAGAGTGAACGAACAAAATGGTACTTGATATCAATATGATTTGTTCTTGAATGAAACGCGGAATTCTTCGCAAGATGTATTGCACTTTGACTATCATTGTACAATTTGCAATCATCGAACTTCTTCCCCAATTCACCTAAGAAACTCTATAACCATACCATCTCTTTGCAAGCTTTTGTAGTTGCAACATACTCCGCTTCTGTGGTTGAGATAGTCAGGATCTTCTGCAACTGAGAGACTCAACTTATTGCAGTACTGGCAAGAGTAAACACATACCCTGTTGTGCCCTTCCTACTATCACTGTCACCCGCGAGATCAGAATCAACATACCCAAGCAAGCTTATTTCTGTGCTGCCATACTCGATAGCCAAATCACTCATAGCTCTGAGATACCTAAATACCGACTTAACAGCTTTCCAATGCTTTTTCCCGGGATTGTTCATGAATCTGCTAATAACTCCTACTGCATGGGCAATGTCTAGTCTCGTACAGACCATGGCATACATCAAGTTGCCAACGGCTAAAGCATATGGTACCTTCGCCATGTATTCTCACTTTTCATATGTAACTGCACCTTATTCATTCGTCAATCTAAAGTGGCTTGCTAATGAAGTGCATACAGGCTTTGCACACTCATGTTGAATCTCTTGAGTACTTTTTTAATGTACTTGGCCTGCGATAGCTTTAGTTTATTTTTTCTCTTGTCCCTACTAATTCGCATCCCTAAGATTTGTTTTGTAGCACCCAAATCTTTCATTGTGAACTCTTTGGACAATTCCTCCTTGAGATTTGAAATCTCATCCATGCTTAAACCTGCAACAAGCATATCATCTACATACAAGAGAAGTATTAAATACGAAGTGTGTCAAATTTTATGTACCATTGTCTAGGCGATTGTTTCAACCCATACAAACTCTTCTTCAATTTACATACCAGATTTTCTTTCCCAACCACCTCATAGTCCTAGGGTTGATGCATGTAAATATCTTCTTCCAAATCACCATGAAGGAATGCAATTTTAACATCGAACTGCTCTACATGCAGATCTTCAACTGCAACATTGCTAAGTACGGTATAGATTGTAGAAATCTTTATCACATGAGAGAATCTCGGTATAGTCAATACCTACCTTCTATTGGAAACCTTTCACCACCATTCTGACCTTGTATCGCTTGGTGCCATCGGGTCCTTCTTTCAATCGGTAAATCCATTTGTTGTGCAATGCAGATTTACCTTTGGGCAATTGTACCAGTTCCCAAGTCTGATTCACCGCTAGAGACTCCATCTCATCGTCCATTGCAAGCTCCCACTTTTTCCTCGCTCGACCTGTAAAGCTTCCTCATAACATTTTGGTTTACCATTATCAATTAACAATAGATAACGTAAGGAAGGAGAATAACGATCAACAAGTTTCTTTTCTTTTGTTGACTACCTAAGAGGAGGAGGAGGAGTTTGCATCTCAATGGGTGGTGTCAACTATACATTAGTGTCTTGAGGTTTTAACATATCACTATCAAAAATCTCCTCAAGTTTAACCGTTTTAGGTTCTTTAGTCTTGTCATCAAGTCTATTCTTGTACATGACAGACTCATTAAACACCACATCCATGCTTCTAATTATTTTCCTATTTTCCATGTTCCAAAACTGGTACCCATAATTATCAAAGTCATGCCCCGATAAAGATGCATTTACGAGATTTGGGATGTAATTTGCTTCTTTTATCAGAATCAATGTGAACATAAGAGATACAACCAAATATTTTTAAATGCAACAAATTTACCTCTTTACCAGTCCACGCTTCTTCAGGGATTCTACAATTCAAGGGAATTGAGGGACCTCTGTTAATCAGATATGTTGATGTACTCACTGCATCTGCCCAAAATTGTTTTGGCAACCTAGCATTAATCCTCATGCTCCTAGCACATTCCAAAATTGTTCAGTTCATGTGCTAAGCCACACCATTTTGCCGCTGTTTGCCCGGAATTGTGGTCACATGTTGAATTCCGTTCTCTACGCAATATTTTTCTAGAGCGCCATCTATGTACTCCCCACCAATGTTGGACTTGAGACACTTCAACTTTGAACCTGTCTCATTCTTAACTAAAGCTTTCCACTTTTTAAAGATGTCAAACATATCATATATATTCTTCAAAAAATATACTCACAATTTACGCATAGCATCATCAATAAAGGTGAAAAAATAACTAGAGCCCCCAAGAGATCTTACCGGAGATAGTCTTCACACGTATGTATGAACTAACTCCAACTGTTCTGATTTCTGAGTTCTTGGGATCTTGGTGAAACTAACCTTTTTATGTTTTCCCAAGGTGCAGTCTTCACAGATATTCCAGTTCAAAGACTTCAAACCTAGTAGTTTCCCCTTTGACATCGAAACCTTCATCCCTTTCTGACTCATATGTCCTGCCAAGTCTGCGATGCCATATGCTTATTTCGACTTCTGATGATGTTACTGTAATCGCACTATAGGTACCCAATGTCACGTAAAGAGTACCTTCCCTTTTTCCATGAGCCACTACCATGGCTCCCTTGGTCATCTTCCACGTATTACTAGTGAAGATCATCACAATACTAGAATTTGTGAGTTAACCGACAAAAATTAAATTCTTCTTCAAACACGGCACATGTCTAACTTCATTGATTTTCAAAGTTGTTCCATTGGGCTAGCTTATCTATACTTCATCCTTGCCAATTATGTTACAGGCTTCATTGTTTTCAAGACAAAATTGTGAAGCAACTCCTTATGTGAGGTAACTTGAAACGACACACACACCATAATCAATCACTCTCGATTCTCCACAAGTTTCTCAAGACCACCGATGCTTCATAACCCTCTTCATCAAAAACATTCACGAACTTCTTTTCACCTTCATTATTGTCATTTTGTTTCTTCATTTTGCAATCACACTTTGCGTGACCAGTTTTACCGCAACCCCAACACCTGCATGTAAACTTTGGTCGAGACGGAGATCAACCATTCCTTGATTTACTTGTAATCCTCTTCTTGTTGCTGCTCTTGTTCAGCTTCCTGCCTCTGTCATCAATTGCCTAACGCCAAACTAATGCTGTCACCATTATCTTTTCTTCGAGTGTCAACTTTGCCAAACTGGTGGAATTGCTCATTGCAACAACAAACGAATTCCAACTCTCAGGAAGACTTGATAGCAGTGCCAAGACCTTGACTTCATCAAATGAGATACTAACTGATTTCAACTAACTGATCAATGAGTTGAAATCGTTAATATGCTCAATTGCAACTTCTCCTTTGGACATCTTCAAGTTGAACAACTTCTTGATCAGATGGACTTTGTTCGTGGCTGAGGGCTTCTCATACATCCGTGACAGAGCAGCCATCAAATTTTCGGTTGTCTTCTCGTTGTGAATATTAAACGCAACTGATGCAGCAAGGGATAGCCTTACCGTACCCAAGGCTTTCCGATAACTCCTACTCACTGGTCTTCATCGTTTCTGGTTTTTTTGGCCACTCCTGCGAGAGGAAGATAAAGATCCTTCTGATAGAGATAATCCTCTATCTGCATCTTCCACAATCCAAAGTTTGAACCGCTGAATTTTTCAATCTTCATTTTGCCTTCGTTTGCCATAGTTCTTGCTCTAGGAACCAACGCTTTGATGCCATTTGTTATGGTATATATGATTAATACCAAACTCCAGGATCTAAGCTAACAATCACGCACACAACGAATCTAGAACGGAGAAGTAAAAGAACTAGAAAAAAACAAATTCACAAAGTAACACAAGAGATTTACGTGGCTCACCCAAATCACGAGTTACGTCTACGGAGTCATTGCGGATTTTACCAAGATCAATATGAAAGGAGTTATAAGAGCTCTCACACTCAATCTCACAAACTCTCTCTCTACAATGGTCTATCTCTCACTCTCACTATTGTGTATCTCTCTCTAAGATCACAAAACTAATGAATGAATTTAGAACATAGAGCTACATGTGTGTATTTATAGGTCTAGCCACCCTATCCTAAAGTAGTAAGGAAACCCAAACCTAAACTAAGAAGGAAAAATCTTAACCAACAAGGAAATAGTTTAGAGTTCAAATCTAACCAAACACTAATTTTCTTTGTTGGTAATCAAGCTAGTTGTATGCTTGTTCATCCTCATGGCCTCATGGCCTCATGTTTTGCTTTAATAATTAGGTTAGTATAATAATTACTATGCTTTAATAATTCTGTTTTCTTTTTTGGCTTGTAAGCTTGTAACTTCTCCTATATAAGGAGCCCCTCACCATTTGTATTAAAGAAAATTCAATACAATCAATATACATACAATTCTCTATTTCTCTATACATTAAATTTTACATGGTATCAGAGCTAGGTTAAGAACCTAGTATTTTTCGCTTCACCGGCGGGCGGCAACCTCGCCTTGGCCGCCCGCCGGACCTCAACCTATTCCGCTGGAGTTCTCTACACATACCTTCACTCCGCTGCCACATTTCTTGCTGCCATCACTCTTCTCAACTGCAACTTCACTTGGTTTCTTTTCTTCAAACACCGGTTCCTCAGCCGGTACAGCATTCGTTGCTTCAGCTGCCTCTTCAGCAGCAACTTCAGGTTCCTCAACAACTTCCTTAATCTTGGCTTCAACTGCCGGAGCTTCAGCTTCCGGGGCAGCTGCTGGCTCCTCTGTTGTTGCTGCCACCTCAGTTAGTTTTTCAGTCAATAGCTCTGGGGCAGGTGGTGCTGCCACTGCCTCTTCTGGCTGGGCCTTGCTCAACTCAGTTGTTTCAATTTCTGGCAATCCAGTTGCTGCCAGTGTAACCAAAACCTCTAAGCAGTCATTACTCCATCTCCAACCCTTCATCATATTTCTTTTGAGATCCTTCTGATTACCATACTCTCCCATCAATCTTCACAACCCGAAAACAATATACAATCTCAGAAATCAGATCTCTCCTCTCTTTCTAATCTTGTGAACTGAGGTGAGTAGTTGCAATTAGACCCTCCACAAAAGCTGCAATAATGTTAGTAGCTTCCGCAGCAACTCTAAATTCGGCCTCAATGGCCGCCTTGTCTGCAACTGTGGCCACGCACAGCGGCAGAAGCCGCCTCCAACAACGGCCACAATCGGTGCCACTATGGTCTGCTCCACCGCAACCTCTGACCAAACGGAACATTGTCTCCACCACATCCAACGGCTGGGAAACTGCCACGTCTGTGAAGACAGCTGTTGCTGCCGTTGATTCCTCCGATCCTGCCGAAAAGATGCAGCAACAAACCAGCACAAGGTACTATTTTGTTGTAGCAAACGCAAAATTCATGCTGGACGAAGAGGAGCATTTCCAGGAGCAGTTGTCTGAGCGGCTTCGTTACTATGGAGAGCGTGACAAAGAGCAGGACTTCTGGCTCGTGATTGAACCCAAGTTCTTGGATAAATTTCCAAACATTACCAAGCGGTTAAAGAGACCC
This sequence comes from Camellia granthamiana, assembly GCA_036172215.1. Classification (NCBI taxonomy): domain Eukaryota; kingdom Viridiplantae; phylum Streptophyta; class Magnoliopsida; order Ericales; family Theaceae; genus Camellia; species Camellia granthamiana. The sequence goes on from CM069910.1 coordinate 75,924,330, forward strand.
GCCGTTGCTCTTGTTTCAACTAATGGTCCGTGGATCACGTTCATGAAATTAAGGCTGGACAGAGTTTTAACAGAAAGCTATGAAGCCGACAGTCTGGAAGATGCGTTGGCATCAAATCCTGTCAAGCTAGAGTTTGAGAAGCCAGAAAACTGGGTGGCACCGTATCCAAAGTACGAGTCTGGCTGGTGGGAGCCCTTCTTGCCTCCAGGATCTCAAAAGTCGAAACCATGATTTTTCCTTCTTCTCTTTTCCTTTCTTTTTATTTTAATATTAACATCACAAACTTCCCACTCATATCTTTTCTTTTCAGCCTTTTCTCTCTCTACTAGTACTTGTCCACACACAACCATCATCATAATCTCTCTATAATATATTCCATCTCTCTGTCATCATTGTTTGGCCACCCACCAAATTGTTCATGACCATCTAATATATATATATATAATATATAATAGATTTCCCACCTCATTTTTTCACTTTCCAACCCACCAACGCACATGCTTTTCCCATTAATATATTATTATTATTATTATTATTATTATTAAACCATAAAATAAAATAAAATAAATAAATAAAAATACCAAACATCATTGCACGTTTTAACAAAACCGTGGGCCAAGACACCCACGTGAACCAATCTCCTTTTTTTTTCCCCTCACTCTCTTGTTTTGATTTCACATATATTATTATTATTTCTTTCTTTATTTATTTTGCTTTCACCTTATTTTTAATTTTTTTTTTTTTCATTATTATTTCTGTTTCGTCTTGTGTCATTCTTGCCATCCGATTTGCACACAAAAAAAAAAAAAAAAAAAAACTCATTTTATTCATAACAGGGATCAAACCCGATCACCATGTTACACAAAAAAAAAAAAAAAACCACAAATTCTCCAACCACAACCCACAACCACCACAAAAACCGGCCTTACTTTTTCGCCTCTTCAGCTGTTCTCTTCTTACTGCCTCGGTCTTGGGCGTCCCTTGACGGCACTGCCTCCGTGTTTCCCACGCCGCCGAGCACGTTCACTTCCCGTTGCTCCTCAAATATCACATATGGCGGACCTCCGAATCTGAGCATAACGGTGGCCTTCCGCTTCAGCTCCTTGTTTTCCGCCTTCAACACACTTATCTCTGTTCGAGCATCCTTATACATGCCCTGGAGCAGAGCCAGTTGGGCGTTTAACTGCTGCACATCATTTGTCCTACTCTGAAGCCGGTGCGACAAGTTTGTGACCGCAGTCATGGTCTCAACACATGACTTTGATGTATAATAATTGGCCTCAATATCAGATTGAGCAGCCATTATCTGCTCAACTGACAACATCGGATAGTTCAACGGCGCAAAACCTGGGGCGCTTGGTCCAGGGGCGCTTGGTTGCGGTTCAAGGGCAACTACCCCGATTATCTCTCTTGTGGACTCATTGAGGTCGGGAAAGAGAGTGAGCAGACCACGGGAAGAAGAGGCTATGTTCTGGGTAGCTGAACGGGAAGAAGAGGCCATATTCTGGGTTGCAAAGTGTCTCAGAGAATCAGAGCTTTCAGACTGGTAATGTCAACAAGGGTCGGCTGCCGAAGACGGGTTGGTTGTAGAGTGTCAGAAAACGAAGAGGTTTCAGTTGGTTTGTTATGCCTCAGCCTCAGCTTCAGTCTTGGTTTAAATAGCCAAGGCAGACACGCGCATCGCGCGCCTCTCGACGCCAGACGACAAACCGGACGCACAGGCACGTGCATCGCCGCGTGTCCGGCGCGCCTTTTGATGGCTCGCCGCTCGAAGATTTCTGTTGGGCACGCCTTTTGATGGCACGCCTTTTGATAAATTGGGCACAACTTTTGAGGGCTCGATATATATATACATGTCTCTCTTTTGGGCAGCCTATATACACAATCATACAGTGTATTTTCTACAAGGGTCCGGCAAGACTCTGTAAACTGTCCCGACATTGATTCCGGTTAGCTTCTACATGGGTCCGACAAGACTCTGTAAACTGTCCCGATATTGATTCCGGTTAGCTTCTACATGGGTCCGACAAGACTCTGTAAACTGTCCCGACATTGATTCCGGTTAGCTTCTATATGGGTCCGACAAGACTCAGTAAACTGTCCCGACATTGATTCCGGTTAGTTGCTACAAGGGTCTGACACGACCAAAACAGTGTCTTCACCAACGGTCTGACACGACCATCCAGTGTCTCCTATCCATTTTTATTTTATTTGTCAGTTTATTTAACATCTACAACGTAGCTTGAGGGGGAGTGTTGGTAATCAAGCTAATTGTATGCTTGTTCATCCTCATGGCCTCATGGCCTCATGTTTTGCTTTAATAATTAGGTTAGTATAATAATTACTATGCTTTAATAATACTGTTTTCTTTTTTGGCTTGTAAGCTTGTAACTTCTCCTATATAAGGAGCCCCTCACCATTTGTATTAAAGAAAATTCAATACAATCAATATACATACAATTCTCTATTTCTCTATACATTAAATTTTACATTCTTGTTTCTTTTTCCTAATCTGATTAGGTTTAGTCTTGTTTCAGGCTCCACCAACAACAATAAAATCACGTATATCAATAAAATTAATCTCTTTTATACTATGATGCATGGACACGGGACACGACACGCTAGGGACACACTCAATATATATAATTTTATTTATTTGTTATATGTAAAATTAAAAATATATATATGATCTATATAAATAAAATTATATATATTATTTATAAATAAAATATATTTAAAAAAATATTATCCACCTAAAAAAATTAAAAATATATATATTATTTATTTATTTTATTTATTTACTTTAACATCAAATTTCATTCATAAATTATTTTTTTTATAAATAAAAATAATTTATTTCAAATTAATATCCAAAATAAATAACAGAAACGGAGAGAGAGAGAGAGAGAGAGAGAGAGAGAGAGATATAAGAAGGTGTGAGTCAACACTAAGAAAGTCAGAGAGAGAGAGAGAGAGAGTCGAACAAAGAAGATGAGTCGAACAAAGAGATAGAGAGAGAATCGAACAACAGAGAAAGCGAAAGAGAGAGTCGAACACACATAGCGAGGGAGCGAGAGAGAGAACACACAGACATACAAAGAGAGAGAGAGAGAGAGAGAGGGACAGAAGAATTGGAGAAAGAAGAAAAATGCAGAAGAAAAGAAGAACGAAGAAGAAAAATGAAGAAAAAAACATACCTTAAATCTAGGGTTTCAACAGGTTCTTCTTCACCCTTTCTCTGTCTCTTTGTTTCTCTGTTTCTCTGTCTATGGGTTAGGGTTTCTCTCTCTTCGTCTCCAACGTGTCCAAGAGTGTCCCAAGCGTGTTTTGCTGAAGAAATTCAAAAAAAAAAAAGAGGGGGGAGGGGGGGGGGGGGACACGCCAGGTAAAGTGTCCGACACGTGTCCACCGCATGTTGACACCCATCCGTTGCCTCCGAAGATGTGTCCGTGCTTCTTAGCTTCTATAAATTTTGATAGTTTGGCAAAAATGATGTCATTTCATGCATTATATAAATAAAAACAAAAATTGTAATGAATCATTGTGAATCGCAAATTAAATTGCACAATTTACTGAATTTCCGATTCAATAGCATGATTCAAATTATTTTGTCGAAACACTTATTGAATTGTATGAATCGAATCAGGAATCATACAATTCTAACAACCATGTTTATAGGACATGCTTTTTACAATAGACTGATGTATAATCATTTTTCTGGTGTTTTCTTATCTTCTCTGTATATCTCACCCTCTAATATTTTTATACAAAGTGTTACTGCTGCACATATATTTCTAGGAAATATTTTTTTATATTGAACTATGATTAATATATTTATACAAAGTATTCCTGTTTGTCTTAGGCTTATGGAGGCTGCTGAACCTCTCTCTCAGTTTTCCATTGAGTTGCTGGACTCTTTCCTTGTATTGCAAATAGTGTTTCTCCCTGAGTAGGCTAATTGCATTTTGTTGTGTACATTTCTGCTTAGTTCTTAGATACATTCTAACATAAAAATAAAAATAAAAATAAAAAACTGCACATTAATAAAAGGCTACTTGCACCTTCTTTTTTTTTCTTTTTTTTTCTTTTTTTTTTTTTTGTGATAAATATATATAGATATATTTTTTGTATTGCTCGGATAAATAATGTTTAATCAATCTTTTTAGGCTAGAAGAACCAAGTCTATGTAGTTTAAGATGGTCTTGTTATCGGCTGGCAGTAGTGATTAGCTAACAATAATATGTTTTGTCTACAAAGTGAGGTCTCTCAAACTTAGCCCAAGTATTGCTGATAAAAAAAAAACACTTGGCCCAAGTATATGTAATTTTTGGAATATATAATACCAGGTAGCCAATTACTCAGAAGGTGAGAACATGAGAGGAACCTGTGCATGTTACATACTCGCTCACACCTTCTGTGGGCTCATTATTGCTTGCTCATAGTAAAACCTTCTTGTGTGATGCTTTGAATTGCAGCAATATTTATTGAAGGAGAAAGAAGGGAAGTTGGATATTGCTACAAAGCCCACCGAAGAAACTGAGGCGAAAAACCCTGCAAATTCCACCTTTGAGGAAGTCATCACTCAAGAAGTTGAACAGACACCAGAGATTAAGGTAAGCTTGAAAGGACCATGATCTTTAACTCTTGTTTTCTTTCTTGCATCAGCAGTGTAGTACTTTCCACTCTTCCTTGTGTACTGTTGTTGGATACCAGATTGAGACAGCACCGGCAGATTTCCGTTTCCCAACCACAAATCAAACTAGGCATTGTTTTACCCGATACATTGAGTATCATCGGTGAGTCAATCTAGATACTTGAGTTACCTAATTATGTGTTTCTTAAACTATACACTTACACACCACTTGGCACACTTTTATCTTGGTTTTTTTTTTTTTTTGGGTCTGGTCTTTTTCAGGTGTGTAGCTGCAAGAGGGGATGGTGCTTCTGAGTGTAACAAGTTTGCAAAATACTATCGCTCTCTGTGCCCTGGTGAATGGGTATGTTGTGAATTTTGTGATTTTGCTTGCATTTGCGACCTAATTTTGCGTTGGAATTAGTTTCAACCATGTAGCCATGTTGATATGACTGATGAAATTTGCATATGCTCTTGTGATCTTGTCTAACTTGTAAAAACTAATCAAATTGGAGCCTCATGGAACATTATGATTTTTTTTTTTTTTCCTCTAATGTTGCTGAAAGTGAAATTTGACTTTGTTGTATGGCTTACAAATGCAGGTAGAGAGATGGAACGAGCAAAAGGAGAATGGTATCTTTCCAGGTCCATTGTAAATGGTACCTGCTGAAGAACTTAAATATATTTTGTTTCCTGCCATTGTATCCAAGTTGCTTGGGCTTTCTGGATGAATATCTTGAATAAGAACCGAGCAATATCAAGAGAAGTTGCTATTTAATGTGGTTAATAAATTTTTTTCTTTTTCTTGTATGTAGTTGGAGTCCAAAAACATATTTGTTTCTGTTTCTTGTAACAAAGGAATTGACAGCCTTCACTTGCATGGAACTCATTTTCCATCAATATTTTTTATTTTATTTTATTATTATTTTTTTGTTTTTCTGGCTTTGGCTTTTTTGTGACAGAATCAGGTCACCAAAAAACATGAACTTGAGCAGTGGCGTAAATTTTCTATATATATATCACATGATAAGAGATTATTGCTTGTGGGATTGTCATACTCTTTCCTTATGAATGCCAATGTAGTGCATGAATATCTTTGGAGATGCCTGGAAAGTATCCTAGTTCCCCAGTTACATGGTGCAAAGTGATTGTTTGGATAAATGCTTGGTTAGTCTTTTTTCTTTTAGAGGAATGGCATTAGCATCCTGAAGGCTGATGCTATAGCTATAGTTGGCAAGGACTTTTTTGATTATTTTAGTCATAAAAAAGTAAAATAAACTAAAAAATCAATAAGGTAAAGTGTCATATTTAAATTATAATTATTTCATTTTTTCTTTTATAAAAGTCAAAAAGATCCTTCCAAAGAAATATTTTTAACCCTGAATTAGTTAAAAAATTAGAAAGTTAAATAGTCAAAAAGTTATTCCAAACGAATGTTGTATATCTTCCTAGCATTTTCTCTTCTGTTGGACTCGTTTAATTGCATAACCTTCAAAGAGATCTCTTGGGTACATACCCAGGAAACGTATTTTCTTCTTCTGGGTACAGTGAATTGATGCGAGTTTTCTTTGTGGGACAGGCTTCGTTAATTTATTGGAGCAACCGATGGGACTTGTGTTCAAAATTGTAACTTCCAGACAATGCACTGTTTAAAGTTAATATATCATCATCAAGAAAAACTTACAAGGTGGTGAAGAAGGGGATAGGAAGCACGAGTCAAAGTGCAACAGCTGCTTATAAAGCAAATCCTATTTTGGTCAATTACTTGATCCATTTTTATATTATTGAGATATTTTCATCATGATGTAAGCAAATACTTCACCACCAACATTCAGGTGCATTCCGCTTATATGGAGATTTAGGACATCGTGTGCATTGAATGGCTACCCACTTGATATTCAATAGTTTTGCATTGCATTGCATGCATAAAATAAAATTCATTTCTGAATGATGCAGAAACAATGGCAGGCCTTCATGCATATTTTGCATACAATGAATTACCTGGGCCAAAAAAAGCCCACCATTCAAAGCTTTTTTCAGACTGAAAGTAAGCTGAACCATTACAGTAAGTCGGCAAATAATGATCCAGAGATCTCATCTGTTAATCGAGTCATTTTCAAGTGTGTTGCTACGACATCTAAATGTAATGCTCAAGGCATGTATCTGTTGTAGATCATTATGTCCAAAACACTGAATCTTCTTCCACTTGAATTTGTGCACAAGCACACTGAATGCAACACACAGCTAAAACACAAATAAAAACGAACCACCACCAAACACAAGAACTACAAATTTGACAAAGACGATATCCTGTCAAACAAAACAGATCCAGAAAAACCAAAAGAATACACTGAACAATAGAGTACTTAGTATATTAATCGACAATCATAATTCACATTTATAGTTTCTACCAAATTACCAATCATCAACTGGGAAGGAAAAGAAAAATCCATATTAAAGAAGTCAAACAACTAACCACACAAAAAAAACAACTCAAAGGGTTCAAAACATCATCAAAGACAATTAGCTAACTTTCGCCTCTAGTAGGCCCAACATTTATGAAGAAACTAAGCCCTCTCACCCCTAATTCTCCTTGCAAGCTGAATATCTTTAGGCATAATGGTGACCCGCTTGGCATGAATTGCACAAAGATTAGTATCTTCAAACAACCCAACAAGGTATGCCTCTGCTGCCTCCTGCAATGCCAAGACTGCATGGCTCTGGAACCTCAGGTCAGTCTGCATTCAAACAACATTCAAAGCCAGCCCGAAACACTCAGTGATTCCATAATAATAATAATAAATAAATAATTTTAAAAAGCAGTCGTAAACCCATATCTACAACACCACAAATGCACAACCAAAATTCCCACACCATCACATACATTCCAAGTAATTACTAGGCACAAGCCACAGGGTTGCCTCAAGGGTCTAAACACAGTTCTCAAATGTCTTGGGTTATTGACAAGTAAATTTGCGAAAAATAAAACTCCATGATCTATAACTTTACCTTATGATCTACGGGTTAAAACCAAAACTTGTATTTGAAAGAATAGAGGGGGCATTATAATCCATGTCACATACCCCAATGTCAAATTAACATTATAAACCCAAAAAAGGTGTGCACACCATGTGCTATTAGAGCTAGACAAGTTTCAAATTTAGAAATTGCCTAATAAAGGCAGTTACATTAGGGCAATTTCAAAGAGATTGAATCAGTGACAAAGTTTCAAAAGTATTCTAGGCTATACAGTTTATAACAGTGAGTATAGAAGATAGCATAGATGATAATACCAAACACCACATACAACAGCAAGTAACCTAGAAACCATAACAACATTAGAGTAGATCAAATCACCTTAAAGTCCTGCGCAATCTCACGAACAAGCCTCTGAAAGGGCAGTTTCCTGATCAAAAGTTCAGTACTCTTCTGGTACTTGCGAATTTCACTGCATCATATATATAAATCACATAAATTTAACAATCAAAAACACCAATAATTGAATCTAGGATTTCACAAAAACATAGTTTAAACCACGAACCGCAGAGCAACAGTTCCGGGTCTGTATCTGTGAGGCTTTTTCACTCCTCCAGTAGTTGGGGCAGACTTGCGAGCAGCCTGAAAAATCAAACACAAATTTTGAAAAAACAAATTCACAAATTGACAAACATTACAAACCCCATAAAAAATATAACAATATAAAATCGATACCCAAGACAATATTCATTAAATTGAATGACAATAAAGAACAAAATTAGAACCTTGGTCGCAAGCTGCTTCCTTGGCGCCTTGCCTCCGGTCGACTTGCGAGCAGTTTGCTTCGTACGAGCCATCTGAATTTTCGATACAAAATCAAATACCTCACAAACAATTCAATTCAAATCAAAAGGAAAAACCCTCTTTTTTCAACTCATTTTCCTCTAAAAGTTGATTGATTTCATTGTTGTCAAAATAACCAGAATTAAAAAACCTTAATTATATGTTGGGGCTTCCAAAATTAAAGGACACCCCAAAAAAAAGAAAAGATTTTTCTTTCTTGTTCATGAGATTTTTCTCAGCAATCACACAGAGAACATCACATGTCAGGTATCAAACGAAAATTTCAAACTACATGATCTCAATCGCTACCTATAATACAGGAACCGATTTCAAAAAAAAAAAACCTAAAGTAAAATTATATCAAACGGATGGCGAATTTCGATCCCAGAATATAAACACTTGAAAGAATTGAGGATCAAAATCTATAGGTGTAGACGCATACCGGGGTGTGGTGTTAGATTGAACCGAAAGAGAGAAACGAATATCCTTTAGGAACGAGAAAATTATACTTCCCTGGAAACAAACAGAAAATGATTTATTCAAAAGCGTGGAAGGTGAGACTTGAGAACGTGACCCTTATTTATAGTCCGCGAGTTTCGAAGTTACCAGGCGGTTAGGCGGCCAAGATTGATTTTCACCGTGCTTTTAGAATAGAATCGTACGGTAGAGAGGTGCTTCTGATGTGTTTTCTCTGTATCGAATTGACGACTGAGATGGGTTTTCTGAGGTACTTGCGGATCGTCACACTAAAATACTCGGTTCTTATTGGTTCATTTCATATTGGTTTCGTTTGGAAAAAAAAAATTATGATTTATTATTATTATTATTAATCTAACTGGAAATTTTTTTAAATTTTTTAAAATAAAATAATTTTAAAAAATTAAAAAGTCAAAAAATTACTATCTTATTTAAATTATATTACCTCTCTATTACATCACTTCAAACTCAATTCATACCCAACTCATATTTTATAAAACTTTAAAAAATATACTATTTAAATCATCTCAACCCAACCCCTTAACTTTATTTTTCTTTCTCTTTTTTTTATAATTCGAGCTAAAAGCTTGCCAAACGGCAGATTATTTCTCTCTTTCACTTCATTGTTTTGTTGTTCGACAAGTTTGAAAACGACGCCGTTTTTATTTGCCTGCAAAAATAAAAAGGTATTCTAATTTTTGTAACACAAATGTTGGCCTGAATAAAACCTTAAGGTCAAGGATGGATTAGGGGGCGGCTGCACTCTCAAAAATTTAAAAAATATTATATATTATAATAGAAATTTTAAAATAATTTAAAATTACAGGAATTTGTACTCCCAAATTATTTTTAGATAATTTTAAAATTATATAGAGTAGCCCCCAATTACAGTTGATTCTCAGTTACAAGAATTAAACAATGTGTTTAAGGAAGATGTAATGAAATTTCTTATTCTTAGCTAAGCTTTGGATCCTAGGATGATTATAGATCATTCAAAATTGAGGATATTTGCAATCTTGCAAATAAATTTTATACCATGGATTTCACCAAGCAAGAAAAATTGCATTTGAAGTATCAATTGAAAAAACTATAAGCTTGATATTTCTATACTTCCCGAGTTTCAGAAACTGTTAACCATTTCTGAGTTGTGTCAAATGTTGGAAAAAAACAAAAAAGTCAACAAGCTATTCTCTTATTGATAGATTAATTCGTCTTGTGTTGACTTTACCTGTTTCAACTGTTACATTAGAACATGCATTTTCAGCTATGAAACTCGTTAAGTCTAAATTGCCCAATATGATGGAAAATGGCTTTTTGGCTAGTTACTTGATTACGTACACTGAAAAAGATATTGCTCGAGGGTTTGATATAGACTCTATCATTCATACTTTTGGTCTTATGAAAGTGCGTTGAGCTCAATTGAAGATGCCTAATTTTAGTAAATAAATGCATGTAGAAATAGTTACTATTTTTTGTAAGTGAATATTGGCAAAAAAATATTCTCAATTGTATGATCATCTTTTTGTATTCAACTATGTTGATAATGAATATATAGTTCAAATATTTTATCGTAATATTATTGATTTTTTTCATGTTAGTAGAAATTGATATTGAACTTTAAATTTTATTGGTTAGAGGTTAAACGTACTTTGGGCCCCTCAAAGTCATAATTCTAGATCCGTCTCTACTTAAGGTTATGTTTGTCTAGTTTGATAGACAAGGAAATCGGATTAGTAATCATATGGTAAATCATATTTGGTTGAAAAAAATAAAATAGACTACACTCCTTTTAAATAGGATAATTTAGCGAGGAATGATGAAAAATAAAACTCTTTCTCATGTTTAGTTTATGAATTAAGTGCGAAATGATAAGAAGTAGTGAAAAATAAAACAATCTTGTTAAGTCTATTTTATTTTTCATTAAAAATTGTGAGATTTGATGAGAAACAAATTAATTGGTTATAAAATGTTTATAATACCAAGATTGTCTTTAAAATACAAAGAAAAAAAATTATCATGCATATCTCTTTATCACATATTTTGCTTTTTTACTCATCCAAATGTGATTATGAGAAAATACAATTATTTTTTCTTTTCTCATCTAAATAAAAGTTTAAAATTATTTCATTTATTTTCTCATCCTATGGGACTATCCTCTCATATAATTGAATTAGTATTCACATGGGAAGGGGTGAGATTGCTAATTCAATTTAATAAAATTAGGTGTAAAAATACTATTTTGCTTCCCACTTTATAAAAATAATAAAGTCACATTTTATATCATGACAACTTTTAGATAATTTCATAATTTTAATCCCAACAAATTTATACCACCACATTAGTACTCAAACAAACCTATTTTATTTTCTAATCTAATATCAATACACTAATAATTTTATTACTTAATCTCACAATACTCATTATCACGGAAAATTATTGGGTATTCTCGGAGTACCACGTGTCCACACTCCTTTACTAATCATCATTCATCATGCTTGTTTGTGTTCTTCAATCGCTCAACACAAAATCATAAGTCTCACCTTCTTTACCAATTATAATATCTTGGGAGCATCAAATGGTTGTACTCTAGGGGTGTGTTTGTTTCGAAGGATTAGGGGGTGGGATTGGACTATTAGTCCCACCGGACTAATAGTTCATTGTTTGTTTCAAATTTTTGCCCCGGACTATTAGTCTCATATTTGTGAGACTATCCTATCCCATGGGGGGGTGGGATTATTTCCATGGGATTAGGCTTTGAAATGTCCATTTTACCCGCATGCTATTACTTAGCAAACAATTAGAAAAGGGTAAAATAATATTTTGAACATTTATAAATTATTTTTTTAGTGTTTTTAATTTAAAATTATATATTAAATAAAAAATTTAAATTATAAATTATAAATTAAATTTAATTAAAAATAATAAATTAAAAATCATGGCCTTATAAATTAAATTTTTTTAGTGTTGTTGAAAATTTAATTTATATATTAAATAAAATTATTTTTTTAGTGTTGTCAATTTAAAATTATATATTAAATAAAAAATATAAATTATAAATTAAATTTATTTAAAAATAATAAATTATAAATTATGGCCTTATAAATTAAAATTTTGTTGTTGAAAATTTAATTTATATATTAAATAAAATTCTTTTTTATTGTCGTTAATTTAAAATTATATATTAAATAAAAAATATAAATTATAAATTATAATTTTAATTTAATTGAAAATAATAAATTAAAAATTATGGCCTTATAAATTAAATTTTTTTAGTGTTGTTAAATTATAAATTATAAATTATAGATTTAAAATTATATATTAAATAAAAATTATAAATTACAAGGGTAAAATAGTCTTTTGAACATTTATCCTTATCCAGTTCGTCTAACCAAACATTTGATTCACTAAAAATAGTCTAATCCGGACATCTAATCCCATGACTTAACAAGCATAGGATACAAATCTAATCCAACCAAATAGTCCCGGGACAATGTATCACAGGACTAATAGTCCGATAAATTACAATCCCCCCTTATCCAGTCCATCCAAACAAACGTAGTATATTAGATGATTGTTTAAATTAAATAATTGCAAAAATCCAAAGATTGGATTATCTCGTGTTCAAATATGAATTTGATCATCATATTCAGGTTTATTGGACTCATCATGAATTCTATTTCGATAATTTAAACCATTTATTTTATAAAAACTTTTGTATATATTATTCACAAAAGTCGATCCCATAATCATAATCATGTTATTTTATTGAGTTTATTTACACACGAAAAAATATATATTTATTTTTAAAAACACACTTATCATTTATTTTTTCAAAGACAAGTACGATAAAATAAAAAATGTTACGATAATCGAATTAACCTAATTTTTTGCAATACTGATATACACAGAGGGCCGTATAAATAAACAATTTAAATTATCGAGATAAAACTTGTAGAGCCCACAAGCTCAAATATGACAATCGAATTTAAATTGAAAGAAACCCAAACTTTTTTCAAAAACCTTGTGAGATTTTGTAGGTAATGAAATCATTCATGATTGATTTACTAAAAACTAATTTAAGATCAATTTATTATGTAAATAAATGCATTTTAAACTCATTAATTTTTTAAGTTGGGTTCCAACTTAGCTCGATAATGGTAATGTATTTTAAACTTTAAAATTAAATAAAAAAAGTAATCTATTCCAATTTAATTTGAGATCATCTTCAATCAAAATACATTTGAGATTAGCTTGAAATACAAGGAAATCATTTGAAGCATTCTGTTTGGTTTTAGAATTGTCAAAAATAGTTTTTGAGTTTTTAATTAGTAATTTTTTGTTTTTAATAATTTTTTAAATATTTTAATCAATATTTTTTACTTTCTAGGTTCACTTAATTTAAATACACTTAAAAATATAAAATTTATAAAAAAATCTTTAAAAAGTTCACTAAATATAAAAAAATACAAAAAAATATATAAAAAATCAATATATATTTTTTATTTTTTTCATATTTCTTACATTTTAAAAAAATTTCTTCACAAATATTTATATTTAGATTAGATGCATCTAACAAAATTATTGACAAAAATATTTTTTAAAAATTCATTAAAAATAAAAAAATATAAATTAAAAACTCAAAAAATTATTTTTTAAAACTCAAAATCTTTGAATAGCCCACTATTTGGCTTGTTTATTGCTAGATGTGTTTGATTTGATGTGATTAAACTATTTTATTTATTTTATTATTTTTCAAATAATAATAAAAAAAAAAGGATGCAACAAGAGTTAGTATTGACTATGGTTTTTCTTTTTTTTAGGATTGACTACTGTTTTTTTTTTAAGAAGATAATAGTTAGTAATATATTAATAATTAAATTACAACGCATAATAATTTTTGAACCTAAAATCTCATTCATCTTGGTACTTAAATGCTTTTTTTATGATCATTTGAGCAACTACCCAAGGTTTCCCTTGTCCTTGGTAGTTGTTATTATGTTGTTTGTTATTTTGACCTCTAGGTTTAAATTTAAAGTTGTTCTTAAAATGTTTACTTTTAGGTCGAAAGTTATTCCTATTGTTGGAACTATTATCATTCTCTATCAAATTTATCTTAAGAGTTTTCTTTTTTTCACTTTCTAGATTTGATCTATATTTCTCTTCCACCTTAAGTGTATTGATTACTTGAGTTAATGACAAATTTCCTTATTTGTGCCTAAGACATTTAGCAAAATCATTCCAAGATGGGGGGTAATTTATCAATGAGGCAAAACACTTCAAATTTATCACTAAAAGTTGTCTCTTTCTTTTATATTTTTCTAACTAGCTTTTGAAATTCATGTTTTTGGTCTCTTACAAGTTTGTTATCTTTCATTTTATACCCATTAAAATTGGATATAGTAAACTTATCAATACCAGCATCGACAATTCGATATTTGATCTCTAAGGTTTTCCATAATTCTTTTGTAGTCGAGGTAGTTGACTGATACATATCATACAAATAGTCAAACAAAACACTAAGGATTCTATTATAGCAATTGTCACGCCCCAAACCCGCCCCGAGAGGTTTGGTGACGAGACCGGCCAGTAATCTTAGATTACCACAGGCCTTCCTATACATAACATAAATAAAATGGGGCTCGCGGAAGCACATGCAAAAACTATAGTCCAAGAGCTGTGCATTTATATGAACATACATTTACATGCCAAAAAAATGAGTTAATTACCCACATTCATTACATAACATGATCTAGTACAACACGTATCATTTAGTTACAACTGTACAATAAGAACAAAACAAGAGCTCACAAAACGGCCTTCTAGGCCTCGCCCCAGTTCAGAGGCACCTAAACTCATAGTAGGCTTTCAAAACGGCGGCTCGACTCGGGACTCCGCCTAGGCTTGACTTCCAGAATGCTCACCTATAATACATAAATACAAACAATGAGCTAAAACTCAGCAAGTAACATTTAAGTAAAGGGGTTAGTGAACGAATTCCAACATTCTTTATAAAACCATAAACGTGACATGCATAATCATAATCAGTCAACAGTCAACATATAAGAACATAAGTAATGGCATACTCCACAGAACCTTTTCATAATTTTCATAACAGTCTACAGTCTAACGAGATCTCGAGACTGGCCATGGGCCTTCATCTTCATGCTCTACCATGTTTCACATCATGGCCCTGCATGTTCATGTCGCTCCCTTGACCTAACTATCTATGGATGCCATACTAGATTCGCAATCAGGACATCCGTTCACAGCTTAAAATCACCTTTCAAACATATCATATCCTAACATATCACTTTTGAACATACTTTCATAAGAACATATCATTTACAGAAATGTTACTTACAGCGGGTTTCCAATACCGGTTGCACGGTCTTCGAGGCTTGCCCTGCTATTAACATTATGAAACATTCCTTAACATTCATTATTATCATACATTAAACCATTCATGCCTCTCTTTTCTTTCCTTTACTTTAATTCATGTCATTTCATTCATTCATTCTTTACTTCATTTCATATTCATTCCATGCTCATGAGATGCTAAATGATGCAATTAACATACTAGAATCAAATATACAACTTCCCCGAAAAGTTCCTGAAAAAGGCCTTCCCGCTCGAGCGCCACTTTGGCCGCTCGAGCGTACTGAAGAAAATGATCAAAACTGCTGGGAGGGTGATTTCTGCGCTCGAGCGTGCTCCCATCCACTCGAGCGGACACTGCGAAACTCTAAAATTCTGGAATTCCTTCAAGTTTGAACCCTAAGCTTTCTTCTTCCCTTGAACAATCCATTCCAAATACATAAAACCAAGTCCCAAAACTCTTGAAAAACAGTTTGAATTAACCATTACAACTTTAATCAAACTCAAAATATCATGTAGAAGATCAATCCTTGATTTAAGATGAAAACCCATAAACATATACATACAACTTCATATCTCTACACCCATAGAGATTCTTCTTCAACATGCCAAATAATCATAAATCATGCCATGATGCTCAATTTAAACATGAATTCCCTTTTCTTTCACTTCCTTTCCATGAAATTATGGATGATTCAACTCTATTTCAAGAACTTAGGTGAGATTCTTACCTTAAACACTTGGATGGAGAGCTTAGACTTGATTTCCCCTTCCTTCTCCCTTGGTTCTCCCTTCTCACGATTTTCTCTCTTCTCTCTTCTCTCTCCAGATATTTCTCTCTTTGGTTTTTGAGTCAAATGAGGTCAAACATCTTTATCTTAGAGTATGTATAACCATATAAACATATTTGTGCCAAAGCCAAACAAGGCCCTTGTTCTCATAGCATATCTAAACACTTATGCCAATAACTTAGCCAAATAAGCCTTAGCGATTCAGACGGAATTCAGTTTTCAATTAAATTTCTCAGATGGTTCTAAAAATTCCCGGTATCACATAGATGCATTCAATTTCATTTTCTGAACTCATTACGATCATCAATTTCAGTCCCGAAGTTATAATTCCAACAGATCTTTTCCAGGTCAAACAGATATTCTTCAATTAATTCGTCTAAACACGTAATTAATTACCGATAATTATGACGTACATTTCGGGGTCATTACAGCAATGAAACTCAATTTGTTTGGGTGACAATTAAGATCTAACAAAATTTTGATCTTCTATGGTAGACATAAGACTTGACACGATCAACTGATATTTTATTTGTTTTTGCCATATTTCAAAATTGTTATCATTAAATTTTTTAGGTTTCACAGTAACAGTTTCTTCTAAATTAACCATTTTAAATATTTAAAGAGTAAAAGAGCAAAAAAATATATTAATCCATAACAAATAGCAACCAAACAAATATTAATGATATTATAAATGTAAATTTAATTACCAATAATTTAACAATAGATATATTAATAAAATATGATAGTATTTGATAGAAAACAAATCTTAATGTGATATATGAAACCTGCAATAAATATTCAAATAAACAGTAATGATATGTAATATATGAAATACAATATATTATAAGATAAATAATTTATAATCAATATGCTTCTGATTTATCAAAATAGCTTATAACATGAATATTTCAAATTAAATATTACACTATAATATTTAGGGTGCAACTTTCAAGATTAATCTAAAAGAATCAATATATATATTACACAAGTCAATGCAATCAAACAATGAACTGATTTCTATAATACAAAACACAATTCGGTGTTTACCGAATTGGTCGAGAAAATCAATTTCAGAAACAGTGTTTTAGGTGTTATAAATTTACGCAACAGATTTGACCAAGAAATAAATTTCAGAAAAAAGTTTAATAGTTCAAGACCAACAAATCAAATTATAAAATACAGATAATGAAAGATTTAATAGTTTATAGATTAACAACTTTAGATTGTTGTCAAAATTGAAAAATAAAATCACTAAAACAGTTTTACAAAATGATGATATTAAAAAAAATAGATCCTAAAAATAAGTTTTATACAATTTGATAAAATTAAATATATATATATATATAACACAAAATACTAGAGAAAAGAAGAAGAAGGTTCAGAAAGTAACCCGTGTAATTGTGATAGACAAGTTAAAGACGTTGTCTTAAAATCGTAATGCGCTCCCTCTGTGTAGATTCTAATGATCACAAACAATTCCAACATACAACTCAAAAACTCACAGGGATATGACACAATGCACAATTTTTTTTGATCAATGCACAATTTTTTGGATCAACACAGTTGCATCAGATGGATTCGCTAAGTTTGTGTTAGTTGTCAAAAAATATAGAATATAGAAAATATAATAAAGAAGAGAGAGAGAAAGCAAATCATAATACGTTGTTATTTTTTGCCTGAGTTAAAATCTTGTATACAAAGACTCCATGATGTCTATTAAGAATAAACACGCTCATTATTTTTGAATTCAAACACTATTTGAATTAGAAATAAATATAACTGTTTGAAAAAAAAAAACAAATAAATAAATATAAGCAAAAAATAAATACAAATAACATTTTGAATTTTTTTCAGAAAACTCCAACATTTCCTTGGTAGTTGCTCAATTAAAAAATAAAAAATCTTTACATAGGTCTGTTTCACTATGTGTTTGGGTATATATTCAAACTATAATTTCACTCCGATATTCTAATGCTATATTTGGATACATAATTCAAATTATATTTCCATAGCAAAAAGAAAATTTTACAGAAAACTCTATGTCAGGAAGGGTTTTTTTTTTTTGAAATTTGGCTTAATCGGTCGTTTGGCCAGTTGATTGGCCGGTCAACTGGAACATGGCAATTTTTTTTATAATATTTTTAATAAAGCAATATTTTTGGAATTTTTTTAAAAAAATTTATGAGTTTTTAATAGATTTTTGAATTGTGTATTTGGTTATGAGTTGTAAGTTTTTGTATCAAATATCATATGTCACATAAAAAATTTCTCACTCAATTCAAAACTCATTCACTAAACAAATTTTCTACATTGAAATTATAATTTCAAAACTCATAAATTCAAAATATAATTTTATTCTCAGATCATATTTAAAAAATTCTACCGAATACTACTTCAATTTTTTGATAGACAGACAATGATTTGGAGATGGAGAAAATTAAATCTGCTCAATAAAGGGCTGCTTCATAGAATTTGATCTTTTGAATCGTAACTTTTGGAGAGAGAAATAATGAAGCGAGGAAAAGAATGTTACATAGATATAGGTTTATTTTAGTAATACTGTTAAAAGTTAATTTTTTGATTTTTTTAAATCACATTATATCTTTATTTTTTTTATATATTTTTAAAATTTTTTTTTTAAAAAAAGGCAAAAAGTCAGCTTTTAGCTTATTTCTCAAAATAGGCCATAATATATATATAAACATATAATGGAAAGAACTTGAAATTTTTGAAACTCTATGGGTGTTTAGGAAGTAGGTTTTTTTTTTATATTTTTTTAGTTGTAGGATATTATTGAAGAATTTTTTTTTTTTTGTGTTTAGGAAGATAGTTGGATTTTTTTGTGATTGGATGTGATGTTTGTGAGAAAAAAGTGAAATGATTATCACAATGCTTGGTTATCATTTTTTAAAAATATTTTTCAGAAAATTCTACTTTTTTATTTTTCGTGTTTTTTTGTTTTTACTGAATTTTTTTAATATTTTGAGCAATTTTTTAAATTTTTAGACATACCTAACATAAATATACCAAAAAAGTAAAAAAAATTTGAAAAAAACCTTTTAAAAATTCACTAAATACCAAAAATACAAAAAAATACGAGAATTCAGTACATTTTTTATATTTTTATGTATTTATTAATTTTTAAAAATATTTTTTCAGAAATTTTTTACTTTTTAGATATATCTAACTAAGGTGCATCTAAAAACGTAAAAAAAATGTTTAAAATTTTAAAAATATTCACTAAAAATAAAAAAAACACGAAAACCAAAAAAGTTTTCAAAAAACTTAATTCAAATAACTCAAACCAAACACACTATATGAGATTTGATGTGATATTTTGTTTGAATTTTTTTTTTTAATTTTATAAAATATTTGTCTTGTAGTGGAAAAAATTAAAAAAAATCCAAAAACTATGGCCAAGTTTGGGTAAAGCCAAATAATCCAAAAAGTCAAAAAGTTACTTAAAAAGTTAAAAAGTTAACACTATTCACCAAAAGTCAACAATTACGGCTGCACAACTCCCAATTCAAATTTTCCTTTAAAAACCAATTTTCACAATTTTTTATTACACATTTTTTCATAAAAAGTCAAAAAGTTAACCCAAACATCCATATTTTCAACCTCAATTTTTTTGTCCAAAAAGACAAAAAGTGCACTTATTTAGTCTTCCCAAACAAGACCTATGTTCCGAACACCCCCCTCTATATCGTCAGTCGTCCGTTGCCGTTCATCTTCGGTCATCAGTTATCGTTTCCAGTTCACTCTCTAAATTCAAACTCAATTGGATGAGTGAAATACAGATAAATACATTAAGGCCTTGTTTAGCATAACTTATATAATTCATCTTTTTACCTTTTTTTCATCATATCACCTCTCTACTTTTTGCACATCTTTTCGTAAAAAGACAAAAAATACACTTTTTTAGGACACCCCAAACCAACCCTAAAAAAAAATAAAAAAAAAAGGCAAGAAGAGAAAATAAAACTCAAATTATTTTGAGGACACTAACTGAGCCACTGCAAATGATTTGAACTCCATATAACCCAATCACAACTAACCATTCTAGTTGAGAACATAAAAGAGAAGTTTTATATAACAATAAGTCTAGTCCTAGATTAATACACTTAGGTCATGTTTGTTTGGACGGACTGGATTAGCATTCCCATGACTAATAGTCCTAGGACTACGAATTCGTTAGATTATGTATCCTATCTTAACTAATAGTCAAGTTTAAAATAATTAGTCCGTATTTTAATTGTTTAACCAAATATCGGATTAATAATTTTATTGGACTATTAGTCCAATCCCAAGCTCATGTCCACCCAAACAAACATGACCTTAAAAAATTATGACTGATTGATTATACGATGGAGATTAATTTATTTAATATGAAATTCATGTATAGAAGAAATTTGAATAGGATAATTTCTAAGTTCAACAATGCTATAGACCTCTAAAAGTAGAGTTCTAAAAGAGCTCTAATGAGTTGGCATGTCCAAAAAAAAAAAAAATTTCAAGCTAAAACATCACATCAGGCTGGACCCCACACACTTCCATGTCATTAGTGCATGGTTTAGAGCTCTTATTTTAGAGCTCTCAAGCATTTTTCTTTCTAAGTTGACAAGGATAGATTCCTAATACTAGTATTACTGTTTATATACAGTAAACAGTAATTGTAAAAGATCCCAGGGATGTTAGTGCAATTATCTAAAAATATACGTAAAAAGGATAATTTGGTCGCAGAATCTTTTAGACGCAGTCCAAACACAGCCTCCCATCCTCAGAGAGTGAAGCCATGAGCTTGCAATGTTGCTTGGGAATGGGAGGGACGACCTTCCACACCCTCAAACTCGCAGCAATTCCATCATCTTACTCTTCCATTTTCAGACCCCTCTCCAAAACCCTAACCCTAGACCTCCTTCTCCGTCCCCACCATTCTCCCCGAAGGCCCTCACTTCCACTTTTCGCCAGAGCTCTCTCAGCCCCAGCCATCCAAACCACTATTCCCGAAGATAAAGGTCATTCAAAACCCTAATTCAGTTTTGGTCATTGGTGGAAGTCAAATTGTGTTATTGTTTCAATTTTGTTGTTTTTTATTCGTTGTTTGTGTTTTGAATTTGTTGTTATTGTTGTTGTTGTTGTTTTTTTTTGTTATATGGGTTTCAGTTGTGAAACCTCAATGGAAAGCGTCCATAGATTTCAAGTGGATTCGGGACAATAGAGTCGATGTTGCTGCTAACATTAGGAATCGGAGTTCCAATGCTGACTTGGAACTGGTTCTTCAACTGCATGAGAGATTGTTAAATGTTCAGAAGGTTAGGGTTTTATTACATCTCCATTGTTTTCAGGGTATTTTAATTGTTGGGCAGTCTGTTTTGTTGATTGTTGAGTGTATCATTGTTTGGATTTCTTTTATTGTCAAGGACATTGCAATAAGGACAAAAATATTGAAAATTTGAAATGAAGTGATAACTAAAACCTTGCCAGAAAATCATAGTTTTACCATCATATGATAACTTTCGATTGAAACGAGAAAGAACTTTTTAGACTCTGCAAAGTTAAGAAGAGCCTCAATTAACCACCATGGTTTAATGTCAAAATTGTCACTAAATCAATTGGAAGAGCATTGTGATAAAAATTAAGCTTTCTTCTTTGTGTGAGTTTGATAAGACTTGTTGAAGATGCTTCTCAATGTACTTACACGACAAGTTGTGTGTATTGTGGTGATGCTTTGTTTTCATGTGATATAAGAGTATAGAGTGTTCTATACCAGTTGCATGCTAACCTATGCAAGTCTAAAATTTATCTTGTTAATGAGCCGTACTCATAAGAATGTGCAAAAATTTCTTAAATTTGTGCATCAGTGACTGGCGCAGTTTTGAGACCTTGAGCCTTACACCTTGTGAGAATTTCTCCTTTTTTAACCCTACAATTGTTTGATGTATTTTCAAGCAGCTTTGGCCTAAGTTGAGTCAATGAGCATTGAAATTGTATTCGAGTCCACTACCTTGAGGCCTAGACTAAATGGGATGGATTTCAGACAAATTTCTGTTGAGGAGGAGTTGTGGTTAGAACACCCTTTCTTGGAGGAGGAGATGATTGGGGCTTTGAAATTTCTTTATGGGGATAAGGTGCTAGGTTTGGTTGGGATGACTACTCTCTTCCAACAGTGCTGGGGTTTGTTAGGGAGGACGTCATGGGTGTGTTTTCATCATTTCATGAGTCATATGATGCTTTGAGAGGAGCTTGAATGCTTTGTTCATGGCCTTAATTCCTAAGAAATGGGGTGGATATGAGGGGTTTTTGGCCTATTAGTCTTATTGGCGAAGTTGCTTGCTTTGAGATTGAAGGAATTTTTTCCAAAGGTGGTCTCGGTGTTCTAGAATGTATTTGTAGGGTGGCCAAATTTTTATATGTGGTGTATCCTTTCCTACTTCAAAGTTCATCTTGATCCCCTTAATGATTTTTGTATATGGGTGGCTCCCTTTAGTGCTTTATTTATTTATTTATTTTAATTATTATTTTTTAAATAAATAATTTTTTACTTATCACTAAAAGGCAGATGCACAAAACTAATGTCTGATCAATGAAAAAAACAGCTTGCTCCTCTGTGTGTGTGTGTGTGTGTGTGTGGCTGAGGTAGCCTTAAATCATGTCTGATGTGGCCTTTTTAGTTTCAAAGAGAAAACCTATTAAAAGAAGTTTTATACCTGGAGATATTCTTGTGTTGAAATCATGTTTGTTTATAGCACAATTTTTGTTTGTTGGTCTAAAATGCTGCTTGCACTGCACAACATCAGCAAAACAGACTGGTTTATTCTCAATTGTAGCTAATTGTCACTCACAGATAGCAGGAAGTTGAAAGGCTTCGTGCTGAAAGAAATGTGGTTGCGCACAAGATGAAAGGAAAACTGGAACCCTCTGAGCGTCAAAAGCTAATAGAAGAAGGTATAGCTTTTGAAGTTGACATCATTCTTTCAACCATTTGGTTTAGATCGTCTTATTCAGTCCTCTGATATACTTTTTCAGGAAAGAGTCTGAAGGAAGGACTTATTACTCTGGAAGAAGACTTGCTTAAACTTACAGATGAGCTTCAGCAGGAAGCACAACGTATACCAAATATGACCCATCCAGATGTTCCAGTAGGAGGGGAAGATTGTTCTGTATTGAGGAAAATGGTATTTCTCTCCCCAACCCCTAAATGATGATTGCCTTCTTGTGGATTTTTTCCTTTTTCTTTTCATGGTACTTGGATTTTTGTAGGTTGGGAGCCCTCGGGAGTTTGGCTTCCCTATTAAAGATCACTTTCAACTTGGGAAAGATCTAGATCTCATTGATTTTGATGCTGCTGCAGAGGTATTTCTTCTGTTCAACTAAGGTATTCAACAACCTTAGCTTGTCAGTATAGAGGCTTGAGAGTTGTTATACAGTGCGTGTTCAATGTGAATTAGCATTTTATATCTGAAAGTTTGGTAATAGTGTTTTTCTATCCAAATGATGTGAAATATTCCAGGCTAATAGTGTTGTTCTATCCAAATGATATGAAATGTTCCCTGGGTAAATATTTCCAAGATTAAGCCGAATGGAGAGGAAAGAATATCAACTTGAATGCGACCACAACAAGGTGTCTTGTTGCTGTTCAATTAGATAGTCAACTTCTATGTCACCATACATGTAAAAGAGTACACAGAAGCTCACCCAAATTCCCCATTATCCATCTACACCCCTATGGTTGATAATGTATACTTTTACAACTTATAATACTGACAGGTGGTTTCGGGTCACTGAAATAGGTCAATGATAAGGACAAATGGATTAATATTTCTTGCATAAATTGATTTGGACTTTATTCTTTCATTTCCCTTGAAGTAGAATTTTGAGTGGGTCAGAAAGGAATTTACTAATCTGATCTTCATTGGATTCTGTTAAACCTTATGTTTCCCTAGACATTTTCATCTACTGCATTATTGACTCTCATATGTGTGTGGAACACTTTTCTATAGCTGGTGATATTGGGTGGTTCTCCACAATGTAGGCTATATTTGACTAAGTTCAGACCTTGGTTTTCTACCTTATTAATGAGGAATATGCTGCTCTGGCTTCCAAGTGAAATAGAAAAGGGAAAAAAAAAGAGCTTCAATTATATTTGATGTTACTTGTTCATGGTTTTGCAGGTCAGCGGGTCAAAATTCTACTACCTGAAGAATGAAGCAGTTTTACTAGAGATGGCACTTGTAAACTGGACAATCTCAGAAGTCATGAGAAGGGGCTTTACACCTCTTACAACCCCGGAAATTGTGAGGTCTTCTGTTGTTGAAAAATGTGGCTTCCAACCTCGTGGAGAAAATACCCAGGTTTGTGGACATCGTGCTATGATTTATAACTGCCTCTTCTGAACATATTTATAACCTAGGTCATCAGATATCAAGTCGATGACAATTTTCCATTCGAACTAATGTGACCATGAATGCTACACTTCACTGAGTCAGTGTCAGCTATGTCATGGTTTTCACTTTAAACTAGTGAGAACTGGCTAGATCATTCATTGAACGAGTGAGTCTGTGACCACTAGTTGAACCAACCACGTCAATTCATTTTGGATTTTTATTTGTATAATTACATAAATCCATTATGAATATAACCAGTGGTCAAACCATTTTACACCCACCTATTTCCCTCGCTGCTCTAGCCTTGTCTGGTTTCAAGATGGATATGAACTCAACTTAATTTTTTTTTTTTTTAGATTTGATTTGTCATATATTTTCTTCTGCTTTTCACTAATCCTGCATGTTTGTTATTGGGAATGGCTGCTGCTGAGGGCATATTAGACCCTTCTATTTTTTTGCCCTTCTTCTTTTGAGTTTTTGCTTCACAGAATTGAAGTCCCCAACATGTTTAACCGTGACATGACAATGCTTTTTTGCTTGGGTAGTTTGGGCTGCTTCATTTTTTTGGGTGGGAGATGAATTTTAGGCTTTGTGATTAGTAGATAATTGATCTTTCAACAGCCATGGACAATTTAAATTGATTGCAATTGGTTTAGCTATCTTGTTGATATTTTTTCCAACCACTACAGGTTTATTCTGTAGAGGGTAGTGATCAATGCCTTATTGGCACTGCAGAGATTCCAGTGGGGGGAATTCATATGGATTCTATTCTCACAGAATCGTCATTACCGTTAAAGTATGCAGCTTTCTCCCATTGCTTTCGTACTGAAGCTGGTGCTGCAGGCGCGGCAACAAGGTAAATTATCTGCAATTAACTACATCAAGGGAAACTACTTGAAACCAATAACTCATCAATTCAATTTATGTGGGTGTTGCTATGTTCGATGCACTTGAACCAAAACCAATATAATTTTGTCATCAACCTTCAATTTATTTAGATAAATATCATTGAACCTTTTGTAGTTGTTTTTTTATTTTTTATTTATTAATGTTTTGGGGGATTGATGTGATAGGCTCTATGATCATTGCTTTGAAATGAATGCATGCCTTTTTTTTGTGCGCCTATATTGATTAGAAATGAATGATGGATCTCCTGCATTGATCTATGCCAATAAACATGGAGGATAATATATTAATATCCTTGTATACTTTTTATTATATTACAAGTGCTCTTTTGTGCATTTTGAATGCAATGGCCTGATAGAATTCTAGATGTTTGAATACTCTAGCATAAACGATGGATATTCTTTATTTTTTTTGCCTCGTTGGGGATACCAAGTTCTGCTTTATATTTGCTATCTCTGAATAACCATGCTTGAGGAGCACTTCTTCCTATAATTTGTCTGGTTTTCTGTATGAGTTATCAAAGATCACTTGGTCACAATGATTTTGTTTTGGCATAATCATTTACTCTATAGGACTTATGTGGTGGAGGGACATGCATTACTAAGCAAATGCCATTTATCCACTTATGGTGGTCTATTATCCTAGCTTTCTTTTCTTTGGCTTCACCTGCAAGTTGTTCCCTCAAAGACTTGTGATAGTCCTACTAATCTGTAAACAAATAAGTAAAGGATAAAAATGCTGATAATGAAAACGATAGCTTATAGTACTACTTATATATGGATCAAATTTTGTTTCTGCTTAGCTTTGGTTCTGCATCATATTGATACATTTGGTTACTGTTCTGGAGTAGGGGCCTTTATCGAGTCCACCAGTTCAGCAAGGTGGAGATGTTCATCCTTTGCCGACCTGAAGAAAGTGATTCTTACCATGAGGAATTAATTGGAATTGAAGAGTACCTGTTCTCATCACTAGGCTTTCATTTTAAGTGAGTATTGACAACCCTTTGTATATGTTCATAAATATATACATGTTCATTTGGGTGGCTTTGTTTTATATCAATGCGTTCCACCAATCGTAACATTAAGCTTCTTGGCAGAACTATAGATATGGCTTCAGGGGATTTAGGTGCACCTGCTTATCGAAAATTTGATGTGGAGGCATGGATGCCGGGTTTAGGACGTTTTGGTGAGGTATGCTAGTATTATATGTGTTTGTGTGTGTGCAACGTGTGTGTCCTTTGCTGATATACCTTTTCACCATAGGGGCTGTTTGGTGCAGCTTATGGAGTTGCTTGTATTTTTTTTTTTTTTTTTGTGTGGTGTCCAAGTGTTTGGTGTAATTCTTGCTTATAGTTCAAGAGACAGAAATAGTTTAAATAAGCTAAAAAAATTGATTATTGGAAAGCAGGGGAAGAGATGCTTTTAGTTTCTGTTGTCCGATTAACAACTTTCAGCTTGTTAGAAAATAGGCCCGTAGTATTTGAACTTGAGAATTTATGCCAATAACGCAATTGGGATTTGTTTTGCAATTCAAGTTCTGCATGTTTTACTTATTTTTTATGAGCAGAGCATTGGGCAAGGCTGTTTCAGTTCCAGAGAGTGTTACTACCTTTGAACCATGTTGAATGAGCAGGAATTCAGCTTGTGCCCTAAATTATTTTCCCATAGTAAACATTTTGGGTCTGGAAATCTTCTAATTCCATGTGTTATATTATATTTTGAACAGATATCAAGTGCATCAAATTGTACCGACTACCAAAGTCGCCGACTAGGAATCCGGTACCGCCCTGAAGCATCATCAACAAATCCCAAGAAGGGTAAAGGCAATCTTGCTCCGACACAGTTTGTGCACACATTAAATGCCACGGCCTGTGCTGTTCCGCGGATGATCGTATGTTTGCTCGAGAATTATCAACAAGAAGATGGCTCCATCGTAATCCCTGAGCCATTAAAACCCTTTATGGGTGGGCTTGAGGTCATTACTCCAAAGTCCAGATAGAAAAATGGGATATAAGATTTATTTTTGGTATTATAGATATTATTTTTTAGTGTATTGGTATCAGTAAAAGGTGGAAAGTTGAGCTTGTTGACTGAACAACAATTTCCTTCCAAATTTTGAGTTAAGTATGTTGAATTTTGATTTTCTCCTGCTGGAAGTTTTGTATTGATAATTTTTGTTTTTGTTTTTACTTTTTGAAATCTGGTTTTAGGCAGATTGAATTCAGAAAAGGAGAGAGAATGGAAGTGCGTTTGGTAACTGATTTTGTTGTAAAAATGACCATAAATTTTGAAAATTTTCAATTTTTTGAAAACAAAAACACATGTTTTCACTTGTTATGAAAACAGTTTTCATTCTCTGGCAAGCCCCCGACGACGACGACCCTGGGCTTTCCCCCTACTCACCAGACATGTTTTCATTTGTTTTTTGAAATCTGGTTTTATACAGACTGAGTTCAGAAAAGGACAGGAGAGAGAATGGAAGTGCTTTTGGTAACTGCTTTTGTTGTAAAAAATGACAATTTGAAATTTGTTGAAAACAGAAACTTATGTTCACTTGTTATGAAAACAATTTTCAATTGCTGGCAACCCCTCTCCTCTACATTTGCCCGTCATGGAAAATTATACAATAATCTCAGAAGTATCATGTGACTATACTCTCTCACCAATCACTATTTATTATGTCTTATCGTATTTCTCAATCACTCAAACACAAATAGTTAATACTTCACATTATCCACTAATCACACTACCATAGAACACCAATTATCATAAAACACCATGTGACCGTTTTCTTGGACTACCAAATAATCACTCGTCCACCAGACTTTTTTTAATATATATTTTAAATTTTAATTTTCTTTTGAAAGCACATATGTATTGAATATGCTATTTATTTGTTTTTTTTTTTTTAAAAAAAAAAAAAAATGTCTCCGGTTTATGGTAAATGAAAAACGTAATTATATAGAATTGACAACATTACCAAAATGCTACCATGAACCAAAAATTTTAAAAAAAAATTCATAATTTCATGTGAGATTTGTTGTTGGTTCCTTGAATGTCAATTATGAAGGAAAATGCTGTTATACATCAGCTATACACCTTAAAAGAAACAAATATTCCACTCTGGCACGCAAAAATATAAATAAAATTCCGCGGGTAATACTTGGATTTGATGCCAAATGAGCTTCTCTCTAAACCTTTAAAACTCCAGATACCTCTTTTTTCCTTGTAAAAATTGATAATCATCTTGTAGGGGTAAGTACTGCTTCAAGCTTCATAGACAACCATATGGTGCCATCCTATAATTTCAACTTGCTGAAATCAACTCTTTGAACAGGATATGTGTATGCCTCATAATTGATTTGTTGCCCCAAAGCACTTAATTTTGTGAGGGTAGTTATTAGGTCAACCTGAAAAGAATCAATCAAATCCCATGGACAAGTTATTAGAATGAAATGTCAATAAAGCAGCTTATAATACTTGAATTCACCTGCATATTATGGAAGGTTGATGTCAAAAACACAAAAGCCACTTCTTTCATTTTAGTCCTTGATTTTAAATTTGTATCAGTTACATTCTTAAACTTCACACATTAATTCAATGTATTCTAATCTCCTAATTGCCATGTAAAGAATAAACCAAAAAATGCTTACATCTGCCTCACATCAGGTATTGATGGGCACTATAGAACATTTTAGTGTGACTACGTATTTGGCTCCAAGTGATTTTAGGGTTTTAACGAATCAAACAAGAAGTAAATTTTTATTTTTATTTTTATTTTTATTTTTGGGGATTGAATGGATTGACTGGTGATTTATTTAGGTAGAAAATGGGATAAATTCCTCCCAACACCATTTAAATGCCACCAAATGTAAGACTGACGTAAGCTTCTGTTTTTCTAGAAGATGATAAGGAAAATGAACATTGGATTAATGTGTGAAATTTAGGGATGTAATTGATACAAATTAAAAATAAAGGATGAAAATGAAATATGTGGTACACTTTAGGGACCATTTGTGCAAGTTACCCAAGGTACTCATAATCTATGTCCCCTAGAACATGGATCGTTTCGGTACGTGGAATGGGAACGGGAACGAGGTACGCCACATACTCTAAAATATGATACGATAGGGATAAACTTGTATATATTACACTTAAGAATTTACAGTACTTCTAGAATAACTATTGGACATCCAATTATATATATATCTATTTTATTTTTGATGTTTTTGTTTTGTCAAAACTTAAGTCACCTTAGATTTTAATTCATTATATTTGATTTTTTTCCTCTTAAGGTAACATTTAAAGAAATATATTAGAAAAAGCTTTAGGGATCACTTCGGATTACTAAATTTACTGTTTTGGAACGAAAGTGTATCATGTTTCAAAACGAGCGTAACAATACGTAATTCGCTAGGGTATTAGCGCTTTCTAGTAACATAGCTTACAATTTTCTTTTTCTTACCTAAAATAGTAGTTATCATTTATTTCCTTATCTATTCTTTATCCATTTCTCTTGAAATTCATGAAAGAAGAAGAGAAAGAATGACACTAACCTCGTAGTCAGTTTCAGAGACAGTTTCTCGGCTTCTTTGATATTTCTCAACCCATGGAGCAACATCTCGATCTGTGGCCAATAAGGTCTCAGTGGCCATTTGATCAGGACCCAAGAATGCAGACATAACAGCTAGCTGGCCACCAAAAATGGAAAACGAATAATTTAAAAGAAAACTGGGTTGGTGAGCACTTTCTATGAATATTTCACAACAAATAATTGATTTGGTATAAGCGGATAAAAATAAGCAAGATAAAAGCCGAGTCCGTGGGAGTTGAAGTTGCAAAAAATTGTTAAGAAAAGCTAATAAATCTAGTAGTAGCACTTCAGCTCGATCTTTCATTAGCAACATGGCTCAATGGAGTGGCCTAACAGATGCTGTTGATAGATTTTCCTTTTGATCATGCAATGTCTAATTAAAATGAAAACACAACCAAACAAGTCTTTAGTTTTTCTTTTATTCCTTCTGATTACAAATTTAACTATGAGTGTCGTTCGGGGCTTCTCCAGACAATGGTGTTTTCAGTGTCCAACACTAAATTCTCGAGCACTAAGTGAATGCTGTACTGAAACAAGGTCATGCCATGCAACTTTGATGTCATGATAATTGAAATACCTGGCGGGGACCAAAGCCTATGGCCAAGAACTTATCTTTCATTTCCTGAACACTTGCTTTCGCCCACAGGGGAACCCTCCCTTCTGGATCTGGCTCTTGAGCATCTGACCTCCCAAATTGCTTGTCAAACAAGCCCCACTGTAGTTACAAAAAGCAATTGTATCCATTACATCCACCTCCCCTAATAATTTTGGAATAAGTGATCACAAAATTGGACACAAAATATATAGGGCTGAATATAGTTTTTCAAAAGTGGATCTCATTAACAAATCATGTAAATTCTTTGACCAGTTTCTGTGTTCGTAGCAAATTTGATAATTTGAGTTAAGTGAGGTAAAGCATAATGGATACCACATATGAAATGTGTATACATAGAGACTCCTTAATAGGCAAATAGACTAATTTGGATAGATTCAACTCCTAAAACTATCTTGTGAATGATTTGTATACACAAGAAACTAACCTGCCCATTTGAACCATATGCAGTGTATAGTAAGCTTCCTTTCTCTTCATTTCCACCACATTTACGGATGGCAGAAGCTAGAAATGTAGACTTTAAGGCACTTTGTGCTGCATTGAACAAAGAAAATTGGGTCAGAAGCTTTTAATCACCAAATTCAAAAAAAATGAATCCACTGTCTTTCACAGAATTTCAGAAAAAAAATATTTTCCTTCATGGAAACTAAAATGAGGATACACACTTGTGTTAATAAAGTACCTTGTTTGTTCACAGTTTCATTTTATATTATTGTTTTTGGAATTGGTTACAATTTACACGAGAACTTATGTACCAAAAAAGTAGAACATAAGTGACACATAGGCATTCAGCAAGACAAGCAAAGTTTATATTTTGCATCCTAACCTAAGTCTGGGCTCCGTATATTGCGTGTGTTGACTATTAAATCATGAGTAATGAGTTATAACGATGAACTACCTCTTACATATAAGCCATTGCAGCATATTACGTATACAATCATTCACATAATTCTATTACACTTCCCAACCATACCCTAGGCCTATTTGGTGTAGCTTTTCTCAAGCTGAAAGTTGATAATAAGAAAACAAAAACTAAAAACACCTCTCTCCCAGCTTTAAGATAATCAGTTTTTTCCAGCTTATTTAATCTATTTCTGTCTCATAAGTTATAAGCAGAGTCGTAAAGCTGCAACAAATAGGGAGCATTCAGCTTCAAGATAATCAGTTTTTTCCAACTTATTTAGGCTTGGTTTGGCATAATAAAAAAAAGTCAAAAAGTCACTATCCTATTTAAGTCACGTCATCTTATTTTAGTCACATCACCTCTCTACCACATCACTTCAAACCCAACCCATACCCAACCTATATTTCATAAAAAGTCAAAAAGTGCACTTATTTAGTTTATCCCAAACAATCCCTTAATCTATTTCTGTCTCATAAGCTATGAGCAGAATCGACAAGTTGCAACAAACAGGGAGAACTCCATGTGCAATCGTGCACACACTATAGTCTATTCTTTCCAGCTTATTTAATCTATTTCTGTCTCATAAGCTATAAGCAGAATCGACAAGCTGCAACAAACAGGGAGAAGTCCATGTGCAATCGTGCACACACTATAGTCTATTCATCTACCATAAATTTGAGGATGAACATATTGGTAAAAACAAATGATTTATAGAGTACACTCCACATAAATACGATGACTGATTCCAGAGTATCTGAGCAAGTTAATGGCCATGTAGGTAGTGTACAGGACAAACTTGGTGATAAGTATGACATGCAACCTGCAAATTGGATGAGATCCGCAAATGAAATAGGACCACCCTTGGAATATGAATCTATTTCCTTCTTTGCTTCCTCTAATAAATTCATTGCGGCAGAGAGCCCCTTATTCTCTGGTCTGCTAATCTCTGAGCTTCAACCAAGAAAATATAATTGACAAGAAAAAAAAAAAAAAAAAAAAAATCAAGGTAACATTTTAGCAACGACTTAAAAACTTCTAACCAAAAAAATAAGAAGCAAGAAGTGAAAACAGTTCAGCCAAAAGACGCAAATAAAAGGAAACTCTGAAGCCTAAACCAACTAAATCCAGGATCCAAAACCTCAATACAATTTTGACAATTTAACATAATTTTCATATTCCACAACCTTTTTTAACCACATTTAATACATCTGCTTATCATCATTGACACTGAAAGAGTAGGGTCATTTTGTGAATTGGCATTAAAAAACCCTAAAAAATAAGCAGGAACAAAACATAATAGATGAATCATCTTTGGTTTGGTGAAAATCTTCACTGTACATGAAATACCAATCCTGATTTTTGATAGAATACAGAATTTCATTCTTTTACTTTATTCTTTAATACTACATACTTATGCGTGGTAATGCTATATGTTAGAAGTACCTGAAACGTACAGATCCATTTGGGCCACCAGATTTTGTGGCCTGCAAAACTCAATTAGAATCATATGAGCTTTCTTGATATGTAATGTTTAGGAATAATATAAATTTCTACTTTCATCTCAAACTGTCAACAAGTAAAACTCTTTCTCACCTTATCATAAGTCATAGCATCATTCATTGCCAAAGTCAATAAGGATGGAACAAGATCTGGGTTTGCCTGAAATCGGCACATCAAGAATCAATGAAGCATTGTAGGTTTTAAATCTGTAAAATCGGGTCTAAATATGCATTACATTAAGATCAATTTCATTAAGCATGATGGCGGGATTTACCTTTATAGCTGTAAAAAGGGTCCCCTTCACACTTGCTGTCAAAGAAAATATGTTAATTCAATAGACACCGTCAATGTTAAATGTACATAACTATTTGGTATCATTTTCATTTTTCATGTTTTCAGAAACAAAAGCAATGAAAAGTTCAAAGTCATCCATCACTTCCAAAATTTTTCTAAAATTTGAAAACAACTATTTGGTGTTTCCTAAAAGTGGGTTGCTTTCAGAACTTTTTTTCTGGAAACACTTTACCTAACAAGTTTTCTGTGTTTTTCGAAAAATGAAAACAAAGAATAGAAAACAAAAATGACACCAACAGTTTGGAGTACTTACACTGAAACTCAGAACGCTGTCTGCGCTGTATTAGATCAGCAGCATTAGCCTCTTCAACAAATGAGCCTGAGCTTGCTATTATTTCCTAGGGAGAGACAACAACTGGCAGAAACTTATCATCACATCACTCCAGCTCATGGAATTGTTAATTTATCCAGATATCGATCTATGAAGAAATACACTCATTTAACTGCTTCAAGTGAGTGAAAAAATCACATATTGAGGTTAGATTATTAAAATTTAATAATCAAATTATTAGCTTTCTGCCCAGGAATATTTTTCTCAACATACTTGGTTTTGGAGTCTGTCCACTTGCACTGTTGAATAGCTTGATATATATTGTTGGACCAATTTCCTATCAGCTTGAGCTTTTTTGACAATTAGTAACTTAACAAGAACAATGCTTTCGTTAAATAAAATTAAATCTCAATAATGAAGCAAAAATTGCGAGTTTAGGCCCTAATGCCAGGCAAGTATGTATATCCCCTAAAGAAAGTAGATTGGCAGGTGGGCTGGGCACAAGCTACACAATTTGGGAAAGAACATCATTTTTATGGCATGGTATGTAATTTTGAAGTTGTGCATTGAATCTACCTAACTTGTATTTAATATCTGTACAAGTAGTCCAAGAACCCAATTTGGTTAAACTTGGTAGAATGAAATTAGGCAGTTCATTTAAGCCCGCATGTGTATCGGATGCCATTCTAGTTGTAATCTTTGTATTGTTTGGGAGACGTTACACTGTTTGTGAAGATAGTTGTGGTGTTTTCCTCAACTATTTATTTCCTCCCTTGCATTCAGCTATTTCCCATTTTGTATTCAGTATTAAATTCAAATTTCTCATTGTAAGTGGCAACATTTCAAAATAAAAATTCTTAGTGCACTAAATTAGAACATAGAAAATTGTGTATCTAGGATTTATTTCAAGTGCGACCCACTCGACACCCAGAATGAATCTCAACCACACAATGCGCTTTCTGTGCACTTTCCTGTGTTCTATTTGTGTTCACCTAGCATTTCCATTTCGAAAATGCATCTTCTAAGTTGTGAAGCACTTGGTAAAATAAGTTTTGTTTTTAAGTTTTATCGGATGAATAATTCAATTAGCTATTGAGTTTGATCAATACCCATTTCAAGAATTCATAATCACTTGAATATAGGCATCCTCTTGAGCTTAAATAAACTAAAAATTCGTAAGAGGAGAAATTTCAAATACTAATAGCTAGCAATTTTAGGTATTAGACCAAGCTAATCGGTCGGAAAAAAGAAAAAGAAAAAAGAAAGAAGAGTATGGATAGGTCTTACCATGCCAAGGGTAGCCCCAAAGCATTTAAGAATGTCTCTTCGACCAAATTGATCCTCACTACCATTGTCAGCTTCAATTTTACAGCGAACTGTACTCTGTTTACACAGGACATGTTTACAACGTAGTCATTACCAATTTTCTTGAAAACCCCGAATAAATTGGTTGCACAATATTCAAACAAAGAATGTTTGAACAAGAACCACAAGCAATTTCTTAAATAAAGCATGCATATAAAGAATGGTACTGAGTCACATTAAATACATGTTGTTATATAGCATAAGGGCCATGGACTTACAGCATGAATTGGGTATTTGGAGACAGCAACAGATGTGGTGTTGGTGGTGGGAGATGGGAGAGGAGCAAGTGCAAGCAAGGAAGGGACAGTTGAGATAAAAGAGACCATCCCCATTTCCTACACTAGTTTCTCTATCTCTCTCTTTCTTCTAGAAAATTTCAACAGAGAGAGAGAGAGGGAGAGAGGGAGAGAGAGAGTATATGGAAGGGTGTTCACAGGCTACTGGGTAGGTAATTTTGGTTTGTGTATGTGGAGTGTGGGAATGGGTTGGTGATATTGTGTTATCCTATTCCTATCCTTCCAGGGACTTCTGTTCAACTGAATTTGTAATCGACCCGACTGAAACATCCTTTTAACCATATAAAAAATGGGTACCCGCCCGTTGGTCACATGAATCTCCTTGTTCCTTGTGATGGTCATGGGTTGACTCTTAGGAATAGAGCAAGTTGAATGTGTTTCTAAATTTTTAAAATAATGTTGTATGTATCAATTGATATATTAATTAGTATATTAACAGATGACATGATATAACTTTAGAGATTTTGAGATTTTATAAATGGTATAATAGTTGGGGTCATAATTTTAAAATAGTAATATTCTAGCATATGTTGGTACACTAATTGATATATAAATTGATGCATGTAATACCACCAAAATTTTTATGATCAGCTTATATGAGTAGTTCAGTTATCAAAGGTGCTTGAAACAAATAGTGTTAGTGGGTAAGGGTATAAATCTGGCCCTGCTCGGTTCATGTCAGGCCTCGCGGACTCCCATGAAAATTCGAGTCAGACTGGGCCGGGCCAGGCTGGTCCACGGGCCCAAAAAATGAAGCCCAGGTCCAGGCCCA
Organism: Camellia granthamiana; assembly: GCA_036172215.1. NCBI lineage: Eukaryota > Viridiplantae > Streptophyta > Magnoliopsida > Ericales > Theaceae > Camellia > Camellia granthamiana. The sequence continues at coordinate 75,960,386 of CM069910.1, forward strand.
GGCCCAGACCCAAACCCAGGGATATTCTGACCTTGGGCGAGCCGGGCCTTAGGGCGACCCAGTGGGCCTAGGCCTGGCCTTGAGCTTGGGGGGCCTCAACATTTTTTCTTGTTTTTTTAAATTTTTTCTACTAAAATTCTATTATTTTCCATTAAAAAAGACACTGGACCTCGGGTGGGCCGAGTTTCGAACCGGGCCTTTAGTAGGCCTTGAAGGGGGCCGATAGGCTAGGCCATAGGCTGGGTAAAGCAAGCTAGGCTGGGCTTCGAAATGATGGCCCAAGCCTAGGGGCTCAAGTTGAGCTTTGGCCCGGGCCCAAACAGACTGGCCCACCCCGGGCCACAGACAAATTTCGGGCCACCCACGGGTCACAGGTCATTTTTACACTCTTGTTAGTGAGTAATTGCACGTATTCACGTTTTTTAGGAAATTTTTAAAACTAATGGGTTAGCTTTTTTATTGTTTTTTTAAAAAAATTTAATTTTAATTTTTTTTTTGAAAAACTCCTTTAATTTTGTGGCTTCTCCCATATCAAAAATATGTTAAGTTAATAAACATTCACATAAAATATTCTTTTGAATAAGAATTGTGGAAAATGTGCTTAAGGATGATGCGTCCATACGTATGTGAGTGAATAGGAATATGAATAGAAAAGTGACATCTTTCTTGTGAGCTATAATAAAAAAAAAAGGGGATAAATTACACTGACATCTCCTAAGGTCTATATTTATTATAATTCCTTCCTCACCTTTTAAAAATTATATCTTCTTTCCTGAGATTTAAAATTTTATTACAGATTTCGCCTTCAGCAATTTAATTTTTTTAAATACCAATTTTACCCTCATTGGGTAAATTACATTGACACCACTTACATTTTAGAAATTACAATCCCCTCCCTAAAGTTTAAAGTAGCATTACCAATTGCTCCCTCGGTTAGCATTAGTTGGAAAAAAATTTCATTGAAAAAAAAAAATTGGAAAAAAAATTATTTGGAAAAAAAAAAAAAAAAAAAAATTTTGTTAGTAAAATTTTTAAATTTCTGTTTAAAAACCAACATAAGCTCATTTTTTGAATTTACTTTTTTTTTCTCAAATTTACAAACTGAGATAACTATTTATAAAACCAAAAAAATTATCAAACAAGTTTTTATGACAGTTTTTTAAATTTTTGTAAGGGGGATGCACCAATAAATCCCAAATTAATAACTTATACACTATTTAGTCCTAAAAGTTTTCTTATAGACTGAAAGGTCCCATTACAATGTTTCAAACATCAGATTAATATTTCAAACATTAGATTTCAAACATCTAATGTTCATCAGATTTCAATAATGTTTGAAATTATAGGATGAATGTTTCAAACATTAGATTTCAAACATCTAATGTTCATCAGATTTCAATAAATTTTGAAATTTAGAATGAAACATCAGATTTATTTACATCATGAACATCATGATGCTGTATAAAATGGGACTAAATTGAGCATAAGAAAACTTTTAGGACTAAATAGTTCAACTTTTCAGAAACTAGGATTTATGGGTAAATTTTCCTTTTTGTGTAAATATAAATTGAAAACTGAAAACAAACTGGTTATCAAACAGGCTTCAGATGATAAAAATTTCATAAAATTAACAAATAATTAAATAAGTTACCAACGTAAGAAATAACTTATCAAAAGATTCTTAGGCTATGTATGATTTGATTTTTAGAATTTTTTTTTTAAAAATTAAAAATTAATTTGGTTAAGAAATAAAAAATAAAAAATAATTATCATTTTTATATAATTTTTATCTTTCCAGTGGTTAGAAATAATTTTTTACAAATTAAATTAAAACAGCCATACTTATGTATATGACCTACCCAAAAGTTAAAAAGATAATTATTTTTTTCCCTTAAATGATAATTATTTTTTATTTTTTATTTCTTAACCAAATTAATTTTTAATTTTTAAAAAAATTTCTAAAATTCAAACAATACATAGCCTAAGAATTTTTTGATAAGTCATTTCTTACGTTGGTAACTTATTTAATTATTTGTTAATTTTATGACATTTTTACCATCTGAGACTTGTTTGGTAAGTATTTCGTTTTCAGTTTTCAATTTATATTTACAAAAATTTTAAAGGCTGTCATAAAAATTTGTTTGATAATTTTTTTGGTTTATATATGGTTGTCTCAGTTTGTAAATTTGAGGAAAAAACGTAAATTCAAAAAATGAGTTACGTTGGTTTTTAAACAAAAATTTGAAAATTTTACTAACAAAAAATTTTTTCAATTAATTTTTTTTTTCAATGATTTTTTTTTCCAACTAATAGTAACTGAGAGGGCAATTGGTAATGCTACTTTAAATCTTGGGAAAGGAATTGTAATTTCTAAAATATGAGAGGTGTCAATGTAATTTACCCCGTGAGGGCAAAATTGGTATTTAAAAAAATTAAATTGCTGAGAGAGGGAATTTGTAATGAAACTTTAAATCTTAGGGAAGAAATATAATTTCCAAAAGGTGAAGGGGAAACTGTAATAAACATAAACTTTAGATGGTGTCAGTGTAATTTGCCCTAAAAAAAAGGGGTCGGGCATACACATCCATTTGGATTGCACTTAATCTTTAAACACTTTTTTGTTGTTTACGACATTGCCCTATCTCTTAATAAAGGGTTTGAAACCCAAGTTTACCTTTCTATTAGTGAATAAGAATAGAAAAGTGACATCATTATAGTGAGCCAAAAAAAAAAAAAAAAGTTAGGGCATACACATTCATTTGGATTGCACTTAATCTTTGAACACTTTTTTATTGTTTAGGACAATTGCTCTATTTCTTAATAAAGGAACTTTGGAACCAAGCTTACCTTATTATTAGAGAATTTTGGAATCCAAGCTTACCTTATTATTAGAGAAATGAAAGTATTTTTTCACATAATTGACGCTTAATTATTAGAGAAATGAGAGTAATCTTTCACATAATTGACGCTTCGCTCTATTATTGACTCCTATTTTACTCTATTATTTCCTCCTACTTTTGGAGTGGATTGCATTAAATTTATATACTTGAATGACGTTATTAGTTTTAACCATATAAACTGAGTAATAATATTCAAAATTTTCTTTTAGGTTTTTCATACTGCATTTTTCGTTTCTTAACCTCTTATAGTACGTACTTCATTTTTCATTTCTTAACCTCTTATAGAGAGAGAGTATGAGAGGCAATTGAAATGTGTATATTGTTACTCTACACTCTATAAGCTTGTTACTTCTTAACTTGATAACTCTTCAATTCTAACCATATAATTTGCATTATGTTGCATATTAATTAGACATCAAGGTGAAGATTGGCAATATGTTTATGTCATAGTTAGGGATGAAGGTAGACACTCATTGTTTAAGGACAAATTATGTTTCAATAACTTATTCTAAAAAGGGTAATTCAGTAATTTAGCATTACCTTGAAATAGGTTATCTCGGGAGCTTCTATTTACACACCCAAAATACCCTTTCTACACATCTCCCCCTCACACACTTTTTACACACCCCTTCATTAAGTGTGTGGGGAGAGGGGGTTTGGTGTGTGTGAATAGAAGCCCCCGGTTATCTCACCCTAAAAAATTTCTAAGATTAGTTAATCACATGTGACAAAATCTGAACAAAACACGACATTATTTGTCCAATCCAACCCCCTTGTCCACAAACCTCCTTGAAGGGTCATATATGGGTGATTCTATTTAGACAAAAAAAAAGTTTCCCACTTCACCTACCTGCACAAGACTTTATTGTGTAAATAGAAACTCCCATTCTATATTAGGCAGGATCTCCTCCTATTTCTCATAATGTGTGAAAGATTCATAATCAATCCTTGCATATGAACACTCTTTTACAGTAGCTGAAGTTGTTATGGGAAGGATAGACTGAACCTAAGAGCACTCTTTTCACCATCATCATAAAGACTCGAGGAGTGTCACCACCGTCAGTCAAATTCAGATGAAGATCCAGTAACTAGTGTCAACCACCAAGCATGACTAAGAGGAGTCTAGTTGATTTTCTATTGCGAGTGGTTCCAAACAATGCTGAGAAAACCAGCCATTCTGGAGAACACTCATCTTCTCTGGTTGTAGCTTTTGTTTGATCTAAAGACCAACCGACAGTCATGACATTGTCAGTGCCTCGACACCAAGCCTGAAAATTTCCATAATTTGACACCGGGAATCAACACAAACGATTCAAAATTGCGCATTTACTATAAGACGGAATCAGATGCACTGAAAATGATGTGAAAAGAATGAATTCATTCTATTTTTATTGCATTGAATGCCCATGAATGGAACGATATATCAACAGAGCACATTATTGTAACAACAGCACTAATCGTATCCCTCAACAGAGCACATTATTGTAACAACAGCACTAAGTATCACCTCCGTCAACGAATCTCCTCCTCTCCCACGCTAAAAATTGGACTAACTTCGCGGCCTAAATAATCCTGCCTTCATAATTGAAGGAGAAGCCTCGTTCTACTCAACTTGTCAGCCACCAAAATATTCTCAGGATATAAACGTTCTGCAACACTTATTTCCAATAGTGGCAGCACTGGCTTCTTGAGCTTCAATAAATTATAAGAAATGCCAATTGACTGGCCTGTGGACATTTTTAAAACGGGAATTTGTTCTGCTACTCTGATCTACCTGATACTGATAGATGTGTTGAATGCCAACGTTTCCTTTTGACATAAACAATCGGGTAAAGGGTTCACATAAAACGCTTCTTCTGACCGAAACCTATCCGTGCCCTTGGTTCCAGAAATGGGGCCTTTTCTCTTCCTTGGGGAGCCTTGCCTGTGAAACCAACAAAAAAGAAGCAAGGAACAATCTTATTAGTAACAATGGTCACCATGTGGTTCGCCATATTATTAAGTACCAGAGAAAGGGCATGCTTGGTTGTGTTTTCGCTTAATGCCTTTTTAATTTCATTTTTCAATATACACAAAAAAATTGTTTGATTAACTGTTTTCAAATAATGTTTTTGGGAGAATTTTCCTAAAACAATCCACTTAAAGAAAGAATAAAAAAAGTTAATTTCAAGAAACTGTTTTTGCACAAAAATGAAAACGATATGAAAATGATGGGTATTTTTGAACTTTTCATTATTTTGTTTCCAAGAACACGAAAAATGAAAAGAAAAAAAAAAGCAGCCCCAAATAACTGATTCCTCCAACCCATTCAGCTAAAGTCCATCACTAGTAGAAATTTATTATCCTTCTCCCCAACTATCAACAATGGGAGTGCACAAGAAAAGATTACAGGCCTATATTTATAAGCAGAATAAACATCATTGCAAGAGCCTCAACTATGTTACATGGACTCTAGTACAAGTGTTGGGCGTCCAACCTCAAATTTAAGGGTAAGTGGACTTGGCAAAAAAAAAAAAGTCATATTTTTATATTTTCAAATTAGTATGCAATTTTTAGTGTTATATGTAACATACAATGTCAAAAAAGGATATTTTACTCATTTTATAGCAATTATAAACAATACATATATCTAATGATAGTGTTAAATATAAATTATTTAAGAGACATCCGATGTGAAGTATCAGACAAATCTCACACCCTTATCTATGTGCTAGATGTCCGACATGGGCATTTAATTGAAGAGTCCATATAACATAGACCCCAACAGTATTTACAAAAAAAATAATAATATAACAGACCCCAACAATGGGAGTCTAGTACAAAAATTTTCCAATAAAATAAATCACCATAACCAGAGATTTTGTAGGACGTCCATGTTCTACAAAATAAAACCTTACAATAGAATAACAAGTTACTTGGACCAAAATAATTTTCTTGAGGAAAACAATCAGGGACATTACACCTAGAAGAACCATTTGTAATTGTCATTGATTTATGTCACAAAGAACAATAAATGCATAAAATTATCATATTTGTACAAAAGGGCTGTGGTTAAGGGATCTTTACATTCACATACCGTCTTCTGTGGATTTCGATAATGCGAGTGGAAAGTTTTTTTCCTTCTCTCATTGTTCCCTGGTATATTTTGTCAAAAAGTTGGACAAGGGCTTTCCTGAAGATCAAGAAAAATAAAGAGAAATACTTCAAGAATTGTTGAGAGAATGAATAGTACATTTAAGTTACTGAAACCTGGATGGGCTCTGAAAGATCAATTGTCTTGCCTGTCGGGAGAAATGGTCTTCCTATGTCCCAAGAAACGATGATGACCCTCAACTGCCCTTGCCATGTTTCCAGAGTATGAAGGAATAAATATATCACTCTCAACTGACACAATGTAGTCCAGAGCAGCCATTTGAGACGAGTGATTGACAAAAGGCTCTAGCTCCTCTGGTGATGCCAGTTTTTCCTGTAAAATCAACAATAAATATAAATTTCTCTATGCTAGCTACCAAACAACATCTAGAACTTTAGATTTTATTAGATAAGCCCTCACTTCACTGCTTCAAATCTTAAAAAATCGAAACCTAGTGCACGATGCTCCTACTAAACCAGGGTCAAACGTGCAAAGGGAGAGAGAATAAAGAACTGCTAGTACTTAAAGATAAAGCCCAGCTTTTAACTTCAAACTGCACAGGTTCATTTCAAGTACTGAGTGCCCAAAAGTTGAATGTATTGTCATTTTATTAATTGGGATCTTGTCATTGACTCTTATTCTATGTGCCATTCAGACATTTGAGCTTGTTGTCTTTTATGCTCTCTGTATTTAGGGGCACTTTGTATTGTTTATGACCAATGATGTATCCATTAAAGTGAAAATTTGATTTGCACAATTTATACCTCCAAATTACTCTGTTCAACCCACACTTGAAATCAAAACTCAAAGAAATGAGAAGAAAAACTAGAGATACATAGAGTCATTGTTTTACAGAATTTCTAATGGCTGACTATGCGTACTTTAGCCTTATAAATCATGGTGAAGGCTCTACCCCATACCAACATTCTTGTTACTTTCGCCGTTCTCACATTTTATCTGTCTGTTCGGTAAACTTTGTAGCAGCTCTTTCTTCTACTCCGTGAGAGCAATAAAGAATCTTTTAAAGAGGTAAATACAGTACAGGTATGAGGAACACATAAATAATCTTCAAAATAGCTTAGAGTATCTCAATGTCTAAAATAAGTCAAATACTCTACAGTATCTATCAACCATTCCCCACAACTCTCCATAATATGCCTCAGTGATCATTCAAACTTGTCCCAGTAAACCAATAAAAATATTAAAGACCAAAATGCCAGATTATGCACGAAATAGACGAGATAAAATCATTTGTGTGATGGTTGGAAGAATGTTACTTTATGCAGGTTGTCTCCATTTCCAAATCCTCCTCCTGCCTTCATGCTTCAGTAAAAAGTTCAAATACCCAAAACAAACAAATAATACAAAGGGGGAAAAAAAAGATTTGTTTGGTCAGATTTTATACAAGCGAATGACAAGCATGTTTGCCATCATGGGATCATGCTTTCTGAGAACAAACTTCACATATTGATTTTTGTCATTTCTTTCGCGTTCTGATTTTCAACTCTATTTTATTTTTTGGAAGGTTAAAAAAAGAAAGGGGCATTATCTCTAGCTTTCATTGCCGCCAGTTTCATGCAAAATGAAGGTTCTTGGTCTGGAAATCCACTCTTTTCTTGGGCATGGGTTGATCACCATTGTGTATTTAGTGACAAAGCCAAGTAAAATCTTGACAATTACTTGTATGTAATATAGGAACAAAAAAAAAAATCTTAAAAAATCTTTACCCAAGACAACACTTTCACTTTAAAATATGCAGTAGTCAGAAAGAACTGCAAACAAAAATTTGAGCATATCATGGCTGAGTAAGGTAGTAATAATAATAATAAATAATAAAAAAAATAAAAAACCAAATAAATGATTAGCTGTTTGTTAGGTCCCTAAGTCTTGTTAAATCCCGTGAACAAACTTGTGTAATTGAGTTGTAATTTCTGTGTTGTTTTGTGTTGCTCGCTCGAGCGACGAAGTCCTCGCTCGAGCGAAGGACTGCGTCCAGCTTAAAACCTGAAAGAGGTCTTTGTGCACTTGAGCAAAGCATTGGTGGCTCGAGCGAAGAACTGCGTCTACAGAAAAACCTGAAAGAGTTCATTCCTCGCTCGAGCGAAGGCACTTATGGAAATCACGCGAGATAAGCTTCTCGCTCGAGCGAGAGAAGCTTCGCTCGAGCGAGCTTCAGAATCCGGATTTCTATAAGTAGTTGGTTTTCTCCAAACTTTAGGATTACTTTTCCAGATCTACTTTGAGGTTTTCTAAGGTGTTCTTGTGGAGAGATTTTTGAGAGTTTTCCTTGATGTTTTGAGAGAGTTCTTCACTCATGATCTAAGATTCATACATCAAGGAGTTTGTTACTTCATAATTCAAGAGAGTTCTCTTCGGTGGATTTCGAAAATTCAAACGTAGAGTTTCAAAAGGCGTTTGATTCTGTACGTAGTCGTTAATTTGACAAGCGAAGTTGTGGATTCAACTTCAGGTGGATCAATTCCGAGACGAAGGCTTGGTGAAAGAGTTACAGAAGATTCGAAGGCAAATTGACTGAGTTGGGTAATTTGTGTATTATCTTTGTAATCTTTCTTTCTTCAGTAGTGGATTGATTAGTGGCGTTTCGCCTGTGGTTTTTGATTACAATTGAAGGTTCTTCAATTGTGATTTTTCCATGTAAAAATCGTTTGTGTCGATTTATTGTTTATTCCGAAAAACAAACAATCTAAATCACTTTCGTAAGTGCTTGTTGATTTAGATTGTGTGTTTTGGATTATTGGGATTTGGAATATTGTAATCTTGATCTAATCACGAATCACTTATGATTTTCAATTGGTATCAGAGCAGGTCACTCTTTGTTTTATCAAAACTATAGGAGTGTGATTTTGTGTGACTAGTATTATGGATTCTATTCGTAAAGGTAACTCGACTCATAGACCTCCTTTACTCGACGGTACAAACTATTCTTATTGGAAAGCTCGTATGGGAGCGTTTTTAAAATCCATCGATGAGAAAGTTTGGCACTTCGTGATCTATGGGTGGAGTGAACCTATTGTCACCATTGATGGTGTAGATATTCCTAAACCCCTTGATAAATGGGACATAACTGATTACCAAAACTCGAGTTGGAACAGTAAGGCTCTCAATTCCTTGTTTTGCTCCGTCACACCTGAAGAGTTTCGTCGAATCTGCATGTGTGAGGTGGCAAAAGAGGCTTGGGACATTCTTGAAACGATTCACGAAGGTACTACTTCTGTCAAAAGGTCAAAACTTTAACGTCTCACCTCCGCCTTTGAAACCCTTTTTATGCGGGATGATGAGACGTTTGATGATTTCTATGCAAAACTTAGTGATATCGTTAATTCCTGTTTCACACTCGGTGAAAAAATCCCAGAAGCTAAAGTGGTTGGAAAATTTTTGAGATCTTTACCCGAGAGGTTCCAATCAAAAGTGACAGCCATTGAGGAGGCTCAGAATGTTGATACCCTCAAGCTTGATCAATTGGTTGGAAACTTGCAGACTTATGAAGCCCACCAAATTTCTAAGAAAAAACAAAAAGAGAGTGTGGCTTTCACTAGTGCTTATGAGACTGCAAAAACTCCGGAGACTGAATTTGATTTAGAGTCTGAGATGACGGCAATGCTTACAAAACAATTTAAAAATTTTTTGAAGAAAAAGAAGCCTAATTTCAGAGACCCTATTTCAAAAGACAAGAATAATGAAAAACCCAAAACTTTTCCACCAAAATTTGCTCCTGAAACTGAAAAGAAGGTTGTAAAGGGGCAAGGGGTTAAGTGCTATGAATGTCAAGGGTTTGGTCATATTGCCCTTGAATGCCCTTCGAAAAAGAACCGAAAGAAGGTCTACACTGTGACTTGGGATGATGAAAGCGGGTCGGAACAAGAACCCGAAGAACCTGAATCCGGTGAAGATGGGGATAGTGCTTTCATGGCATTTTGGTCCAGTTTTACTCAACCTCTTCCAAAGCCATCGGAATTAGCTCGTGGTCAGAACCTGCATCATGCTCCCACCTTTGATGGGACCAACTACCTGTATTGGAAAATCAGAATGAGGGCTTTTTTGAGAGCTTTTGAACCAGAAAGTTGGCAAGCCATTGAAGAAGATACAGAAAGTGCAAACAATCCGGGCAATCAAAGAGCCCTGATTACTATTCGTGGAGCAATTTCCTATGAAGAACAGCAACGAGTTGTTCACTGCACAAAGGCTAAAGATGCATGGGAAATCCTGAGCCAATTCCATGAAAGAGGAGATTCACCTTCACCACCATCCAGTATTTTCCCTGCCTTGGTTGCTAGATTGGATGAGGTCAAGGAGAATGAAGAGCAAAAAGAGGAGGATGAAACATCTGAAGACAATGATGAGATCAATGGCGATGAACTACAACAAGCTTACGAAAAGCTGTATGAGGAATCTCTGAATTTGTCCAAAACCAATGACAAACTCTCTCTCAAGCTCAAAACATGTGAGAGTGAGAATGTCAGGTTGAAAGGAGAACTTGTAGCAGCAAAGCAGAATATCATCAAGATCTCAAGTGACAGGTAAGACTTATGTGGAAAACTACTATCCTGTGAAACTGAAAGGAATGAACTTCTGAAGGTGTATTCCACATATGAAGAAAAGCTTGAAAGTCTTGAGATGTCACAAGCTACATTGGAAGAGATAGTCTGTCAGAAAGATGAAGAACTCCGTGTTGCCAGAACTACTATTGCCATGTGGAACAAAGGTTCCAAATCTTTAGAAGACATTCTCGGGTCTCAACAAATGAGTTCTGACAAAAGTGGGCTAGGCTATGGTGCGACAGCTCACAAGGGACAGGCCTCTACCTCACATAACCTGAAGACTCAAGCAAAAGGAAAATTGAAGGTAGACCAGGATGATTCCTCTCTTTATCTACCAAAAGCAAGTAAGATCAACAAAAGGGAGGTAAAATCGGTTTTTATCTGTCATCACTGTGGTAGGTATGGCCACATTCGTCCTTACTGTTTTGAACTGTTTGGTAAGTTGTCTCAAAAGGGTAGAAATTCGAATACTTTTTGGGTTAGAAGACAACCTTACATGTCTAGGTGGAATACCAAGATTCATGAGGGTGTTCACAACGCCAAGACATTGACCAAGACCAAAAGGATTTGGGTGAGGAAAGATGATTTGACTTGTTTAGTTGTTCACACCGCCTTAAAAGCACGTGACTCACACATGTGGTATCTTGATAGTGGCTGCTCTCGTCACATGTCCGGTAACAAATCCTACTTCACCTCTCTTGAAAAATATGAAGGAGGAATTGTTACCTTTGGAGATGGCGGCACTTCTAGAGTCATTGGTAAGGGCTCTATAAGTGTTGCTGGCCTTCCCAAGCTGGATAATGCTCTACTTGTTGATGGTCTTAAAGCAAATCTTTTGAGTATTAGTCAAATGTGTGATTCCCATCATGAAGTATTGTTTTCTAAAAATAAATGTGAAATTTTGGATAAAAAGGGAAATACGGTCTTACATGGGGTTCGCACATCTGATAACTGCTATGGGATTGTTACTACTAATGATCTCACTTGTCACTCTGCCATCATAAGTAACATTGATTTGTGGCATCAAAGATTAGGTCATATGAATTTCAAAGACCTAACTAAGATAGCCAACAAAGAGCTTGTGAGAGGAGTACCTAAACTGGGTAAGAATTTGAGCCATGTGTGTGGACCATGTCAACTTGGAAAGCAAACCCGTGCCCCTCATAAAAAGGTGAACAGCTTTATAACCAAACGTCCTCTTGAATTGGTTCACATGGATTTAATGGGTCCTACTCGCACAGAAAGCATTGGAGGTAAAAGATACATTTTTCTAACTGTTGATGATTTTACTCGGTTTTCATGGGTAAATTTTTTAAGGGAAAAATCTGATACGTTTGATGCTTTCCAAGCTTTAGTCCTTAAAATCCAAAATGAATAAGGTGTTTCCATTGGGCGTATCATAAGAATCCGAACTGATCATGGTCGTGAATTTGAAAATAGTTTGTTCTCGAATTTTTGTGATATGCATGGAATTAAGCATGAATTTTCTGCACCTATTACTCCACAACAAAATGGAGTGGCTGAGAGGAAGAACAGAGTTGTTCAAGAAATGGCTAGGGTCATGCTCTTTAGTAAGAGTCTTCCTCCAAAGTTTTGGGCCGAAGCCCTAAATACTGCTGTTTATGTCATAAATCGTGTGTTTTTAAGGCCCGACACTTTACAAACTCCATATGAATTGTGGAAGGGTTTGAAACCTAATGTAAAATATTTCAAAACTTTTGGGAGTAAGTGTTACATCTTCAAAGATAGAGGGCCTTTGGGCAAATTTGACTCCCGAAGTGATGAAGGTATTTTTCTAGGGTATTCAACCAACAGTAGGGCTTTTCGAGTCTATAATCTGTGAACTTTATCTTTAATGGAATCTATCAATGTGATTATAGATGACACAGGTGCACCTACTCCAGCAACAAATGAGGATGACAATGGTGAGGCTTCAATCTTGGATACTGAACCACAAAATCAAGGAGAAGCTGCGGTCCAATCACAAGAAATTGTTACAGCACCATCCTCACAGGTAAGTTCAAGTCTAAAGAGTGCTCAAAGGGACGTCACTCATGTTGCTTCTGTCACCGTAAGTCCTGAGCTTAAACCATCAGCAAGGGTGAAACTGAATCATCCAGCTTAACAGGTGATTGGAAGTGTTTCGGATCGAATGAAAACCCGAAGACAGATTCGGGATGAGGTATCACATATGTGTTATGTTTCGTTAATTGAACCTAAGAATTTTAAAGAGGCCTTGCTAGATGATAGTTGGGTCAATGCTATGCATGAAGAATTAGGTCAATTTGAACGTAACAAAGTTTGGACTCTAGTTCCCAGACCTAGAGACATGAATGTGATAGGTACCAAGTGGATCTTTAAAAATAAATCTGATGAGAATGGTACTGTTGTTAGGAATAAAGCTAGGTTGGTTGCTCAAGGTTACACACAAGTAGAGGGTGTTGACTATGATGAGACATTTGCCCCAGTTGCACGTCTCGAATCTATTCATATTCTGCTTGGTGTTGCATGTTATCTTGGCTTTAAATTGTTTTAAATGGATGTGAAAAGTGCCTTTCTGAATGGGTACTTGAAAGAAGAGGCATATGTTGAGCAACCAAAAGGGTTTGAGGACCCTAAATGTCCTAATCATGTCTACAAGTTAGACAAGGCTTTGTATGGGTTGAAACAAGCCCCTCGGGCTTGGTATGATAGACTTACTACCTTTCTTCTTGATAATGATTTTCAAAGGGGTAGTGTGGATAAGACCTTATTTGTGAAACATACTAAGTCTCATATTCTTGTTGCTCAGATTTATGTTGATGATATTGTGTTTGGATCTACTGCTGATCATCTTGTGAAATATTTTTCGGATTGCATGACACATGAGTTTGAGATGAGCATGATGGGAGAGTTGTCTTATTTCTTGGGTCTTCAAATTAAACAGTCTCCTTCGGGTATGTTTGTTTCTCAATCGAAGTATGCTAAAAATCTTGTGTCAAAGTTTGGTCTTGAGTCTGCCAACATGCACGCACTCCCATGAGCACCAGTCTTCACCTCTCCAAAGATTCCTCTGGTATTGATGTTGATCCTACCCTTTATAGGAGTATGATAGGGAGTCTTTTGTATCTGACAGCCAGTCGTTCTGATATTTCTTTCAATGTCGGTGTTTGTGCCCGTTACCAAGCCAGTCCTAAAGAGTCTCACCTTTTTGCGGTCAAACGCATCATCAAATATGTTAATGGGACCTTGGGGTATGGGGTTTGGTTTTCCACTGATACTACAGCTGAAATTACTGGTTTTTTTGATGCCGACTGGGCAGGGTGTGTTGATGATAGGAAAAGTACATCCGGGAGGTGTTTTTATCTTGGGAATAATCTGGTTTCCTGGCATAGTAAAAAACAAAATGCCATCTCTCTTTCCACTGCTGAGGCTGAGTACATTGCTGCAGGGAGTTGTTGTGCACAAATGTTGTGGATGAAGCAAATGCTTCATAATTATGGCATAGAACAGAACACTCTCACACTTTTCTGCGATAACACAAGTGCCATAAACATTTCAAAAAATCCTGTCCAACACTCTCGCACCAAACATATTGACATTCGTCATCATTTTATTCGAGAGTTAGTGGAAGAAGGCCTTGTTGTTCTTGAGCATGTTTCCACTGAGCATCAAAAAGCTGATATTTTTACAAAACCCCTTGATCTTCTTTGGTTTGAGTTCCTTAGAAAGACCTTGGGTGTCATGCTCGATCACTAGAGTGTTACTTGTTCCTGAGTAGGTGTGAGTGTTTGGCTGTTTGAGTGCTTGGTTGCTATAATCTCATTATCATTGATTTCTGCTTTTCTTGCATCCAATTTTTTTATGTACACTACTCATGCTACTTACAAGATCTCATTGTTCATTGTTCATAGCTCATTTTGAATGCCCATGCTCATTAACCTCATGATCTCATTCTGTACACATCCTTGAGATAAATTGCTGCAGGGGTTTCCGCACAAGTGATCAAAGTTCTCTATGAACCACTAACAGTGTTTCTTGTACTTTTACAGTGGAATTGACCGATACTAGTATATCATGGGTGATGTTGAGTCTCTTAACCATCTACTATCTGTTTTCACTTCCACAGTTTCTCCCTCAGTTCCTTGAAGTCCGGGCATTAGGAAAATGCTACCTCAGAGGCACCAACCAGGCCATCCTTTATGATTTCATTCTTCTCTGGTTTAGTTTCTATACTCTTGAGCGTGAATGCCACCAGTGAGTGCCCACAAGAAAGAAAAATTAAAAAAAGAAAAGAAAAAAAAAAGGACTCATTGATTAAGGGGGAGCCTCCGCCTCTACTCAACAAATACCCCGTGATTCCTAGTGGTTTGACTTTTCTCTGTGATGTTCAGTTACTCTTGCCGAAGGTCCAGCCATCCGATCACTACGAGGATTAACTCTAGCTCAGTGGACTCTCATGGATTGCACACACACACTTTATTTTGTGAGCTCTCATGTTGGATTTTGAGTTGTACATTCTTATGTAGTTTATGATCACTGATTATATTTTATCTGCTTTGCTCATGATTTCCAGTGTCATTATTTTTTAAACATTGCAAGTTTACAGAATTCATGAATTGCGGATTATTTCATCTTAGTATTCTTTGTGGCTAAATGTGATCATCTACCTTTGTTTCAGGTCTCACCTCTTGATTTTGCATATAGTGTTGTTTGTTTTTTTTGGGTTTGGTTTTTTTTTTCTTCTTGGCTCGAGCGACGAGTTCCTCGCTCAAGCGTGCTTCTGCTACAGCATAAGACCTGAGAGCGTGTGTTTCTGGCTCGAGCAAAAATTTCTTGGCTCGAGCGAACCCTAGCACATTATTTCCCTCGCTCGAGTGAAAAAGTCTTTGCTCGAGCGACCTGTCGCAATTTAAATTCTGCAGGTGTGTCTCTTGAGTTCATTTTTTTTCCCTTTCTTCGTGTTTCTTCTCTCTCTCTCCCCTAGGGTTTGTGTGGGCGACATTGCTGCCATCTTGGTGTTTTTCTCTTGATTTTGGAGTTTTCTTTCTTTATCCTCATCTGCTTTCTCCGATTCTGGTAAGTTTTATTTATTTATTTATTTGGTTTTGTGCTTGGGTTGAGATGTGGTTGTGAGTATGCTCTGTTAGACTTTAGGTTTTATTGTTGTTGTTTTTGGTTCTTTCCTCATGTTTTCGAGCCTATCTTGCATCTAGGGTTCATGGTTTCGAATCATTTTTTTTGGGGTTTCACAGTCGATTTTTTGTTAACTTTGCACATTGGGGATTTCATTTCCTATACATCTATTGCCATTGTGAGTTTGGAATGTTTTGTTAGGGTTTAACAATTGGGGATTTCATATCCATATCCATATATTGCCATTGTGATATTGTCCTCTGTTGGTGTGGCTGCTGGGCTTGTACTCTATTTTGTTCCATATATTGATGTTTTATTTTCATATCCTGTTGCCTTTGTGCTCTATTTTCATTACTAACTTTCTTATATTGCTTATTGATGATCTGTTTATTGGACTAATGGACTAATGGTGTTTTTCTGTGGGGTTTGGTTTGGATTTGGGGGTTTTCTAATGTTGTTGGTTGGGTGTTCCTTATCTGTCTGGCCTTTGTGTCTATATTGCTCTGTTTGGGTTGTCTAGTCATGGCTGAGTCATCTAAACGCCGCAAGACCCCTGTTTCCCGTCCATCCTTCAACACTGAAAAATTCCCATCTGAAGAAAAAGCTGAGTCGTTTAGGGAGTCTTTTGCATCTCGTAAAGTCCATTTAGAATGCAATGTCCTTCCCAATGCCTTTGAGGTTCTTCCCATTCAGTCTTTATTTGATTCTTTAGGCGGAGATCAAGTGTTGCATTTTTCGGGTCCCCAAAATTTGAGTCTCATCCGGGAATTCTATTGCAATATTCATTCTATTCAAAAAGAACTTCCGGCTTCCTTTAAGACTTGGGTTAGGCACAAGTCCCTTGCTATCACTGGAGATGTGTTTCGAGTCCTTCTTGATCTTCCTGAAGTTAGTGATTGTCATTTTCCATTTCTTACCCGGTCCGGTGTTGATTTTGATAGGGTTGCCTCAGAGTTATGTGGTGTTGACCGGAATTGGCCTGCCGGGGCACTCATTCAGCAGAATGAGTTGTTTCCTCGATTCCGTCTTCTTAATCTCATTGTCTGTGCTAATATCTATGTCACCACCCATTCCTCGCATATTACTCAGGACCAAGGGTATGTTTTGTATTGTATTCATCACCGTCTTCCTATTGATCTTCCAGAAATGATTGTTTTGAAAATGATTGGGGTCTTTGAGGGTAGAAAGTCTTTAGGGCTTCCTTACGGGTGTTTGCTCACCCGTTTTCTCACTTCTCTTGATGTTCCTTTTTCTGATGATGATGAGTTTGCTCACCCTATCAAACCCATTACCAAGCTCACTGTTTCCCAGAGTCAGGCTCATGTGAGGGGGAGTGTGTCAGGGGTTGGGAGTTCTGGTGCAGGTGATACTGATCCCATTGCCGAGGAGGAGGAGTTTAAGGCAGCCACTGCTGGTACTTCTGATTTGCCCAAGATGCGCCCTCGCTCATTCCGTGGCCAGCTGCAGCACTTTGAGCAGGCTGTTACTCGTCGCCTGGATTTTATGGACGGCTGTCTTGATGCCCTTGACAGCAGACTTGATGAGCAGAGTACCATGCTCTCCCAGATCCTCTCACTTCTTCAGCTACAGCAGCCCCAACCTACTTAGTTTGTTGGACTATGGTTGTCTTTGCACATTTTTTTTTGATTATTGCCTTGGATAATTTTACTACTGTTGTCTCTGCTTGTTTTTGGGTCACTCCCGGACAAAAAAGGGGAGTAGTTGTATGTTTGGAGGGTATATATGTTTGTATGTTTGGAGGATATATATGTTCTTTTGGGTACTCATGATTTTTTGTGCAGGGGGGGCATTTGGACAAGTTTATATCAGTTTATATGTTACATTGTCATATTTGCTAATGATGTGGATATTGGGCTCTATGTTTTTCTTTAATATCTTGATGCTTTGGTTTGTTATGTTACATTTCAGGTTTGATGGACTTAGATTTGATTACAAGTTTTCCTCAAGTTTGGTTTATTGTTTCAAGATGTAGTTCAAGTTTGCTTTGAGATTGGTTGCATAGTTGTTTTGATTTGAGTTGTAATCATTTTAGCTAGTTCGTTGGTTTAGGAAATTGTGTTAGAAAGTTTTGTTCGGGTATTGACAAAAGGGGAGATTGTTAGGTCCGTAAGTCTTGTCAAATCTCGCGAACAAACTTGTGTAATCGAGTTGTAATTTCTGTGCTGTTTTGTGTTGCTCGCTCGAGCGACGAAGTCCTCGCTCTAGCGAAGGACTGCATCCAGCTTAAAACCTGAAAGAGGTCTTTGTGCGCTCGAGCAAAGCATTGGTGGCTCGAGTGAAGAACTGTGTCTACAGAAAAACCTGAAAGAGTTCATTCCTCGCTCGAGTGAAGACTTCGTGGCTCGAGCGAAGGCACTTATGGAAATCACGCGAGATATGCTTCTCGCTTGAGCGAGAGAAGCTTCGCTCGAGCGAGCTTCAGAATCCGGATTGCTATAAGTAGTTGGTTTTCTCCAAACTTTAGGATTACTTTTCCAGATCTACTTTGAGGTTTTCTAAGGTGTTCTTGTGGAGAGATTTTTGAGAGTTTTCCTTGATGTTTTGAGAGAGTTCTTCACTCATGATCTAAGATTCATACATCAAGGAGTTTGTTACTTCATAATTCAAGAGAGTTCTCTTCGGTGGATTCCGAAGATTCAAACGTAGAGTTTCAAAAGGCGTTTGATTCTGTACGTAGTCGTTAATTCAACAAGCAAAGTTGTGGATTCAACTTCAGGTGGATCAATTCCGAGACGAAGGCTTGGTGAAAGAGTTACAGAAGATTCGAAGGCAAATTGACTGAGTTGGGTAATTTGTGTATTATCTTTGTAATCTTTCTTTCTTAAGTAGTGGATTGATTAGTGGCGTTTCGCCCGTGGTTTTTTATTACAATTGAAGGTTCTTCAATTGTGATTTTTCCACGTAAAAATCGTTTGTGTCGATTTATTGTTTATTCCGAAAAACAAACAATCTAAATCACTTTCGTAAGTGCTTGTTGATTTAGATTGTGTGTTTTGGATTATTGGGATTTGGAATATTGTAATCTTGATCTAATCACAAATCACTTAGGATTTTCACTATTGAAAAAGAACTCTGATGGAGAAAGTTTCCAACACCAGTTTTCAGTTTTTGTGCTCAATTAGTAAGTGGCCCTCTTTTATAATCGGGTTTTACACCACACTGCCATTCATTTACAATGTTCAAGTCCAGATGACGATAAAAGGTAATCACTATGCTATAATATCAATGAATTATCTCAAGTCTTTGTCACCTCCAAGGTGCATTCACTATTTCAAAATAATGGGAGCATCACATAGCAGTATCTGCGGTTGGGTGTATCCCCCCTGTAGGTGGCTCCCACTTGCTCAGCTGTTTCTCTGTCTGGTTACCTATCACAGACTTAATTCAAAATGGGTTGTGCGTAGTGTCCTAAAATTCACCCTCAGTCATGTTAGGGAAAATATGTGATTCCTCATAAGTAAATCAATTAATGGGAATAAAAACTAATGCGAAAAAATTAAATCAAAGGCAACACAAGAATTTTTATGTGGTTTCCTCAATGTGAGGTACGTCCACGGGATCGAAATCCGATTCTACTATCAACCAAATAAGTTCCAAACGATTACAAACGAGACACTAATGGTTTCACAAAACCACCCTTAGGTGAATTCCAAATAATCACAAATCAACAAGAGGAAAGACCTCACCAAATAGATGAACCAAAATCTTCAGAACCAGAGTTGAAGAAGACCCCAAAAATTTCACCCAAAACAAAACTGAAACGCTTCAAAATAGAGCACCAATGAAAGCACACTGTTGCTGGTTTGTGAAAGTAATACACAAAGCCACACCTTGACCCCGAATTGACTTTTCCAATCAATTATTCTATAGGAGCCATACATTCGGAAGAAGAGAACTGTCACGACCCAAACCCGCCCCTATGGGTTTAGTATCGTAACTGGCCAGTAATCCAAGATTATCGAAGGCCTACAGAATAGTAAGACAGTAAAACAGAGTACAGGGGCATAGCGGAAGCCAATACAGTAATAAAACGATGTCCAATGAGCTGTGATAGTCTGTATGCCAAAAAGATTTCTTATGCATATAAACATTCAGTACAGAACAGTTTTGCACAATATTTACAATCATTCAATACAGAGGCTTAACCCCTACTAAACAGTACAGTACAGTCTCTACGGTATTACAAAAACGGTACAGTGACAGACGGGGAAGTAGAAACGCCCCTAAGCCCTGGCTTGGCAGGCTCGGAACCTCGCAGTGAGGCGCATTGGTTGGCTTGACAAAACTGGGACTCTACTCCGACGCTTCTAGCTTTGATCCGGTGCCTGTACACCTACATATATATATAAGCAGTGAGCAAAAGCCCAGTGAATAACACAATGCGTAAAGGGGTTTAGAATGAATGTCCTTACAGTGATGAAAACAGTTCATTTCAATCAGTGTATCAGTTGTTCAGTGCAGTAAACGGTCATATGTGGTACGTCCATTAGCATAACAGTACAGTAAGCGTTAGGTCTTAAAGACCGGACAGTAATGATGGCCATCAATCAGTAAACAGTAGTGGTTCCAACATGGGAACCGAATCGGTTAGACAAACCCACCCGTTCATAGACCGTCGGTGGGGCCATCCGTTCACAGATCGTCGATGGCAGAGATTTCTTATACGGTAGCAGTAACAGTAAACAGTAGTTGCTAAGGATGCCACAATACAGTTCAGAATATAGGACATACATTCATTCAGTAAATAGTAAACAGTTCAGAAAACAGTACAGTTCAGTTGTCCAGAAGATAATCTTTTGAACATATCTTTACACAATTGTTACTCACAGAGTTCTGGGCTACAGTATGCTAGAGCGCGTCTCCCTGGAATGCCAACCCTATACAGTTAACAGATTGAACACACACTAAGTTTCATGGTTGGGAAAGATAATAACCTAATCCCTAAATTTGCCCAGGTGTGTTCTACATCTATATCCTCTATAAGATGCCTTAAACTAGGCCTAAGAATGCCTAGGGTGGAATGAGGATGCAAAGATGTACTCAGAAAACATTTTCAGAAATTTCAGTGAAACAGGGTCCCGCTCGAGCGCAGGTTTCCCCGCTCGAGCGGACAAGCAAACAAAGGTCCCCGCTCGAGCGGCAACATCCCTGCTCGAGCGGACCAAAAAGTACTGGATAGGTGAAATCTCCGCTCGACGCACCCGCTCGAGCGTGTCACCCAGTCCTCCGCTCGAGCGTCCAATCCTTCGCTCGAGCGGACTGGTGCACAGTGCAAGATGCTGGGAGCTCGATTTTCCCGCTCGAGCAGCACTTCCCCCGCTCGAGCGGACGACCAAAATCTGGAAATTCCAGATTTGAGTCCAAGCTCAAAATCAAGTTTAAAAGCATAATTTTCGATCCTCTTGGGCTAATTTCTGGAAAAACACTTGTAAACACATAGAATAACATGATTCAAAGCTTAATTTGAGAAATCAAAGCCCAAGGGTGTTTAATTCAAACCCAACTTCAAACCATTTTCCAAGAACATGCTCCAACCATGACATGCATGAATTTTAAATCAAATTAAAGCTTCAAAGCTTGCTCAATTGAGCTCATTTCTTCAAGAACATGATGAAATCATGGATTATGATCAAAAGATGGACATGCATGTGAGGAATTACCATGAACTCAACTCAAAACTCATCAATATAGACATGCATGCAACAATTAAGCTACCATTCAACATATGAGGCTATTTGATGACCCAAACTACAAATTTGGACATGAATCTCATGTAAGAGTAAGCTCAAATCCTAAACAAAAGGGTAGTTACACTACCTTAGGTCTTGAATCTCAAGAATATAAGCTCAAATTTGCAATCTTCACTTCAACTCTTCCAATTTCAAGCAATCAACAAATTGAATTCAATTCTTTCACTCTCTCTCTCTCTAGGTCGGCTAAGGCAAGTAAAGTGGCTGATGAAATGTTTGTCCAAGTGTGTATAAGGCTCAACATGTGTAGAGATAGTGGCCCACTAGGTGGCAAGGTAGTAAATAAGCCAAACTCATGCAATTCATCAATATTTAATCTAATTTAAGCATACCAAATCGACTCTCAGATAATTACACCATAAAATCACATAAATTATGATGATCATGAAACACTAAACAATTCCCGGTTCGGCCGTCGATAAGGCCTTCAATTAACAGTTTAAGCATATAACTATGAACAGATAATCAAATAGTCAGACAGATAGAACGCAATTTAACTAACATATACTCAATCAATCAGTTTCAATTTTCAGTCAGTCAGTTCAGTAATTCAGTCAGTTTAATTACTTTTCACATTCGATCTCAGTTTAGCAGTAATCAGTGATCAATCAGTCATTAGTCGGTAAACAGTATGAGGGTTGTTACAAGAACAATCTGTATGTAGCAGCCGTACAACCCCCTTTTCTTGGGAGAAAACAATACCAAATATGTATTGTGAATCTAGGGTTTTTAATCAAACTTTAGTTGTTTTCAAATTTGATTGGGTTTCCACAAATTAAATATAATATATAAAAATATATTATAATTAATACTAAACCAAATTAAATTCTTTTTCCAAAATCAATTGGGTCCCACACTCCAATAAGGAGGTATACCCAACAATTCTCCCCCTACCGACTTAAGTGAAGACATCAACCATACCCGCCAAAGTTCGACACTTCAAATGTTTGTCCCTCGACAAAGTCTTTGTCAACATATCCGAAATATTATCATCTTTGTGAACCTTTTCGAGTTGTAACAATTTCTAATCTAACACATCACGAATCCAATGGTATCTCACATCAATGTGTTTCGATCTCGAATGAAAAGTATAATTTTTACTCAAGTGAATAGCACTTTTTCTATCACAATAAAGTACATACTTTTCTTGCTTAAAACCCAATTCTTGCAAAAATTTCTTCAACCATAACTTTTCTTTACAAGCTTCTGTAATGGCAATAAATTCAGTTTCGGTAGTTGAGAGAACAACATATTTTTGTAATTTAGATTGCCATGCCACAGCTCTCCCTGCAAAAGTCATCAAATACCCCGAAGTAGATTTTCTAGAATCACATCACCGGCCATGTCAGAATCTGTGAACCCATCAAGCATCGGCTTACCATCCCCAAAACACAAACACACCTTCGAAGTCCCTCGAAGATACCTTAGAATTCATTTTACCGCTGCCTAATGTTCTTTACCCGAATTAGAGAGAAAACGACTCACCACACCAACGGCGTGAGTAATATCTGGCCTTGTACAAACCATGGCGTACATCAAAGAACCAACTGCTGAAGCATAAGAACTTTCAGCATCTCTTCCTTGTCTTTCTCACTTGTAGGACATTGATTCAAACTAAGCTTGAAGTGACCCGCAAGTGGACAACCAACCGGCTTTGCTTTATTCATGTTGAACCTTTCAAGAACTTTCTCAATGTAGCTTTCTTGAGACAACCAAATCAGCCCCTCTTTGCGATCACGAACAATTTTCATACCAAGAATTTGCTTTGCCGGTCCCCAAATCTTTCATAGCAAAAGACTTGCTCAACTCCAATTTCAACCTGTTTATCATGGTAGAATCTTGACCCACAATTAACATGTCATCAACATAAAACAAAAGAATAATAAATTTGCCATCCGGGAAATTTTTCACAAAGACACAATGGTCCGAAGTGGTTTTAGAAAAACCATTATTCATCATGAAAGAGTCAAATTTTTTGTACCATTGCTGCAGGGCTTGCTTGAGGCCATACAAACTTTTCTTCAATTTGTAAACAAATTTCTCTTTCCCTTTTTCCACAAAACCTTCCGGTTGCTCCATGTAAATTTCTTCTTCAAGATCACCATGAAGAAATGCGGTCTTCACATCAAGTTGCTCAACTTCAAGGTTCATACTTGTAGCCATGTCAAGTACAACCCGAATAGAAGACATCTTTACAATCGGCGAGAAAATCTCATCAAAGTCAATACCTTTCTTTTGCCCAAAGCCTTTCACAACAAGACGTGCTTTATACCTCAGAGTCTTGCCATCATTCTTCAATTTGAAAACCCACTGATTTTTCAGAATTTTCCTCCCTTTAGGCAATTTCACTAAATCATAAGTCTGGTTTTCAAGCAAGGAATTCATCTCCTCGTCCATGGCCTTTTCCAATCATCTTTCTTTGCATGCTCAATTGCTTCTTGGTAGCTCTCAGGCTCCCCTTGATCGGAAATCAACACAAATTCATTGGGAGGATACTTTCTTGAAGGTTGTCGGTCCCTTGTAGATTTCCTCAACTCAAGTTGTGGTGGCGGTTCTTGAGTTGGATGCTCTTCCTCAATTTCTGGCTCAACTTCATTAGGATTAGCATCATCCTCTACATCTTCAATAGGTGGCTGCACATCTCCCCCGTTTTCATCATCAACTGAAGATGAAGGAGATGAATCCATGTCAATGAGATCACTAGTTTTTGGCTCCGGTTGATCACCTTTGCCAAAGTCTTCAATTGTTTGGTCTTCAAGAAACACAACATCACGGCTTCGAATGACTTTCTTGTCGACAGGATCCCACAATCTATACACAAATTCATCACGCCCATAGCCAAGAAAAATACATTGTCTTGACTTACTATCAAGCTTGGACCTCTCATCCTTTGAAATGTGAACAAAAGCTCGACAACCAAACACTCTCAAGTGCTCATAAGACACATCTTTGCAGGTCCAAACTCTTTCTGGAACATCACCATTCAAAGGATAGGAAGGAGACAAATTGATCACGTCAACAGCTGTCTTCAATGCCTCACCCTAAAAGGATCTTGACAATTTAGTTTGTGAAAGCAAACACCTTATTCTTTCCACAATGGTGCGGTTCATCCTCTCGGCAACTCCATTTTGTTGAGGAGTCTTCTTAACTGTCTTTTGATGCCGAATACCTTGGCTGCGACAATACTCATCAAATGGCCCAGTGTATTCACCACCATTGTCTGATAAGATGCACTTCAATTTCTGCCCTGTTTCTCTTTCAACCATGGCCTGAAAATACTTAAATACTTCTAGAACTTGATCTTTAGTTTTTAGTAGAAAAGCCCAAACTTTTCTTGAATAATCATCAATGAAAGTAACAAAATAAAGTGCACCACCATGTGTTCTAACTTTTAAAGGACCACAAACATCCGAATGAATCAACTCCAAAACATTTTCTTTTCTAGAAGTAACATTTTTATGAAAAGAAACTCTATGTTGTTTACCCGCCAAACAATGAACACAAGTTTTAAGATGTGTACCTTTTAAACCGGGTAGAAGCTCTTTCTTGAACAAAACTTGCAGCCCCTTTTCACTCATATGCCCAAGTCATTTGTGCCACAATTCAGTAGAAGTATCATCTTCAAGTGCATTGACAACACCTTTACAAATTTTTCCTTGCATCGAATAAAGTGTATGAGTCTTCTTGCACTTAGCCACCACCAAAGAACCTTTTGTGAGCTTCCATATTCCATCACCAAATTTGTTATTGAAGCCTTCATCATCTAGCTTTCTAGTAGAGATCAAATTGAGGCGAATGTCGGGAACATGCCTCACATCTTTAAGCAACAATTTGCAGCCCAAATTTGTTTCCAAGCAAACATCACCCATGCCAATAATCTTGGACAAACCTTCATTACCCATTCGAACAGAATCATAATCTCCTTTGGTGTAGGTAGTGAAGAAATCAACTCGAGAAGTCACATGAAAAGAAGCACCGGAATCAATCACCCAATTGCTCTCTTGGCCCACAAAATTGATACAATCATCTTCACATACGACCATGAGATCATCGGTAGTAACTGTTGTTGTGTCTTCTTGCTTCTTATCCACACTTTTGTCACGCCTTTTCTCCTTGTTCTTGAGCTTTCGGCATTCTCGCTTCATGTGCCCTTTCTCATGGCAATAATAACACTCAATGTCTTTCTTTGAAAAAGAACCATCTTTTGATTTGTCACTATCACCTTCAATAGGTCCATACAAATCTTTACAAAATAATAGGTCCTCCATTTTAGTTTTTCAAGTTACCCAATTGCTTCCATTGAAGCTAGACATGTGACCCACATTCCCCTCCATTGATTTACGCAAATAAATAAACTCAAATAAACCGTAAGCTCTGATACCAGTTGTTAGGGAAAATATGTGATTCCCTACAAGTAAATCAATCAATGGGAATAAAAACTAATGCGAAAAAATAAATCAAAGGCAACACAAGAATTTTTACATGGTTCCCTCAATGTGAGGTACGTCCACGGGATCGAAATCCGATTCCACTATCAACCAAATAAGTTCTAAAACGATTACAAACGAGACACTAATGGTCTCACAAAACCACCCTTAGGTGAATTCTAAATAATCACAAATAAACAAGAGGAAAGACCTCACCAAATAGATGAACCAAAATCTTCAGAACCAGAGTTGAAGAAGACTCAAAAAATTTCACCCAAAACAAAACCGAAACGCTTTAAAATAGAGCACCAATGAAAGCACACTGTTGCTGGTTCGTGAAAGTAATACACAAAGCCACACCTTGACCCTGAATTGACTTTTCCAATCAATTATTTTATAGTAGCCATACATTCGGAAGAAGAGAACAATCTGTATGTAGCAGCCGTACAACCCCATTTTCTTGGGAAAAAACAATACCAAATGTGTGTGTGATTTTCCGACCACACTGCCAACTTAGTACTCAACTGGAGAACACCGGCAGAATAGATGGCACCTGTCTGACCTGTAACAGAAAGAAGAGCCTTTGGCTATGGCTCGTCCACCCGGGGGTACTCCGACGATCAAGTCAGTACTCCATATCTCTCAAAGATAATCAATAGTGCTTAACTCACTAGACAGATATCAAAAGCATACCTTAGACCCATGAGGGTGCCTCTCTTTTATAGCCAACACAATCCTAGTCCCAATAGGAGCCTAGCCCTAATGGACTTAGGATTACTGCTAATTTGGGACTCCCAGTGGGATTAGGATAAACTCTCTAAGAGTCTTATCTTTACCCAAACTGAAGTCTTCTCCCATTTTAGGACTCTTGTCCCTTATCCGCTTATCTCGGATTCCGGTATTCTCGCAGATAACCTCGGCCTAGTCGAGATCATCTCGGCATCATGACCAGGACACGTGACACCTCGGCTGACACTGTCGGTGTCACCTCGGCCACGTGTTGGTGCTCAGAAAATATATCTCCACAACTGCCTCCTAGGTTCTATTACCTCGGCATTCTGAGGTGATGGAACCTATATCGGTACTTTTCCAGTATGTCGGCTTAAAGTATCGCAGCCGAGATCATCGTTAAGGACCGACATGTCTCTTTAAAGAACAAGAATTCCAAGAACCCGTTCACGCGTATGAGCTGTCATACATAATCTCGGTTTAACTTTAACTTGTAAACTTTTCTCAAGTTTCAACAAGTGTTAAACAATAATCTCGGTTTAACTTCAACTTGTAAATTGCTATAAATTTCAACAAGTGTTAAACATCATCTCGGTTTAACTTCAACTTGTAAATTGCTATAAATTTCAACAAGTGTTAAACATAACATCGGTTTAACTTCAACTTGTAAATTACTATAAATTTCAACAAGTATTAAACATCATCTTGGTTTAACTTTAACTTGTAAATTGCTACAAATTTCAACAAGTGTTAAACATCATCTCGGTTTAACTTCAACTTGTAAATTGCTACAAATTTCAACAAGTGTTAAACATAACATCGGTTTAACTTCAACTTGTAAATTGCTACAAATTTCAACAAGTGTTAAACATCATTTATAACTCTTTGCCCCCTAATGTGGACTTATGTTCACATTAAGCTTGTGCATGTGATCTTGTTCGCCGAGATCATACGGTCCCATTGATGTCTAACATCATCCTTTGACCATACATGTTCTTAAGCAACTTCTAAGACCTAGCTTCCAATCACAATGAAAATATATCAATTTTCAAGAAACTAGAAATCAGATTCAATTCTTTAGGAGGCCACAGATTAGTTTTTGGAATACTAGATGTGACGTATAACCAGAACTGATATCAGATGATGCTAAATCAGGTTAAAACTCAACCTACTAACATGCTAGCTGAAAGGCATAGCAGTATAGCACACACCACCTTGTATGATTACAAACAACTCCCTTAAATCCTGAAATCTTTGAGAAACAATGTACCAACGTATCCCTCAGCCTACGAGCCAATAATCTCAATTGAATTATTACCAGTATGTATCACAACTTAAGGTTGGCATATGGTCTCATTGCTAGTGCTAAATTATGATTACTTCCTCTAATTAGCATAGAAGTAGACAGCACAGACAGTGCACATGGCATTACTCGATTAGCATTGGTGATTGTCATTAAAGTGTAGCATTGCGATACTCATGTAACCCAATGAATTAAACTAGGATAGACGTACAAACTCGGAGATCGTTCTTATGTTCTATGAGCTACCACACACGGTCTATAACATTTTTTTTAAGTTATTCAATTAACATTACATAAATAGTTTTCACAATCCGTGTTTCTCATGAATTCAGACATGCACAAGGCCCTTCCACTCCAAGTGGAAAGGGTGCCTTTGGAGTTCAAGAGATTCTTATTAACAATAACAGCACAACCATCTACTTTTGGGTAGAGAAATAATTAAGAATACGATGGGATTGAATAAAAAAATATTAAGTTAATAATATAAAATAAAGAGTATTTGTTTGTACGTCACTGAATTAGTAATATTAGATACTATTAACAAAAAATTAAGGCCCTGTTTTGGTAGAACTTTTGAAGTTTAATTCTACCTTTTAGTTTGAATGTGTTGTTTGGTTACAGCTTTAGAAAATTAATTCCACACTTATTTTTCAAAATACTTACTTTTCAATATTATATGGCACATCACTCAATTCAAACTCTTTTCAAAACTCATAATAAAACAAATTTTTCACACTCAAATCATAATTCAAAAACTCATAAACTCAAAGTACAACTTTATTCTCAAATTATAATTCTAGAACTCTACCAAACGCAACCTAAGATTTTTTTAAAATAAAATTATAACTAGATAGGGTCTTTTATTAATTTATAATACTTAGATTTTTGTATGTAAATTATGAAAATAAAAAAATATTGAAACTTATAATTTAAGTTTTATAATTTTATCACAATTTATGTACCAGTTTTTAATTTGTCACAATTTCAATCATGCAACTTTCAACCCCCTTGCTAAAGCTGTAAATTTGGGCGAGTTGAACTCAAACAACTTGAGTTAAGCTTGTGAATTTTTAAAAATTGTGTAATATAACTTTTAATTCGGTGAGAACCTATATAAAATTTAAAAATTTGAATAAATTTAAATGGATTTGGATGGAGACACCAAATGACCTAAACAATCGAAACAAAATTATATATATAAATATATAAAATTATTTGCTAATTTATTTTCTTAATAATAAATAAGATTAATTAAAAATTTAATATTAATAAACAAAAATAAAATCACATTTTAGAAAGCTAAGTTGATATTAAAAAAATTATATTTTATAATGGCATAAAATAATTTAAATATGATTTTTCAAAAATTATTTTTAATTTAAAAATTACAATAAAATATTTAAATATAATAAAATTAAATTTCTACAAAATAAAAGTATCTATATAAAAAAAAAGGTAACAAGAAAATTTAGAATGGCATTCTCATTTGATCTGAAAATAATTATAGATGATCAATAAATTATCACCTATAACCTTCATTTTTTTTTTAAAAAAAAAGAGAAGATATTTCACAAACCATCACTTTTATTGGAAAAATAACATTTATTTCTATTTGTTTTAGTAAAACTCACTTTAGTAATTTGAGCCAAAAAATTTTCATTTTTTATTTTAGTTTGTTTAATTGACAAATAAGGCCTCATTTGGCAAGTATCTGTTTTAGTCTAAAAGTCAAAAAGTCACTAAAAAGACCTAAAAGCCTACAATTTTTATCCTATAAACCTATACACAGTAGCCTAAAAACCTATAGCACAGTAGCTAGTGTACTATAGGTAGCCAAATTGGTTTTTTTTGTTTCGCACCTTTTCGTGTGTACTAGGAAGCCATCAAAATTACTCACTGCGATTGCGTGGAAAAAATTTATTGGGAGTCTTGGGTGTATTTGGTTTGTGTTTTGAGATAAAAAAATTTTATGGAGAGAATTTAGAATTTTTTTTGATTTATTTGGTTGTATATTTTGAAAATAGTTTTGAAATTTGGGAGTTTAGATGATTGATATTGTGTTATAGTTGAGTAAATGTGTATGAAAGAAAAAGTGATTGAGAAAGGAAGGGAAGAGAGAAAAAGTGATTGATTGATGTACAATAAAAAGAGAAGTAATTTTAAATTTTTTTAAAAAAAATTTGTAACTTAGAAATTTTCAAATCCAAGTCAATTTTCTAAAAAAAAAAAAAAATAATAATATTGAACACAAGTTACAAACATGACATGATGGTTGTCAATCTAAATAATGTCATGCCATCATATTGTCACGGGTTATGACAAGGGTTGTCAATTTACCCATTTTTATATTATTTATTTTCATATTTTTAGTTAGAAAGTCAAAAAGTTCATCCCAAAAAAATTGGTTTTTTTTTTATTTTATATTTTAGCCAAAAAAAAGTTACTAAAATACTCTGTTTCCAAACGAGGCCTAAGATTAAAAAAAAAATAATAACAGGATCCACCATATTTCGTAAGTGCTAAAAAAATCTAGATGAACAATAAAAAAATGTTTGAGACCCATAAAAAAAACACCTACAATCGTATCCACAATGATGTGGTATCATATGTATCAATTCTTGATTTGCTATACATTCAATAACATGGTGTCAAACTATCTTATCACATCATTGTAGGTAAAAGTGTAGGTCTGTAGCATTGTTAGAACAATAAATTATCACATGTAACTCTCATTTTTTTTTTATTATATATAAAAAAAATAAGGTAGTGTTTGGTAGAGTTTTAGAAATATTATTTGAGAATAGAGTTGTATTTTGAGTTTATAAGTTTTGAAATAATGATTTGAGTGTAGAAAATTTGTTTGGTTATGAGTTTTGAGTTGAGTGTTGAATTGAGTTTTGAAAGTTTGATGTGACACGTGAAATAAAAAAATTTGTTTGGTTATGAGTTTTGAAAAAAGTTTTCAAAACTTTTCAAAAAATTATAACTCATAATCAAGTACACAACTCAATACTCTATTAAAATTTTTGATCAACAGTTATAACCAAACTCTTTTTAAAATTCAATTCAAAAAATTAATTATTAACAAAAAATAACACTCTTAACCAAACTTTTTTTAAAATTTAATTGAAAAAAGTAATTATTAACAAAAAATAACAGTCATAATCAAACTCTTTTTCAAATTCAATTCAAAAAATTAATTATGAACAAAAATTTACAATTAAAACTTTTTTTTGTTGAAAATATTATAAACAAAATAATTTGGCGGTCACAATAAATATTCAATTATGATCATACCAAACTTATAATTGTATATTTGATTTGAATTATGTTTTCAATATTTTCCAGCTATTTTATTTTTTTTATATTTTTAATAATTATTGTCACAAATCATTTGCTAGTTATTATATTGTTATTTTCAAATAAATGGCCACAAAATTTATCAGTATTATATATATTGGGAGTCAAACAAAAATTAGAATATCATTTCATTAGTGTCTACACAATTTACCGCACATAATTCAATATTGTTAGAATTTTTTCATTTGCTACATTTTATCAATTTCGTAGGAAATCGTAAACCTATTTCCATGAAGGGAAACCCGTGAATCCTATGTACTTTCAATTGATATATTATTGTGCCTTTGTCTGAACCAAACCCGTGAACACTCTTAACCAAACCCTATGTACCTATGTACTTGCAAACTTGTCTTGTATAGCCATGGCCCCTGCTGCGAGTCATCTTCAGTACCTTAGTTCTAATAAAAGCAAAAAAAACAAAACATGATGCTATAGTAAAGCTTTTTGGAATGTTGTTTGGCTGAGGCTACAATAGCCTTCTAGCCTAACTTTAAAACACCCAATAACTTCATTACTTCAATACAACCAGCAATTTCTTCACCATCTTCATCATTGAATAGTGTCAATAGAACCACCACTAACTTGAAACATACAACCAACTCCTCCACCAGCTACCTCAATTACTTTTACAAATTCAGTCCACCACCTACCTCAATAAATTTCAGAAATTCAGTCTGTATATTTACAAATCTTGATCATGTAAAACAAGAAGAGAGGAAGAGCTTTCTTTTTGTTCAGAGCTTCAGAACAACATTCGAATCCAACTTTAGTCCACCACCTTCTACAATTTATTTCACAAATTCAATCAATATATTTACAACTCATATCTGTGTAAAACAAGAAGAAAGGAAGAGCTTTGATTAGGTTCAAAGCTTTACAATAGCAGCAGAGCTTCACAACAGCAGTAGAAGCCAAATCCATCACAAAACCGGTCGATCGGGCAGTCAACCGAGGGGTCTTTTGGCCGGTCAACCTACTCCACCGTTTCACATTTTTTTTTTGGCTCAACTTGAGGCTTCATTTGTGTTAAAGATATGTGTTAATAATATATATATATATATATGTTTAATAATAAATAAAATATAAAATATAAAATAATTGAAGCTTAAGAATATATAAAAAGTGCAGTGGGCCCACCCCACTGCACTGTCTGAGCTTCCCTCGCTCACTCTTTCTGTTTTCTGTCTTAATTCCGTCTGTGGCCAGCCCAGTAACATTTGTTTCCATGTATGTTGTATTTGACACAAGTTATCAATACACTGTTTCCATTGAATTTTGTCTAGCCAAAAATTAACCTTTCACTTCAAAACAACTTTGGCTGGACAACAACATTTTTGGCTGGCCAACACTAATTTCAATTATATTTCCAATTAAAAAAAAAAATTTGAATTACAATATTGAATAACAATATTTAATAAAAAAATATTTGTACTTGGGTTACTGACTTTGAAAAAACATATATATATATATATACGTGGGTTACAAAATTTGTTAAAAAAATACAGAATTTGTTTTGAAATTATGCACTATTTATGTGGTCTTCATATTTAATATAAACAAATTATGACTTAAAATATTTAATAAAAAAACATATCTACGTGGGTAACAAAATTTGTGAAAATAGCATTTCTATGTGGGTTACAGATGTTTAAAAAATACATAATTTGTAAAATAATATGCACTATTTCTGTTTTATTCATATTTAGCCCTGGTTTGGCATTCATTTTGGGGCTAAAAAATTACAAAAAGACAAAATTGATTACAAAAGCCAATGCCAAACGAACCTTTAACGACGTATGCAAAAAACCATCAAAAAATTATTTTTACCTATAATTTTCTTACAATTTATTTTCAATAAAACTTAAATTGAATTAAATTTAACTATTAACACTATTACTACTTTATCCATTAATTTTTCATGGAAAGTTCGTCATCAGATGTAACTTGTGCGTACCACCTAATTATAGGTATGAGAATTTATGTCTGATTTATAAGTTGGTACTGCATTTGATACTACGTAACCTTTGTTAAGAACAATTTATCTTTATTGTTATTTTTACGAAAAAATTGTTTGAATTATCATTGTAAGCTCATAATAGAGATCGCAAAATAAAATATTAAAAAACATAAAAGATAGTAGTTCGTACAGATTCATTTCTGTTAATGGTGTTTTTGGTGTGACTGTTAAAATAGATTATAACTTGATAGATTATAGATTATAACTTTAGTCAGAAGTTATTAATCTGTTTGGTACAACTGCTAGATTATAAATTTAAATTGTTGAATAGTATTTGGTAAATAAGCTATAAATTAGTTTTTTTTATGTATAAATGTCATTTTTATCTTTGTTGACAGTAAATTTAATTAACCTTCATTTTTTTTGTTATTAGTTACTAGTCCATATTTCCTATAAAAGAAATCTAATCCACAATCTATACTTTGGTCTTTTTCTATTTTCAAGAAACCCCAACAACACCCCCCCCCTCCTCCCCAAAAAATAAATAAATAAATAAATAAATTTCTAAAGGTATAATCATAAATTAATATACCTATCACAAAAATTAATAATCGGAAGTAGTAGGTAGACAGTTTCTCAAAATCAATTTTTTTTAAATTAAAAAAACTATTATAATCAGAAACTATTTAGAATAAATTTTACCAAACAATTAAAAATAACTTTTTTAAAACTAAAATCTAGGGGACTTACGTATAGGTCCTACTAAGTGGACTTATTACTTAATAGGCCCTGTGAGAATTAGTGACATTTTTTATCAAACACTATTAAAAAACGTCACTAGTTATTAATTTTTAGCGACAGTTTGAAAATTTTGCTATAAAAATATCATCAATTATAAGTTTTAGCGATAGTTTAAAAAAATCGTCACAAAAAAGTCACTAATTTTCAACTTTCAGTGACAGTTTAAAAAATTCCTCACAGAAAAACGTCACTAATTGTAAGTTTTAGTGACAATTTATAAAAATCGTTATAAAAAAAAGTCACTAATTGTTAATTTTTGACTACGTATATAAAAAATCGTCACAAAAATTATTTTTAATGACGTTTTTATTAAGATTTATTTTCAAAAAGACTTGATGAGAATTAAATTCAACTATTAAGACCTATGAGTAATTTATTCTAAAATGCATAAGTCTAATTAATTCACACCAAATACCCCTATGTTTCTCAATTGTACCAACAAATGTTTCCTAAGAACATCTCTAACGGTGAATCAATTTTTTCACCAAATTTAAATAAAAATTTGAGTAAAAGTTTCTTTGATATCAAGTGCTCCAACGGAGGGTTTTGGAGTTTCATTAAATCACCAGTAGACCAGGCGGACGACTGGTTGATTGACCGGCCAGTGTAATTTTTTCACAAATTTTTACCTTGAGATGGTTGTTAGGGGGACAACTGAGCGGATATCCCGGAAAACATCTAGCAACGACAATGAATAGTGATTTGATAAAAAGTATATTAGTCCTTAATTTGATAAAAAAAGAATAAAATTCTCGATTTAATATCTATTTCATAAAATTGTTAGAGTAGAAAATGGAATTTAACGAAAGGTTTGAATAATTATTGGAGGGTCTAAAAGCGCGTGTGAATAGTCCTGCAAACACGTGCGCATGTAGCAGATTTGATTTTGGTCTGAAATTTGTTAAACGTCCCACCTCAAAGACTTGCCCATCATGTGCATATGTCAAAAATTTATGAGCAATGCTCCAAACCTCAGCACCCCCGCAACACCCACACACATGTATAAGAGACAGAGCAGAGAGAGAAAAAAAAAAACAAAAAACAAATATAATGTGTAATTACAAATCAATTGGGAGTTGTGGGGTCAAATATTGTGGGGGGTTTCAAGTATTTTTCAAAATTTATTTGGTGCTTCTCAATAGTGGCAATTTGTTACCAATTATAAGGCTTGTTTATCATTTATTTTAATGTGGAAATTTAATTGTTTGGTGCAAGTTCAATAACTTTAAAAAAAAAAAATTGATATACAAGCATATTTTGTAAATTCATTTTTAATAATATGTTAATAAGATGATTAGTTGATAATTAAAGAATAAATAAAAGAGAGTTGATTTAAATGTTTTAATAGAGTGTCACATCATAAGATCTAGAAAGTTAGTTTAATTTTTGGACATGCATACCAATATGGGTCTAATTTTTGAACATGAATAACAATACTAAGTTAGGAAAAACTTAAAATCTTGAAATTGAGAAAGAAGTGATTTTAGTTTATACTTTTTTATTATCAATTTTTAACTTACAATAAATTGCACTAAATAAGGCCATAAAATTTTTGTATTTAGGATTTTTATTTTTTACAAAGATAACATTAGTATGTTAGAAAAGAGTTTGCTAGTTCTGACTATGGATGACAATAGATAACCTACCTGGTAGGTATCCATGAAGATCGCACCTAAATACATTGATTTTCTCTTTTTTCCTTACCCATCGGGTCAAGTAAGTGTTATTCTTTAAATCTCCATCGGGGACGGGTACACGTCCATTTTGCCATATGGTTACTCTCTCTCAATAATTTATGGAACCAAGGCAGACTTCTCTTCCATTCTATTTTGAGCATACAAAAAAGCCTTCTCTTTTGTAATCGAATTTATAAAATCATAAATTGTCGTTGTGATTAATTTAATTGATTGATATAAATAATCTTTATTGATTGTCAAGATCAATTATTGTTGCTTTTATATAATAGTACCATTTTTCTAACTTTCTATATTCCACTTTGATTGATTTTCACGGCTTTGACAGACATTTATGTCCCAAGGCAGACTTCTCTTCCATCCTATTTTGAGCATACAAAAAAGCCTTCTCTTTTGTAATCGAATCTATAAAATCATAAATTGTCGTTGTGATTAATTTAATTGATTGATATAAATAATCTTCATTGATTGTCAAGATCAATTATTGTTGCTTTTATATAATAGTACCATTTTTCTAATTTTCTATATTCCACTTTGATTGATTTTCACGACTTTGACCGACATTTATGTCCCAATCAAGAGCTCACTACTTTTATATTTCTTGTTGTTTTGTTTAATGGTGCTAGGGTTTTGAATGTACCAGCAAAAGACTTTTTTTTTTTTTCTCTTCCCATTGTTGTTCTACTTCAATAATTGGTTGATTGGATACATATATATACGTGTATGTATATATTTGAATTTATGATTGAATTTGTTTTGTGTGTGGACGTTTTTTTTTTTTTTTTTTAATTTTTAATTTTGGCTTTACTGGTTTTGCAACTACTAAATCTCTTCTGTGTATTTCATACCAAATGTGAATTTGCTTTCAATTGTGCTTCTAACATTGCCTTTCTTCATTTTGAATTACCGGTTTGTCCTGACTAAGGCTAGTTTGTTTCAAAGTAAAATGTTTTCCTAAAAGTATTTTACACAATTTTCATTGTTTGGTTGAACAAAAATAAAATAAAACATTTTTAAGTATCATTACTTATTATCAATCCAGAAAATCAGTTTTTATTTTTATTTTTTTGGGTTCTATTTTAAAATTCTAGAACTTTTTGAAGTTTGTTTTCCCTGCTGTAAGCTTTGTTTCATTTGAGTTATGCCTAGGCTTTACTGATGAGAAAATGGTTTATTTATATATATATTTTTATGGTTTATTTTAAAAATCAATTTTTTAATTAATTAACTAATATGTATTTAATTTTGTTGTTGAGCCAAAAAATAAATAAATAAATAAAATTGAATATATATTTAACTTTGGTCATAAACCTTAATAAAAAAAAAATATATGGTCACGTTGGGTTGGCGAAAATTCAACCCGTTAGGGAATGGAAAGGGTAGTCCCCATGAAGGATGGGGAATGGAGAATGGGAAAAATTGTTATAGGGGAATGAGGATAAGAAATTAATATCCGCCCCATTGCCCCCTATTGTCATCCCTACTTGTGACTTTTCCTCATCATACTTTTAGGTGTGACTATAGACTATTGAATCGAACCTTAAATGTCTCCTGTACTTAGTATTGAATCCCATATAATTATATGGCTCATTAAAATGATGGTAAAAGCAACAAAAATTATTTCTTGATAATATTATAGAGTGATTTGGATAATCCAATGGCGAGACCCATATTTAAATGAATAATCCAGTTTAATTTTCGATAAAATTATATAAGTGAATAATCCAATGGCGAGACCCATTTAAATGAATAATATTATAAAGTGATTTGGATAATCCAATGGCGAGACACATTTCTTAATAATATTATAAAGTGATTTGGATAATCCAATGGCAAGACCCATTGTCACTACAACGCATGGCAGTGAATAATTTACTTCAAAGCAACCACCAAGAAAGTATGTACCCCTTCATATTTTGACGACAAGTTTCCCTTTGAAACCCCTTCAAATGGGGAACACTAAGAAACAAATTTCTGAAAGGTACATCTATGACTATATATATATTCCTTTCTGGAGAGGATGCCCTCCGGTCATTTTTTGGACGGGATAGAGTTGTTATGGTCCATGAGCCTCATTATGGTTATGTTTTAATAATTGAAACTGTTCATTTTATCGGATATTTCATGTATTTCATCTATAAAAAAAATTAAGTCGATCTGATAATTTTAACTAATTCAATTTATTATATTGTCATAAAAAATTGAATTTTTTTTGGGGTAAAAAATGTGATAAATTGAACTAATTACAGTTATCGGATCGATTTAATTTTTTTTATAAAAAAAATAAAAAAAAATAAACGGTTTGAATTATCAAAATGAGACTTTTGGTGAATCCCACGAGCTAGAATAACCCCATCCAGTCCAAAATGATGACCAGAAGGGATCCTCCTCCCTTCCTTTTTAACGAACGAAAAAAACAATTTTATTAGACGTGTATGACTATAATTGAAACACCCTTTAAAGGAAATTTTAATATACACACCTGTAAAGGAGTGAACCATATGCACTTTTAGTTATGTTATTTTTTTTTTAATTATGACATTATTTTAGTTAGGACACATGAAATATTTAATTATATCTCATATTGTATTTTGTTATGATAATTTTTTTTAATCATACTCAAAAAGTATAAAATTATACTATTTTCTTTTTTAATTATATACTATATATAGAGTGTGTATCATGTTTTCCAATTTCCAATCCCATATCGTTTCTCTACTCTTCCCTCTATTATGTTCTCTCATTTCACCATGGGTGGCGATATTGAAGCTTCAAATTGCATTACACCTGGATCCCCCTGTTTTCAGAGTTTGATGAACTATTGGAAAGCTTGTGTGCACACAGTAAAACCGTTCCAACAAGCCGGCCGGATCAAAGATTCGATAGAACACATGAAGATGAAACAGTGGTTTGGAACTTGTTGTAACACCATGGCAATGTTTTTGAGAAACAAATGGAATAACATCAAGGGTTGGGCCAAGGCACTGTTAAGTATCATTGTGTGGTTCTCAAAGAATACTTGGACCAAAGTAGGTGACATTTGACTTCTTCAACATTATTGATAGTGTTTTTTTCTTAAATAATTAATATAAAGAGTTAGTCTTATTCATGTACTTAACAGATGAAGGAAATCTTTACAATTGATCGAATGGTTGCCATTTTAGCACTTGGAATAGAGGTTGCTTCTGCAATTATGGAGCAAATCTCTAGTGCAAAAGAACAACATCCAAAGGCGACAAATCATCGAAGACTCTATATCATGGCTCTTCTTGCCACTGTATTTTCACTCCTAGGATTAGTCTTGACACTGCTTGAGATGATACATAAAGCACTAAGTTCTAGAAGATGGATTAATTGCAGATTTATGTGGGTTAATATTGCTTTTTCCCTAGTTCAAACAATAACCTCTCTAGTCCATTTTATTTTTCTACAGTTTTATAGTAAAAATGACCCCATCAAATTTTCATTCCTTCCCATAGTGTTTGCACTCATCGTTGTCATTTCAAGGTTTATTCCTCATCACACCGATACCATTGAAGTCCATCTTTCCCAAGGCAATCAAACTCATAATGTTATTGAAGAGAAAGTTGATGGAGAGAACCGTGATCAACTGCACATCAATGCATGAACTTTGCTAAAGAAGTTCTTAGTTTTGATTTGACAACAAAAGAGAAGGAGAAGGATGTAATGTAAGTATTATTGTGATTTTGTTTAAGTTTCATAAATGATTTCTCTTTCACGCATATATATATCTTCGCAGATGATTATTTATTTTTATTTTTTTACACTACCTTTGAAGTTAATTCTGGGGAAAAAAAAGTTTCCTAGTTTTATTTTGGTGATTATAAAATACTAGGCCCTTGTTAAACAACTATCTATGCATGCACCATCTCCATCAATCTTCGTCGACAAGATCAACCAATGGCCGATGCCATGCGCATTTTTCATGGGGGGATTAGGTGGTCTTTTTTCTAACGGAGTTTCTAAAAATACATACTACTACATAAAGTCAAAGACTAAGCAAATAACTTAACACAACCCTTAAGGATAGAACAACCTAAAAGGCCAAAAATAGGAGGACAGGTTTCAATCTCGTTTAGCTCTTCTGGTGTAATAATACTGCAAATTTGTTTTCTTTGAATGAACTATGGTTAACAAGGTCACAACCTTGTCAAGATTATCATTTCTCTTTTTTTCTGTTCAAAAAATGATTTATCATTCATGGTGTGAAGCAGACATGACTCCTATACCCTTTGAACTGGATAAGAGCATCATCTAGGAGCTAACTTGGCCATGGTAGGTAGTTATTTGGTTATGATGATGATCGATCTAGTTTCATATGGAAATGTTAATTTTGTGAGTAATGATTGTGAAATAGTCACAACAAAATATCGTTTTAGATTTTAATGATGTGTTACAAACTTATGATTAATATCTGAATACGAAAGTGTGCAGTTCCATCCCTTCTCTCATGTTGAGTCACCGGTAGTGCCTCGGAAAGCATGGACGAGCCACAAGACTTTTATTTCAACCATATTATAAATCTTTTGTTAATCACACTAATACAATTTAAAACTACAAGTACCTAAATATATGTAACCTAATCACTCTGTTTAGTTTTAGAGTTTTCAAAAACACGTTTTAAAATTTTTGAGTTTTTAATTCATATTTTTTTTTTAATTTTTAGTGAATTTTAAAATATTTTAATCAATATTTTTTATTTTTAGATCGAATTAATATAAATACATTTAAAAAGTATAAAATTTATTAAAAAAATCTTTTAAAATTCATTAAATACTACAAAATACAATATATATATATATATATAAATTCAATACATTTTTATATTTTTTTTCATATTTTTTATTTTTTAAATATTTTATTTTTTAAGTACTAGATTAGATTTACCTAAAAAATTGACCAAAATATTAAAAAAAATCTACAATACAAATTGAAAACTTAAAAATTGTTTTTAAAAACTCAAAACCAAAATACCTATTCTTTTTCTTTCTTTCTTCTTCTTCTTCTTCATTTTTTTTTTTTTTTTTTTGGTTATCGTTATTGTTGTTGTGTTGTTTTTTATGAGAACTATCATTCATATACACATTTAGCATGCAGTTCCTGATATAATATAGTTTTTCCCTTGAACTTGATTCATTTTACGGTTGCACCCAGGGGCGGAGCTAACATGGGCCCAGGGGGGTCACGTGCCCCCCTTGGGTTTTGGAAATTTTTTTTTTTTTTTTAAGCAAACATAAAGAAAATATTTTAAATAAAAAAATTTATAAAAATATTATTTTAAATGTCAATGATATTTTTAAAATAATAAGAATAATAATTGTCATTTTAATTGAAAATAAAGTGATTACGATATTATTATCTATGAAAATTTCAATATAATAGTAATGTCTATCACTATTAACATGCAAACATAATTAATCTTAATGAAAATATTGAATTTATTGAATTGTTAGTTACATTTAACATGTAGTGTTTATTCTCCATGTGTTTCTTTACTATTGGTTGGTGATATCACATGTTAATAATGATGTAGTATAAGTATTATATTAAATTTTTACGCATATTTTGTATAAAAAATTACTTTATCATTATATAATTTATTTTAAAACTTTATATCCATGACTTTTTTTAATATTGTTCATGATACACTAATTACAAATAATATTTAGCTTATTTGGTTCTAGTTTTCAAAAAACAGTTTTCAAAAAATTCTACATTTTAATTTTCTGTATTTTAATGTTTTCAATAAATTTTTTTAATATTTTAAGCAATTTTTTTTTTTTAATTTTTAAACACACCTAACATAAATATACCTAAAAAGTATAATATTTGTGAAATTTTTTTTTAAAAAATAAACTAATTACCAAAAAATATAAAAATAATATGAAAATTCAGTATATTTTTCGTATTTTTGTGTATTTATTAATTTTTTAAAATATTTTTTCACAAATATTTTACTATTTGGATACATATCTAAGTAATGTGCATCTAAAAAAGTAAAAAAATTATTTAAAATTTAAAAAATATTCACTAAAACCAAAAAAATATGAAAAATAAAATACTTAATTTTCAGAAAACTGAATTTAGAAAACTAAAACCAAACACACTTATTATTATTATTATTATTATTATTATTATTATTATTATTATTATTATTATCTTTCTTGAAGTTAATGGTAAAAATTTATGTGAAATATTTTTATAAAAAATTTTAATAGTATAATTAATAAGTGCCCCTTCTGATTTAATTTTTTGGCTCCGCCACTGGTTGCACCAATATTAATCCCTATCCTTGCATTCACATAACATAGTGCTTAGTTTGGAACCCTCACGTTCTCAGCACACACTGTTTTTATACT
The DNA here is from genome assembly GCA_036172215.1 of Camellia granthamiana. Classification (NCBI taxonomy): domain Eukaryota; kingdom Viridiplantae; phylum Streptophyta; class Magnoliopsida; order Ericales; family Theaceae; genus Camellia; species Camellia granthamiana. The sequence goes on from CM069910.1 coordinate 76,002,515, forward strand.
AAAGTACAGTTTAATACACATGCATCTTATGTAAACTTCGGTGCTTAAGTTGCTTTGGCTGCTTATTTTCTGAATTTGAGCTTTGTTCTATCACTACAACATATAGGAGTTTTAGAAACCAAATGTTTTGGTCTCTAAAAGTGAAAATTTTGTTGTAAAAGATATTTAGGAACTAATTTCCATCGTTATGAGGATAGTCGCTAAAAAATCGTTCCGAAAAGTCAAAAATAAAGCTTTTAGGGACAAAATTTTGAAAATGTCACTAATAAAAAGACTTTCAGGGACAAAATAATTTGGTCTCAAAATGGTTTATTTTTTTAGACAAAATTTGGTCATAAAAGGATAATAATTCATCACTAATGTTCAATTTTTGTTGCTAAAAATATAATAACGATATTTTTCCCAACAAAAATATTTGATTTCTAAAAAATAATTTTGTCCCTAAATTTTGATTTTTAAAACTTCAATTTTTTATAGTGTATTTGCTTTTGGTGTTTATTTTTGTCTGGTTGGCTCTTTTCCAACTTTATTTTTAATCTTTTGGGGTTTGATCTTCCTTTCCCTTCTTGTGATGCTTTATTATTTTTAAGAAGGACCACCTGGGTCTAGAACGTCGACCACGTAGCATGATCTGAGATCGATGTGCCAAGTGGCAAAGAGTTATTGGCCGAGATTTGGTAGTGGCCAGCCCCAATCGAGATATGACTCTCGAAATGTTGAGTCCAATAACCCTTAAGAAGTTGAGTTAATGTACCCAAACCGCTAATATTCTAGGTGAGGATATTCATTATAACAAAAATGCACACACTAGGTAAAATGCCACCTGATAACAATGCTATCTATCACTTCTCATCGATCTCTAAGAACTGCACTTTATCATTCCTTTCAAGCTCCCTAATTTCCTTTAGATTGTATTTAGATCAAGAATTTAGGTATAAATTTAGAAAGCAAAATGAAAAAAAGTAAGAGAAATATGAATAAAGTATAAATTATTATTTTTTTCTATTTCCCTTTTTATTTTTACAAATATGTTTGGGAGTTTTAAATTTGAAGTTTTAAAGGAGCTCTAAGTGTGTGGGCCCCACAGTGGTGGGGATGTTTTGATTTTTTTTATTTATTTATTTTTATTATTATTATTTATTCCCTACCACATTATTAGAGCTCAATTAGAATTTCCAAATTAAGAGGATGTATCATTACTGTTATGTTATTTTTAAATTTCTATTCAAATTTATGATCCAAATACTGTGTTAAAACCTCAACATCCTTAGTTAACTAGACACTGAGGCTTTTGCGAGGCCTAAGGTTTCATTGGCCTTCTTTGAACCCAGATCTTCCTTATCACTAGCCTCTTTGCTTATTAGAATAATTGAATAGTAATTCTACATATTCTGGATTGAAAGGAATGACAGAGAAAACTTCTCTTCACTCCTTTCCATTTTTTATTTATTTATTTTTGTTTAATCTCCCCATTCATTTGAAAATTCGCTTGCTTTATAGACTAGTATTTTTTCACCCACGTTTGGATTATAAATTTCAATAAAAATTAAAAAAATGCAAATAAAATATATGCTTAACTTTTTACAAAGATATATATACATATATACTAGCGATTAGGCACACACGATTCGTGTGCAAACTTATTTGGAGTTATAATATAAAATTTATATTTTTTCGAATAATGCACACAAATATGATGGTGTGAAACTGTTCAAAGAAGCCTGTACAAATATGAACAATAGAATATTTTTTGCTTTGCCATTTAAAAATAATAATATTTGGAGACATAAAATTATGCAAACAAACAAACCAATTTTATTGAAAACATAATATATATATATTTTTTTTTTTCAAAACACACACACAGAATTAACCAACCAAACAAATCATTTTCTTCAAAACATAAATTATAAACACACAAACAAAAAATTAAGAACATGGATTTTTTAAAAACAAAACACACACATACACACACACACAAAATTAAGTAAACAAACAAACCCAATTTTCAAAAACTGAATTTATACACAAAAACAAACAAAAGCTTAAAAAAGTTAAATAGGAAAAAAGCCTCAAACTTTTTAAGTCAAGTCTAAAAAGTTGCACACATTTTTTGCTTCACAATTTAAAAAAATAAATAAATATAAAAATAAGCACACGAAATAGAAAAAAATACAAATCCAAAACACATAGAACAATGATTTTTTTTTTTTTTTTTTTTTTTTTTTTTTTTTTTTATAAAAAAAAACACACACACACAAAAACAAACAAACCAAATTTAAAAAAAAAATGAATATATACACAAAAACAAACAAAAGCTTAAAAAAGTGAAAGAAAAAACCTCAAACTGTTTAAGTCTAAATCTAAACAATTACACAAATTTTATGCTTCTCAATTTTTAGAAAACAAAAAAATGAATATAAATATACAAAAACACACAAAATAGTAAAGTACATACCCAAGACATTTATAACACTAATAGTTAAAAAGATTTGATAGACAAGAAAATAAACAATACAGATTTGATATACACAAAAAAAAAATTTAACAATTTAAAAATAAAATCACAGCAATTAAATGCACTTATATACAAATTTTGCTAAAATTCCACACCTGGGCCAAATTGAAACGTAGAATCCTAAAAAAAATTGAGTTCAGAAAATAGGGGAAACAAACAAAAGTGAAACAAGGAAAGAAATATACAAAATAGAAAACAAACCAAAGATTAACAAATTAAAACAGGGATAACAACTAAATAAATAAATTGCACCAACTTGAATAGAAAAATAAAAAAACATAAAAATACAAACCTAAAAAAGCTCTCTGTATTTTCTTATGCTTTTTTATTTTTATTTTTTTTCCAAAGAACCTAATTACATAATGAAATTTTTTAATGAAGAAAATAAAAATATAATTAACAATATTACAATTACAATGTAAGATAAGCAATAGATATATACTTTAGATAACTACTTTACAAACTTTAAGTATAAGATTGCAATGTTGTTGAATAGTCTTTTCCCAAACCCAAAAAAATAAAAAAAATGATTCTGCAGAGTGAATAGTTTTGACTTGGACCACTCCTCCCAGCATTTTCTGATGTGATGGTGAATCCATCTAGGGCCTTGTCACCCATCTTCGCATAGAATCAGGATCATCGGCCGCGGTTCCCAGCCGCGGTTTCAGCAGCCCCCCAAAACGACGTCGTTTTGGGGGGTTTTTGTTTTTTTTTTTCTGTTTTTCTTTTCTTCTTCGTCGTTCTCTGCCGAGCTCGCCGTCGCCATGGCTGCTCGGGGCGAGCTCGCCGTCGCCAGCTCGCCAGCCTTCGTCGCCCCTCGTCGCAGCTCGTCGAGCTCGCCGTCGCCAGCCTTCGTCGCAGCAACCTCGAGCTCGCCGTCGCCAGCCTTCGTCGCAGCAGTCGCACCGCCGCGCCTCCGCCTCCGGCCCGCCTCCTCCTCCTCCTCCTCCTCCCCCGATGATTAGGCCCCCTCCAGTCCGGCCCACCCCCTCCCCTCCCCTCCCCCCTCCCCCTCTCTCTCCTTCCCCTTCCCTCCCCTCCCCACCGGCGAGGAAGAAGACAAGCTCGACGAGGAAGAAGAAGAAAAAAAAATTCAAAAAAATTCAAAAACCCCCCAAAACGACGTCGTTTTGGGGGGCTGATGGAACGGCTGCCCAAAAAGGGCTGCCGAGGATCCTTGCTCCTTTGCATAAGCCTCACAACCCTCCACATCATCAAAGGGCCTTTAAACCAAATCACATGTCTGTAGGGATATTGGCCTATTTTGAGAAGTAAGTTAAAAATTATTTTTTAATTTTTAATCAACTTTTTCTCTTATAAATTTTTTTTTTTAAAGTTAAAAAAAGTTAAAAAATCAATGTTTACCATCTTCTTAAAATAGGCCACTATCAAAAGAGACTCTGCCGAACATCCATCCGAAAAATGCAGTTCCATGAAAAGCAAGTTTTAGAACTTTTCAGTGAAAATGTTGAAACTGATTTAAAATTGCACAGGAGTTTGGAGATGTAGGGAGTGGAAAAGTGGAATTGATTGGTTTTAATTTGTCATTTTACCGTTAATTACAAACTGCAAGTGTAAAAGGTTAAGACCATTTTAGGAAAAATTAAAAAAAACTCTAAAGTAATGACTTCAAGATTTTGAAAAAGTTATTCCTTTTTAATAACAACTAACATATCACCTATGCTATGCATGAGATAAAATAATATATTATTTAATAAAAATATAATAATTATATTTAATTTTTTTATTTATGTAAAATAAAAGTTAAATAGAAGTTAGCTAATCGGAATTTTCTTAATTGTTTAAAATTAAGAAAATCAAAAAAATTAATATAAGATATTGATCATAAGGTTTCTCACTTAAAATCTTATTTTGCTTATATAAATGAGAGCATAAGATTCACTTTATGTAAGTAAAACAATTCACTTTTTTTTTTTTTTTTCCCGAGATATGGGATTTTAAAATAAAAGTTACATGAAAGCTAACCAATGAGAATTTTCTTGATTGTTTAAAAGTTAACAATTGTTTGGGTAAGAAGTTTATTTATAGCATGGATATTTTATGTGAACCTAATAAACACTACAACAAAACTAACTATTTACGGCTTTAAGTTTACGGCATGCATCGAATGCATGTCGTAATTAGTACATTCTATGATATTTTTTTTTTGAAAGTCGTTAATACTTTTTCAATAACAGTATACACACTATGTAAGTCGTTAATTCATATATTTATGACATGCAAAGTATATCATAAAAAATGTATATTTTCACGGCTTACAAAAATATGTCATAAAATATTTGCACTTAAGACGACATACATTTCATGTCATAAACTATTTTAACTTTACACGGCATGCTAGCATGCCGTGAAAACTTCTACTAAAAAAAACTTTAACCTGATTTTTTTATGACATACAAAAGTATGCTGTAAAAATATATAAAAAGTATGTTGTAAAAAAAAATATATTTTCACGACATACAAATATTTCCATTTAAGATGACATATATTTTATGTTGTAAAATATTATACCTTTACATGGTATACATTAGCATATCGTGAAAACTTCTACTAAAAAAAATTCAATCTGATATTTTTTAAAATTAAAAAAAGAAAAAAAAAAGCTAACAATTTCCAACCAAACTTCTCACTTTAAAGTTTCCTAATTGAGGACAACGTAAAATAATAATTTATAGAGTAATTTTTTTTAAACTTAATATTTTACTCTCTATTCACGTAGTGTCACATCTTGTAAGTTCCACACACTATGTGAGTAGGGAATAAAATATTAAATATTAAATAAAAAATTTGATTAATTCTAACATTAATCTTTAAATGATCTCATTTGCTATTATTGAATTTGTAATCCAACCCTTCAATTGAATAAAAATTGCATCACTTAAAATAAATGAGAGAAACTTTTTATATATATTTATATTTATTTGGGTTAATCACACTTTTCACCGTGTAATTGTATGCAAAAAAACATAAATACAATCTTTCTTTTTTTTTTTTTTTCAAAAAACACAGATTAAATAGAGTGTAAAAAAATACAATCATTAAAAAAAATAAAATCACCATGTGATCAAAATGGAATATAAACACAATCACAAATTAAGGGAATTAAAAAAAAGCAATGAAGTCAATTGATAATTAAAAAGTACAATTTTTTTTTTTTTTTTTTTCAAAAGCATATTGAGTTAAAAACCCAATTAGAAATTAAGCTAATTAATAGTTAAAAAGCACAACAAAGTTTTTTAAAAAATGCAGTGAGTTAAAAAATCTAATTACAAAATATAATCTAATCTATTCTAATCATCAATAGTGCATAGTTTATGTGAGCCTAATGAATACAATCTTTTTTTTTTTTTTTTGCAAAAAACATAGATTAAAAATACAATCACCGTATTAAAAAGTAAATTAAATCCAATCACAATCACAAAATACAACACAATCATCATCAATCAAACAGAGTGTAAAAATACAATCACAATATTGAAAAACAATGTAGTCAATTGGTAATTAAAAAATAAAATTATTTTTTTTAAAAAAAATATACAAATTAAGTTAATTGATAATTAAAAAGCTGATCTTTTTTTTTTTTTTTTTAAAATACAGTGATTACTTTATGTGAATCTAATAAATACAATCTATTCTTTTTTCCAAACAACATAGACTAAAAATACAATCACCGTGTGATTGTAATAACAAAAACATGAATACAATCTATTTTTTTTTTTTTTCAATGTGATTGTATTAAAAATACATGACTACAATATATATATTTTTTTTCCAAAAACACATATCATATGGAATGTGAAAAAACATAATGATTTAAAAAAATAAAATTATCATGTAATCAAAATGGAGTGTAAAAGAATACGATCACATTTTTCCTCATATAAAAAAAAAAGAAGCAATGAAGTCACTTGATAATTAAAAAACTCAATTATTTTCTTTTATCAAAAAGCATAGTGAGTTAAAAACCCAATCACAAATTAAGCATAACCATTTAAAAAAAAATAAAAATACAATGGGTTAAAAAATTCAATTACAAAAAATAATCTAATCATTACCATCAATATCCAATCATCATCAATAATTAATATTTTATGTGAATCTAATGAATACAATCATTCTTAATCAATTTAAAAATATAATCACTATGTTAAAAAATAAATGATTTACTCACAAAGTTAATATCCAATCATCATCAATAATTAATATTTATGTGATCCTCATGAATATAATTATTTTTAATCAATTTAAAAATATAATTATTATGTTAAAAAATAAATATTTTACTGACAAAACTGCTGCCACTGAACTCTCTCTTGCCCACAAAGCTGCTGCCGCTGACAGAATATAATCACTATGCTAGGGCTGCTGTGGCTTTAGGTTTCTTTAGGGCTGCTGGATAACATGGGTTTATTTAGGGTAATACATAAATGGTTTATTTAGGGTAATACGGAAGTTTTTTTTTTTTTAATTAAAAAAAAATTAAGAAATTATAATTGAAATAATAGAACTCCTATAAAGTTTGTGGATTAAAAAGACCACTTTCCTTATGTTATATGATTATAAATAGATAGACATAGGAAAATGCCTGAGACCCCCAGTGGGGGTCACTGGGGGTCGTACGGAAGAGAGGGTGATTGGTTGAAAAAAAAAAAATTTGTTTTTTTATTTTTTTTTATTTTGAATTTCGGCGAATGGGACGGCGCCACCTCACTGGGGGTTGACCCCAAGCACAGCCCGATAGACATATCAGAGTTTCATTTTTTATTATTGTTTTTGGAATTGGTTACAATTTACACCCGAACTTATGTACCAAAAAAGTACAACATAAGTGACACATAGGCATTCAGCAAGACAAGCAAAGTTTATATTTTGCATCCTAACCTAAGTCTGGGCTCCGTATATTGGGTGTGTTGACTATTAAATCATGAGTAATGAGTTATAACGATGAACTACCTCTTACATATATGCCATTGCAGCATATTACGTATACAATCATTCACATAATTCTATTACACTTCCCAACCATATCCTAGGCCTATTTGGTGTAGCTTTTCTCAAGCTGAAAGTTGATAATAAGAAAACAAAAACTAAAAACACCTCTCTCCCAGCTTTAAGATAATCACTTTTTTCTAGCTTATTTAATCTATTTCTGTCTCATAAGTTATAAGCAGAGTCGAAAAGCTGCAACAAACAGGGAGCATTCAGCTTCAAGATAATCAGTTTTTTCCAGCTTATTTAGGCTTGGTTTGGCATAATAAAAAAAAGTCAAAAAGTCAATATCCTATTTAAATCACATCATCTTATTTCAGTCACATCACCCCTGTACCACATCACTTCAAACCCAACCCATACCCAACTTATATTTCATAAAAAATCAAAAAGTGCACTTATTTAGTTTATCCCAAACAACCCCTTAATCTATTTCCGTCTCATAAGTTATAAGCAAAATCGACAAGCTGCAACAAACAGGGAGAACTCCATGTGCAATCGTGCACACACTATAGTCTATTCTTTCCAGCTTATTTAAACTATTTCTGTCTCATAAGTTATAAGCAGAATCGACAAGCTGCAACAAACAGGGAGAAGTCCATGTGCAATTGTGCACACACTATAGTCTATTCATCTACCATAAATTTGATGATGAACATATTGGTAAAAACAAATGATTTATAGAGTACACTCCACATAAATACGATGACTGATTCCAGAGTATCTGAGCAAGTTAATGGCCATGTAGGTAGTGTACAGGACAAACTTGGTGATAAGTATGACATGCAACCTGCAAATTGGATGAGATCCGCAAATGAAATAGGACCACCCTTGGAATATGAATCTATTTCCTTCTTTGCTTCCTCTAATAAATTCATTGCGGCAGAGAGCCCCTTATTCTCTGATCTGCTAATCTTTGAGCTTCAAGCAAGAAAATATAATTGACAAGAAAAAAAAAAAAAAAAAAAAAAAAAATCAAGGTAACATTTCAGCAACGACTTAAAAACTTCTAACCGAAAAAATAAGAAGCAAGAAGTGAAAACAGTTCAGCCAAAAGACGCAAATAAAAGGAAACTCCGAAGCCTAAACCAACTAAATCCAGGATCCAAAACCTCAATACAATTTTGACAATTTAACATAATTTTCATATTCCACAACCTTTTTTTACCACATTTAATACATCTGCTTCTCATCATTGACACTGAAAGAGTAGGGTCATTTTGTGAATTGGCATTAAAAAACCCTAAAAAGTAAGCAGGAACAAAACATAATAGATGAATCATCTTTGGTTTGGTGAAAATCTTCACTGTACATGAAATACCAATCCTGATTTTTGATAGAATGCAGAATTTCATTCTTTTACTTTATTCTTTAATACTACATACTTATGCGTGGTAATGCTATATGTTAGAAGTACCTGAAACGTACAGATCCATTTGGGCCACCAGATTTTGTGGCCTGCAAAACTCAATTAGAATCATATGAGCTTTCTTGATATGTAATGTTTAGGAATAATATAAATTTCTACTTTCATCTCAAACTGTCAACAAGTAAAACTCTTTCTCACCTTATCATAAGTCATAGCATCATTCATCGCCAAAGTCAATAAGGATGGAACAAGATCTGGGTTTGCCTGAAATCGGCACATCAAGAATCAATGAAGCATTGTAGGTTTTAAATCTGTAAAATCGGGTCTAAATATGCATTACATTAAGATCAATTTCATTAAGCATGATGGCGGGATTTACCTTTATAGCTGTAAAAAGGGTCCCCTTCACACTTGCTGTCAAAGAAAATATGTTAATTCAATAGACACCGTCAATGTTAAATGTACATAACTATTTGGTATCATTTTCATTTTTCATGTTTTCAGAAACAAAAGCAATGAAAAGTTCAAAGTCATCCATCACTTCCAAAATTTTTCTAAAATTTGAAAACGACTATTTGGTGTTTCCTAAAAGTGGGTTGCTTTCAGAACTTTTTTTCTGGAAACACTTTACCTAACAAGTTTTCTGTGTTTTTCGAAAAATGAAAACAAAGAATAGAAAACAAAAATGACACCAACAGTTTGGAGTACTTACACTGAAACTCAGAACGCTGTCTGCGCTATATTAGATCAGCAGCATTAGCCTCTTCAACAAATGAGCCTGAGCTTGCTATTATTTCCTAGGGAGAGACAACAACTGGCAGAAACTTATCATCACATCACTCCGGCTCATGGAATTGTTAATTTATCCAGATATCAATCTATGAAGAAATACACTCATTTAACTGCTTCAAGTGAGTGAAAAAATCACATATTGAGGTTAGACTATTAAAATTTAATAATCAAATTATTAGCTTTCTACCCAGGAATATTTTTCTCAACATACTTGGTTTTGGAGTCTGTCCACTTGAACTGTTGAATAGCTTGATATATATTGTTGGACCAATTTCCTATCAGCTTGAGCTTTTTTGACAATTAGGAACTTAACAAGAACAATGCTTTCGTTAAATAAAATTAAATCTCAATAATGAAGCAAAAATTGCGAGTTTAGGCCCTAATGCCAGGCAAGTATGTATATCCCTTAAAGAAAGTAGATTGGCAGGTGGGCTGGGCACAAGTTACACAACTTGGGAAAGAACATCATTTTTATGGCATGGTATGTAATTTTGAAGTTGTGCATTGAATCTACCTAACTTGTATTTAAAATCTGTACAAATAGTCCAAGATCCCAATTTAGTTAAACTTGGTAGAATGAAATTAGGCAGTTCATTTAAGCCTGCATGTGTATTGGATGCCATTCTAGTTGTAATCTTTGTATTGTTTGGGAGAAATTACAGTGTTCGTGAAGATAGTTGTGGTTTTTTCCTCAACTATTTATTTCTCCTCCCTTGCATTCAGCTATTTCCCATTTTGTATTCAGTATTAAATTCAAATTTCTCATTGTAAGTGGCAACATTTCAAAAATAAAAATTCTTAGTGCACTAAATTAGAACATAGAAAATTGTGTATCTAGGATTTATTTCAAGTGTGATCCACTCCACACCCAGAATGAATCTCAACCACACAATGCGCTTTCTGTGCACTTTCCTGTGTTCTATTTGTGTTCACCTAGCATTTCTATTTCAAAAATGTATCTTCTAAGTTGTGAAGCACTTGGTAAAATAAGTTTTGTTTTTAAGTTTTGTCGGATGAATAATTCAATTAGCTATTGAGTTTGATCAATACCCATTTCAAGAATTCATAATCACTTGAATATAGGCATTCTCTTGAGCTTAAATAAACTAAAAATTCATAAGAGGAGAAATTTCAAATACTAATAGCTAACAATTTTAGGTATTAGACCAAGCTAATCGATTGGAAAAGAGAAAGAAAAAGAAAGAAGAGTATGGATAGGTCTTACCATGCCAAGGGTAGCCCCAAAGCATTTAAGAATGTCTCTTAGACCAAATTGATCCCCACTACCATTGTCAGCTTCAATTTTACAGCGAACTGTACTCTGTTCACACAGGACATTGTTTACAACGTAGTCATTACCAATTTTCTTGAAAACCCCGAATAAATTGGTTGCACAATATTCAAACAAAGAATGTTTGAACAAGAACCACAAGCAATTTCTTAAATAAAGCATGCATACAAAGAATGGTACTGAGTCACGTTAAATACATGTTGTTATATAGCATAAGGGCAATGGACTTACAGCATGAATTGGGTATTTGGAGACAGCAACAGATGTGGTGTTGCTGGTGGGAGATGGGAGAGGAGCAAGTGCAAGCAAGGAAGGTACAGTTGAGATGAAAGAGACCATCCCCATTTCCTACACTTGTTTCTCTATCTCTCTCTTTCTTCTAGAAAATTTCAACAGAGCGAGAGAGAGAGAGAGAGAGAGAGAGAGAGAGAGAGAGAGGATATGAGTTGGTAATCTGGTTTGTGTATGTGGAGTGTGGGAATGAGTTGGTGATATAGTGTTATCCTATTCCTATCCTAAACCAATAGCAATTAGTTGTTTTGCAACCGACCCGACTGAAAGATCCTTTACCCATATAGAAAATGGGTACCCACCCGTTGGTCCCATGAATCTCCGCGACAAACAAGTCGAGCCAAGCCAACCTCAGCTGAGATTTAGTATATTTGAATTTGCTTATTAAAATTTTAACAAACTCGAGTTTAAGTTAGTACTGAATAAAAATTTAACGAATCGAGTTCGAGCTGTGTTGACTTAAACTTAACTTGAGCTTGTTCACGAGCTTTAATGAGTCAAAAATTTGTAACTTCAATTAAAACGAGACTAAAGTTACGATTAAAACTTTAATTATACAATTATATATAAACATATTAAAAAAAAGTCAATATTTTACCAAAATAATAATATATACTACCACTATTATATAAATGTACTATGTATAGTTAACTATTATTTACATTTATATTTTTTAAATATATAAATAACATATTTATCTTATTTTTTATACATATTTTTACATTATTTAATATATAAATAATAAATACTAAATGAGTCAACTAACGAGCCAAGCTTACGAACGTTTGGACTTATTTATTAAAAATTTAACGAGCTCGAGCTCGAATGTAAAAAAAAATTAATGAACTGAGTTCGAACGAGCTCTTATCAAGGCGAGCTCGAACCTGTTCACGAACGGTTCTATTCATTTGCAACCCTATTTCCTTGTAATGGCCATTGGGTTTGACTCTTAGGAATGGAATAAGTTGAGTGTGTTTCTAAATTTCTAGAATGATATTATATGCATAAATTGGTATATTAATCAATGTACTAACAAATAATGTGATATAATATTAGAGATTTTAAATTTTTGTAATTTGTATAATAAGGTCATAATTTTGAAATAATAATGTTTTATCATATGTTAGTATACTAATTAATATATAAATTGATACATATAATACTACCAAAATTTTTATGATCAATTTTTATGAGTAGTTCAGTTATCAAAGGTCCTCGGAACAAATAGTGTTAGTCGGTGATTGTACGTATTCACATTTTTTGGCAAATTTTAAAAAATAGAATGGGTTAGCTTCTGTTTTTTTTTTTTTTTTTTTTTTTTTTTTATTATTGTTTTTCAAATTTTTTTTTTTTTTTTTTGGGTTGAAAAACTCCTTTAATTTTGTGACTTCTCCCATATTGAAAGCATGAGAAAAATATGTTAAGTTAATAAACATTCACATAAAATATTCTTTTGAATATGAATTGTGAAAAATGTACTTAAGGATGATGTATCCATACATATGTGAGTGAAAAGGAATAAGAATAAAAAAGTGACATATTTCTCGTGAGCTATAATAAAAAAGGTCAGGGCATACACATTCATTTGGATTGTACTTAACCTTTAAACATTTTTTTGTTGTTTATGACATTGCTTTATCTCTTAACAAAGGGCTTGAAACCCAAGCTTACCTATTATTAGTGAATAGAAATAGAAAAGTGACATCTCATGAGCCAAAAAAAAGTTAGGGCATACACATTCATTTGGATTGCATTTAATCTTTAAGCACTTTTTTATTGTTTATGACAATTGTCCTATCTCTTAATAAAAGAACTTTGGAACCCAAACTTATCTTATTATTAGAGAAATGAGAGTATTCTTTTACATAATTAACGCTTCGCTCTATTATTGACTCCTATTCTACTCTATTATTTCTTTCTACTTTTGGAGTGGATTGCATTAAATTTATATACTTGAATGACATTATTAGTTTTAACCATATAAACTGAGTAATAATATTCAAATTTTACTTTTAGGCTTTTCATACTGCATTTTTCGTTTCTTAACCTCTTATAGTCCGTACTTCATTTTTCATTTCTTAACCTCTTATAGAGAGAGAGTGTGAGAGGCAATTGAAATGTGTATATTGTTACTCTACACTCTATAAGTTTGTTACTTCTTAACTTGATAACTCTTCAATTCTAACCATATAATTTGCATTATGTTGCATATTAATTAGACATCAGGGTGAAGATTGGCAATATGTTTATGTCATAGTTAGGGATGAAGGTAGACACTCATTGTTTAAGGACAAATTATGTTACAATAACTTATTCTAAAAAGGGTAATTCAATAATTTAGCATTACCTTGAAATAGGTTGTCTCACCCTAAAAAATTTCTAAGATTAGTTAATCACATGTGACAAAATCTGAACCAAACACAACATTATTTGTCCAATCTAACCCCCTTGTCCACAAACCTCCTTGAAGGGTCATATATGGGTGATTCTATTTAGACAAAAAAAAAGTTTCCCACTTCACCTACCTGCACAAGACTTCCCAATGTACAAGTATTACAATGCATATTATGGATGCAATGAGAAATTTATTGTGTAAATAGAAACTCCCATTATATATTAGGCAGGATCTCCTATTTCTCATAATGTGTGAAAGATTCATAATCAATCCTTGCATATGAACACTCTTTTACAGTGGCTGCAGTTGTTATGGGAAGGATAGACAGAACCCAAGAGCACTCTTTTCACCATCATCATAAAGACTGAAGGAGAGTCACCATCGTCAGTCAAATTCAGATGAAGATACAGAAGTAGTGTCAACCACCAAGCACGACTAAGAGGAGTCTAGTTGATTTTCTATTGCGAGTGGTTCCAAACAATGTTGAGAAAACCAGCCATTCTGGAGAACACTCATCTTCTCTGGTTGTAGCTTTTGTTTGATCTAAAGACCAACTGACAGTCATGACATTGTCAGTGCCTCGACACCAAGCCTGAAAATTTCCATAATTTGACACCGGGAATCAACACAAACGATTCAAAATTGCGCATTTACTATAAGACGGAATCAGATGCACTGAAAATGATGTGAAAAGAATGAATTCATTCTATTTTTATTGCATTGAATGCCCATGAATGGAACGATATATCAACAGAGCACATTATTGTAACAACAGCACCAATCGTATCCCTCAACAGAGCACATTATTGTAACAACAGCACTAAGTATCATATCCGTCAACGAATCTCCTCCTCTCCCACACTAAAAATTGGACTAACTTCGCGGCCTAAATAATCCTGCCTTCATAATTGAAGGAGAAGCCTCGTTCTACTCACCTTGTCAGCCACCAAATATTCTCAGGATATAAACATTCTGCAACACTAATTTCCAACAGTGGCAGCACTGGCTTCTTGAGCTTCAATAAATTATAAGAAATGCCAATTGACTGGCCTGTGGACATTTTTACAACGGGAATTTGTTCTGCTACTCTGATCTACCTGATACTGATAGATGTGTTGAATGCCAACGTTTCCTTTTGACATAAACAATCGGGTAAAGGGTTCACATAAAACGCTTCTTCTGACCGAAACCTATCCGTGCCCTTGGTTCCAGAAATGGGGCCTTTTCTCTTCCTTGGGGAGCCTTGCCTGTGAAACCAACAAAAAAGAAGCAAGGAACAATCTTAGTAACAACGGTCACCATGTGGTTTCCCATATTATTAACTACCAGAGAAAGGGCATGTTTGGTTGTGTTTTCGCTTAATGCTTTTTTAATTTCATTTTTCAATATACACAAAAAAATAGTTTGATAAACTGTTTTCAAATAATGTTTTTGGGAGAATTTTCCTAAAACAATCCACTTTAAGAAAGAATCAAAAAAGTTAATTTCAAGAAACTGTTTTTGCACAAAAATGAAAACAATATGAAAATGATGGGTATTTTTGAACTTTTCATTATTTTGTTTCCAAGAACACGAAAAATGAAAGAAAAAAAAAAGAAGCAAAAACAAAAACACAACCAAGCAGCCCCAAATAACTGATTCCTCCAACCCATTCAGCTTAAGTCCATCACTAGTAGAAATTTATTATCCTTCTCCCCAAATATCAACAATGGGAGTGCACAAGAAAAGATTACAGGCCTATATTTATAAGCAGAATAAACATCATTGCAAGAGCCTCAACTATGTTACATGGACTCTGGTACAAGTGTTGGTCGTCCAACCTCAAATTTAAGGGTAAGTGGACTTGGCAAAAAAAAAGAGTCATTTTTATATTTTCAAATTAGTATGCAATTTTTAGTGTTATATGTAACATACAATGTCAAAAAAGGATATTTTACTCATTTTATAGCAATTATAAACAATACATATATCTAATGATAGTGTTAAATATAAATTATTTAAGAGGCATCTGATGTGAAGTATCAGACAAATCCCACACCCTTATCTATGTGCTAGATGTCTGACATGGGTATTTAATTGAAGAGTCCATATAACATAGACCCCAATAGTATTTACAAAAAAAATAATAATATAACAGACCCCAACAATGGGAGTCTTGTACGAAAATTTTCCAATAAAATAAATCACCATAACCAGAGATTTTGTAGGAGGTCCATGTTCTAGAAAATAAAACCTTACAATAGAATAACAAGTTACTGGGACCAAAATAATTTTCTTGAGGAAAACAATCAGGGACATTACACCTAGAAGAACCATTTGTAATTGTCATTGATTTATGTCACAAAGAATAATAATGCATAAAATTATCATATTTGTACAAAAGGGCTGTGGTTAAGGGATCTTTACATTCACATACCGTCTTTTGTGGATTTCGATAATGCGAGTGGAAAGTTTTTTTCCTTCTCTCATTGTTCCCTGGTATATTTTGTCAAAAAGGTGGACAAGGGCTTTCCTGAAGATCAAGAAAAATAAAGAGAAATACTTCAAGAATTGTTGAGAGAATGAATAGTACATTTAAGTCACTGAAACCTGGATGGGCTCTGAAAGATCAATTATCTTGCCTGTCGGGAGAAATGGTCTTCCTATGTCCCAAGAAACGACGATGACCCTCAACTGCCCTTGCCATGTTTCCAGAGTATGAAGGAATAAATATATCACTCTCAACTGACACAATGTAGTCCAGAGCAGCCATTTGAGATGAGTGATTGACAAAAGGCTCTAGCTCCTCTGGTGATGCCAGTTTTTCCTACAAAATCGACAATAAATATAAATTTCTCTATGCTAGCTACCAAACAACATCTAGAACTTCAGATTTTATTAGCTAAGCCCTCACTTCATCTCTTCAAATCTTAAAAAATCAAAACCTAGTGCATGATGCTCCTGCTAAACCAGGGTCAAACGTGCAAAGGGATAGAGAGAATAAAGAACTGCTAGTACTTAAAGATAAAGCCTAGCTTTTAACTTCAAACTGCACAAGTTCATTTCAAGTACTGAGTGCCCAAAAGTTGAATGTATTGTCATTTTATTAATTGGGATCTTGTCATTGACTCTTATTCTATGTGCCATTCAGACATTTGAGCTTGTTGTCTTTTATGCTTTCTGTATTTAGGGGCACTTTGTATTGTTTATGACCAATGATGTATCCATTAAAGTGAAAATTTGATTTGCAGAATTTATACCTCCAAATTACTCTGTTCAACCCACACTTGAAATCAAAACTCTAAGAAATGAGAAGAAAAACTAAAGATACATTTCAGTCATTGTTTTACAGAATTTCTAATGGCTGACTATGCGTACTTTAGCCTTATAAATCATGGCGAAGGCTCTACCCCATACCAACATTCTTGTTATTTTCTCCGTTCTCACATTTTATCTGTCTGTTCGGTAAACCTTGTAGCAGCTCTCTCTTCTACTCTGTGAGAGCAATAAAGAATCTTATAAAGAGGTAAATACAGTACAGGTATGAGGAACACATAAATAATCTTCAAAATAGCTCAGCGTATCTCAATGTCTAAAATAAGTCAAATACTCTACAGTATCTATCAACCATTCCCCACAACTCTCCATAATATGCCTCAGTGATCATTCAAACTTGTTACAGTAAACCAATAAAAATATTAAAGACCAAAATGCCAGATTATGCATGAAATAGACGAGATATAATCATTTGTATGATGGTTGGAAGAATGTTACTTTATGCAGGTTGTCTCCATTTCCAAATCCTCCTCCTGCCTTCATGCTTCAGTAAAAAGTTCAAATACCCAAAACAAACAAATAATACAAAGGGGGAAAAAAAAGATTTGTTTGTTCAGATTTTATACAAGCGAATGACAAGCATGTTTGCCATCATGGGATCATGCTTTCTGAGAACAAACTTCACATATTGATTTTTGTCATTTCTTCCGCATTCTGATTTTCAACTCTATTTTATTTTTTGGAAGGCTAAAAAAAGAAAGGGACATTATCTCTAGCTTTCACTGCCGCCAGTTTCATGCAAAACGAAGGTTCTTGGTCTGGAAGTCCACTCTTTTCTTGGGCATGGATTGATCACCGATGTGTATTTAGTGACAAAGCCAAGTAAAATCTTGACAATTACTTGTATGTAATATAGGAACAAAAAAAAAAATCTTAAAAAATCTTTACCCAAGACAACACTTTCACTTTAAAATATGCAGTTGTCAGAAAGAACTGCAAACAAAAATTCAAGCATATCATGGCTGAGTAAGGTAGTAATAATAATAATAAATAATAAAAAAAATAAAAAACCAAATAAATGATTAGCTGATGAAAAAGAACTCTGATGGAGAAAGTTTCCAACACCAGTTTTCAGTTTTTGTACTCGACTATTAAGTGGCCCTCTTTTATAATGGGGTTTTACACCACACTGCCATTCATTTACAATGTTCAAGTCCAGATGATGATAAAAGGTAATCACTATGTTATAATATCAGTGAATTTTCTCAAGTTTTTGTCACCTCCAAGGTGCATTCACTATTTCAAAATAATGGGAGCATCACATAGCAGTATCTGCAGTTGGGTGTATCCCCCCTGTATATGGCTCCCACTTGCTCAGCTGTTTCTCTGTCTGGTTACCTATCACAGACTTGATTCAAAATGGGTTGTGCCAAAGAAACTTTCCAATTTAGCAAGGAATGAGAGAGACGCCAACGTCTTTCATCAGATGCCCTATCTCCGCTTGTGCACCCCTTACCGTTCTTGCTCAATGTTTGAAACAGCTGCGAAGACAGTCCTAGAAGCGAAGCCTATCGCCACGCACCGACCATCGAATACGAGATTGGGCCTCTAACAAAAACCGATATCAGATTCAATTATTTAGGATACAGAAGATTATTTTAACCTAGATCTAGCCTATAACAAAAACTGATATCAGATAATGCTAAATCCAGGTTGAAACCCAACCCATTAACACATTTGCTGACAGGGACAGCACACCCACTTAATCCTGTAATCTTTGAGAAAAAAAATGTACCAAGATATCCCTCAGCCTATGAGCCATTAATCTCAATTGCATTATAACCAGTTTGTATAACAACTTAAAGTTGGCATACGGTCCCATTGATGTCTAACATCATCCTTTGACCATACATGTTCTTAAGCAACTTCTAAGACCTAGCTTCCAATCACAATGAAAATATATCAATTTTCAAGAAACTAGAAATCAGATTCAATTCTTTAGGAGGCCACAGATTAGTTTTTGGAATACTAGATGTGACGTATAACCAGAACTGATATCAGATGATGCTAAATCAGGTTAAAACTCAACCTACTGACATGCTAGCTGAAAGGCATAGCAGTGTAGCACACACCACCTTGTATGATTACAAACAACTCCCTTAAATCCTGAAATCTTTGAGAAACAATGTACCAACATATCCCTCAGCCTACGAACCAATAATCTCAATTGCATTATTACCAGTATGTATCACAACTTAAGGTTGGCATATGGTCTCATTGCTAGTGCTAAATTATGATTACTTCCTCTAATTAGCATAGAAGTAGACAGCACAGACGGTGCACATGGCATTACTCAATTAGCATTGGTGATTGTCATCAAAGTGTAGCATTGCGATAGTCATGTAACCCAATGAATTAAACTAGGATAGACGTACAAACTCGGAGATTGTTCTTATGTTCTATGAGCTACCACACACGGTCTATAACATTTTTTTAAAGTCATTCAATTAACATTACATAAATAGTTTTCACAATCCGTGTTTCTCATGAATTCAGACATGCACAAGGCCCTTCCACTCCAAGTGGAAAGGGTGCCTTTAGAGTTCAAGAGATTCTTATTAACAATAACAGCACAACCATCTACTTTCGGGTAAAGAAATACCTTCTTCATTAATAAGGGATAGCGCGATTGCAGATCAACCATATGAGAATCACCCCCATACATCTCTCCAGCAGCGATATATATGGGGGTGCTTGACAGGAATCCCATAGCAGTGAGGAATAATCCAACTTCCTTTGGAGTCAAGGGGCAATATCCTTTGGCTCTTTGTTCCGTGGCATCGATATCCTTTACTTTCCAATATGAAGTGTTCTCTCTACAAGTTCAAAATGAAAACATGACATATAAAGTCAATCCCAGGCAGCATATCCATTAAAGGCTGTTCAGTCAAATAAGTACACAACTCAGAAACGCAAGTATATGTAAAATTATAGAGACATTTCCCACCTGATTATCTTCAGTTCATCAGCTTCCTCGGGGGATAAATCATGCGTGCACCCACTAAAAGCAAGCATGTCCTTTTCATATCGTAAATGCAAAGCAATGTATGGACCATGAGACCTCATCCGATCCACCAACAACTACAAAAAGAAATGGTACTGCATTACCCAAACGGAAATATATAGCCACTCCAAAAAGTCAAGATTAGTATTAGAGATGTTACTTTTCCCATTGCTTCAATTTGTGGTGAGAAACGGAGGGCTTCATAACAAGCTCGACAGCGCAGCTTCTGAATGTCTGGAGGCAGATTATTATTTGCCAGTCGAGAATCAGACTTAGCTGCTCGAATAACCTAAGGAAGATGAGAAAATTCAAATATTACAATTTTTTGATAGGTGAATATTGCATTTGAAATATTAAATTATATTCCCCCCAAAAAAAATACTTCAGTCCATAAACCTGATAATCCATCCACAAGCTAGCAATCTCATCCTGGTAATAATCAATACCGGACCAGCTCCTAAAGTGCTTAACTACTCTAGTAGCATTTGCCAGTTCCTTAGGAAGCTTTTTAATGACTATTACATCATTAGCCAAGGAACTAATAAAATGATCCTCATCAAACACATCAGAAAATACGCTGCAGTTTGAACATGTAATGTTAACAACAGTATCAAGCATGCAAAAAATTTATACATAATTGCGAATTATGAATTTGAAAAATGATACCTAGTGTCATGCCAAAATGAGCGCTTATCAAGTTCTGGGATTACAAGTGTAGCATTTATAATACGGGCAACAGCAACCATGTCACATATCTGAAAGTTGAAAATAAGATAGTTCTTCAGCTCAATGTAATATAACTGTATCAACAACATTATGATAGTGATGAAATGTATGACACCTTGGCAGCTTTACTTCTGCATGGCTGTTGTGCCATACATTGCAAAATATTCCCAAAAAAAAAAAAGAAAAGAAAAGAAAAGAAACAAAAAAAGTGCAATAAGTTACTTACAAATTGTTATACTAACATATAATCAACAATAGACAGGTAAAAGGAAGCAATTATAGAAGCAAGTAATTTCCGAAGGCTAGATTACAGTAGCAAAATAACAAATAAAAGGAGTGTGTTACACGCATATTTTGACAACTAGGAACTGATTCAAAGAACATCAACTAGCCAATTTCATTAAATGTGGTAATTACCATAAATAGGACGGATGGGATCAATCTGCTTTTAAGTTTTTGGAATTGACCATTATAAATATAGTAAGTACCTCATAGTAATAGAACCAAACTAATCATGGTTTGAGTTCAAATTTACATCCGTAAAGCTCCAGATGCTAATTTGGCATACTCACGGACATGGAAGGTCTTTTAATGTGCCAAAAGAAGTCAATGATACAATTAGACATAGTATTGTTCACGTCAAAGAAGGATGCTCACTTCCTACGATCATTCATCTAATCTGGCTTGGAGGCACATTTCACTATTCGGAAAGGAAGAGACTTCTGTCCCCATAGCAATTCACAATCAGGGATCCATTCACATTTTATGTCATAAATGTGCGATAGGAAAGCATACTCAATTTCTTGCAACCTTCACCTCAAGTAAGTCAGCTATAAATGTTTATTTTAGTACATTGAATAAAAGTAAAATTAAAGTTGTAATAGGAAGAGCTGAAGACATAAGAATGTTTACCACTTATTTGTAATTATTTTTCAAAACTCCCACTGAACTGAAATTTCCCCAAAAATAAATAAATAAAACTGTAACTACTCTTTTGAATAAGAATTATGTGAAAGCATTTCCACAATACTCCTAAAATCTGGCAAGTATTGGCAAAAGCATATTGACTGTCAAACCTTAAAATCTCATAACAGGTTATGGCTGGAGTGGTTATACTATGTTAGGTTTACCACAGAAAGGGGGAAAAAATCCCTAATAACAGAAGCACTTATTATCAGGATGGGAGTAGCTTGACCAAAGGTAAGATTAAGCCCAGCTCAGAACAGAATTAACATGAGAGAGATAGAGAGAGTACAGACCCCAGCTCGCATCTGATTTAGTCCACCATTTGAATGAACAAGAAGGTAACCTTGAGACTCATCAGGAGCTGATGAACAACAATTTTATGAATGAACAAATAAATAATTAAATGAAAGTTATGAATGAGTTTCATAAGTGTAATCTTGAAGCAAAATCACAACTCCCTTACGTTTGTAGGTAGAACCTGGCTCAACACAGGGCACATAGTCTCGATTTGGTGGCGGCTTCCATAGCTTGTATACATCGAAAATTCCACTTGCACCATCCAACTGTCAAGTCTAAAGGAGTGAAAACATGACTATTTTGGATGAATTTACACATGTTTTATGTCACCATGTATAATAACAATGACAGCAAACCGCACAATATACCAGATTAAATTAAAACATCCTTCTTATTCATGAACACCGATTAAAAAAAGGACAGACCAGAAACTAAATAAATAAATTTCTTAAAATGGGTTTAAAATGAATACAAAATTAATGAGTCAAAGGCAAGCTGATAGGAATATCTACTAAGAGAAGCAAAAAACCTTGCGAGCAGGGAGAGGAGCTCTTGACAAATGAGGCGGTGCTACTTCTAGCTTCCAGCTTCGCTCTCCTCCCAATTTTTGGTATCCAATTTCTTGTTGCTACAAAATTGAAACCCAGATCAGTAAACAATCTAATTTTATACCCCTAATTAATTGATGACAATTTAATAAGATATCATAATACTAAGAACAAAATTTCCAAATTATTTCCAAAAATGGCTACTTACATGTACACACCTCATCTTAACAATAATCAAAAGAGGAACTTTGAAGCATTCAAATAACAATACTTTATATATAGATTCAAAGAAGAAAATATCCGCAACCACAATTAGCCGTTATTTTTTGGGGGAAAAACAATCTTCCTGTGAAATTTTAATATAATTATAAAATCAGTACAAGAAATTAAAAACTGAAACAAGTGGATTATAAAGCTTCAATTTTAAGTCATTAACACATACAATGATACGTATATTTGTATATACATCCAAATATCAGTAAAGCACGGCAAACCAAAGTCCGAAGATCAAAGAAGTCCAGAATTCACAAAACCCTAGAATCAGATTGAGAGAGAGAGAGAGAGAGAGGTGACCATGGGGAGCTTGTAAGAGTCAGGTAGCTTGGAAAAGAACAGGCGTACGTGGGCATAGAGCAGGGCCAGTAGGCCTAATGAACCTATGGCGCACGTCAGCAACTTCCTCAGCAGCCCTAACGTCTTCCACCTCCGCCGCTTCATCTCCTCTCTTTCTCTCTATCTCTCTCTCTCTCTCTAAAACACACACACAAACTAATAATGTGAAAAACGATTACTCGACGCCATTTCTGCAACTCAATCTCTCTCTCTCTCTCTCTCTCTCTCAATGTTATTTTTATTCCATCCTTCCTGTTGTCTGTGAAATTATGGTTTCAGAGAGGCAAAATGAGAGGCATTTATATTTGTGGGTTCGCACAGCGAAGGCTAATAAATGAGAGGGTGCTATAGAGAGAGAAATATAGACCAATTGGGTTGGGTTTGGGGTGAGAGATTTGAGAAGACAACAAAGAAAAAATAATAATAATCATAGAGCTGTTCTATACAATTTGATCTTTGCAATCTATCCAATAAAAATCAATGGGCTGGTTTGAAAATCTTGGGTTCTGTTTGGTTAGAGTTTCAAATTATAGTTTTATTCATTGATTTAAGTGTATTGTTTGTTTTGAATTTTTAAATCATAATTCTATACTTATTTTTCAAAATTTATTTTAAAACATAATCATTACTTTTCAAAACTCATAACCAAACATATAATTCAAAACTCAATTTAAATCAATATTTTAATTTTGTTAAGATTTTAAATATTTTAATTTTTAAATATGTTACGATTTTTTTAATTTTTTAATTTTTTGAATATTTTTAAATATTTTAATTTCAAAATATTACGATTTTAATTTTTTAAATTTTAAAATATTTTATAAAAATAAATTCAAACTCTATTTTATAAAAATATTTTTAAATATTTTAATTTTTTTGTTATGTATTTGGTTACGATTTGAATATAGAATTGTGAAAGTAGTATGGAATTTTGAATTATATGTTTGGTTATGAGTTTTAAAAATAATTTCTTAATTGAGTTTTGTTTTATGTATTTGATTACGATTTGAGTGGAGAGTTATTTTTAAATTTAAAATATTAACATTTTAAATTTTTTGAATATTTAATTTATTTAAATTTTTACTATTTAAATTTTTTGAATATTTGTTTAATTTTTTACTTATTAAATTTTTTAGATTATTTAAATTATTTAAATATTTATGATTTAAATTTTTTGAATATTTATTTTGAAAAAAAAAAAAATTTCCTTTGTCGTATTTTCAATTTAAAAAATTGATTAATATTATTTTCTGTTAATAATAAATTTTTTTAATTGAATTTTAAAAAGAGTTTGGTTATGAGTGTTGATCAGAATTTTCAATAGTGTGAAAGTAGTGTATTTTGTTATGAGTTATAACAATTTGAATTAAGTTTTGAAAACTCTTTCCAAAACTCATAACCAAATAAATTTCCTTACTTCACATGTCAAATCAAACTTTCAAAACTCAATTCCACACTCAATTCAAAACTCAATTCAATATTCTCTTTAAAAACCATAACCAAATAAACTTTTTACACTCAAATCACAATTCCACAACTCACAAACTCAAAGCTCATACTCTCAAATCATATTTACAAAACTCTACCAAACGCAACCTTGGTATTTTAATTGATTTTTTTACTTTTTAATTATTTTAATTTAGTTAAAAAAAGTTATGTTTATAATGATAGTTGTCTTCTTCTTTTTTTAATTAATATAATAATTTTGAAAAAAAATAAAATAATTATAATTTAGATGAGATATCTTATGTTATTTATTATTTTAATCTTTATTTATTGTTTTAGTCTCCAACCTCCTCTCTAAACATCCCAATACAAAATTTTAATCTTGGGTTTTTTAAAGTATGCATTAACTCACTTTAGGGGGTGTTTGGAAAGTTGATTATCTTAGTTTGTTATTTTAGTTTTTATCTATTTTAGTAGGTTAAAATAGTTGTACTTGGGAAGTAAATTGGATTTTTTTTAGTAGTTAAATGTGATATTTGTGAGAGAAAAAAATAAAATAATTATGAGTTTGATGTGATATTTTATCTTATTGACTATTGTAGCCTATTTAGTCTTTTTAATGTCATTTTAGCCCAAAAAATCAAAAATTCTATTGCAAACACCCCATAACCCCACTATCATAGAAAATTAAATAGGTTATAAATGTTGTATTGTTGGAGAGCAAATTTATTTGGTTTGGATTTTTAGAATTCATTTTTCAGAAAAATAATTTTTTACTGATTTTTTTTGATATTCTAAGCAATTTTTTTAATTTTTAAATACACCTAACATAAATGCATTTAAAAAATATAATACTTGTGAAAAAAAATATTTAGCAAATTCACTAAATACCAAAAACATATTAAAAAAAAAAATGAGAATTCAGTACATTTTTTTATATTTTTGTATATTTATTATTTTTTAAAAATATTTTACTTTTGAGATATATCTAAGTAAGGTACATCTAAAAAAGTAAAAAAAAAAAATTGCCTAAAATTTTAAAAATATTCACTAAAAACAAAAAAAAAATACAAAAAACAAAAAACTCAATTTTCATAAAATTGAATCCAAAAAATTGAAATCAAACATAATTGCCTCTACTGTTCAAAAAAACATAATTGCCTCTATTTTAATATTTTTTATATACTTTTCGTAATAGAAAATTTTTTAACATTTTTTTTATTTATAAAAGTGAATACCCTTTAATTTTAAATGAAACATTTCGTGGCTTTAAAAAAAATTTTGAATGCCCTTTATTTTTAAATTTTGAATGACATTTTCCTTACACCATATAGTTTAATTATAAGTAAAAGTAAAGGGTATTTGAAATTAAAAAAAAAAATCCATAAAATGTCATTTAAAAATAAAGTTTCTTTGTTGATTAATATTATGGATTTTTTTCTTTTTATATTTGTTATAATTTTTAGATTTATTTTTCTTACAACATATAATTTAAGTATGATTGAAATTTAAAAATAAAAAAATCACGAAATGCTATTTACAAAAATAAAATTTAATTTTATAATTAAAAAATATTTTTAAAAATTTCATTATGAAAAGTATATAAAAATAGAGGCAATTAAAAAAAATGGTAATTTGGTCTCTAACAATACAATATGACTAATGTTATATGTACTGTATTAATTAATATACTAATTGATGATGTGACATAATTTAAGATATTTTTTATATTTATAATTTGTATAATGAGTGAGGTCAATAATAATGTCATAACTTGTGTTAGTACACTAGTTAGTACATTAATTGGTATATGTAGCACCACTCATACAATATTATAACTTATTCAATTTGAATAATGCTATATTGTGATAACCGGTTTCGTTGTACGCCGCTTCACTCATTGTCCTTATTGGGTTCGTTGCGTTCGGAAGTTTTCATCAAATTTCTATCCTTGTTTATTCCGGGTTTGAATGTCACTTGTATCGAAGGGTGCACGGTCGAGTTCGGAGTGTCTGGAATCAAACCAGAAAATTTCTAGGCTGGAGGACCAGGGTCGCATGTGCGAGGTCTAGGGCCGCACGTGTGGAAGAGGGCCACACGTGCGGGAGATGAGGCCGCACGTGCGAGGAAGTGGGGAATTTTAAGCCTTGCACACTGCATTATATACAGGTGCGGGGTGTAGTGCGGATTAAGAGGGCCACACGTACGGTGGAAAGGCTGCGCCTGCGGAAAGCAGGCTTTGCACGTATGGGGGCAAGTGCCGCACGTGCAGAACGGGCTGAGTCCGAAAAATCTATTTTTTTTTTCTCTTTTTGGCTGAGTGTGTATCACTTTTTAACCCTCCCTTCTCACTCTAAAAACACTTTTGCTCCTCCTTCTCTCTAAACTTCTCATCAAACACAAAAAAACCCCTTGATTTCTTACAATCCATTGGGTCTAGATCCATCATCTCTCACAAGTTTTGGAGAACAAAGCAAGAGCTTCATTTTTGTACGGTGGAGATCGAATTTCTTCACCTTTTGATTCTAGGGTTTTATCAAATCTCTTCATCAAGCTTGAGATAAGGACTTCTTTGAGTTATATATACATGTTTATGCAAGGTTAATGTGATTTTGGAGTTTTCTTAAAGACATTATAAAGAAAGTTTTGGTTTTAGCTCAAGAAATTAGTGGTTTTACAAAAGAAATCTATCTTTTGTTTCTTTGAAAGATTTTCTTAAATAGTTGAAGCACATTGTCATAAAAATGATATTTTTTGTGAGATTTTACCAAGAAATAGAGAAATCCATTCTTTGGGTGAAACACCTAGAAATTTTGAGGTTTTTGTTAGATGTTGGGAAATTATGATTCTACTTGTGTTCAATGAATGTTCATATGGAGATTTCATGATATTAGATGTAAAATATCAAACCTTGTAGTATTTGCGAAATTAGTAAATTTCCTTGGAATCTATTGTTTATGTAGATATGTATATAAATCTTGAAATGACAAAATGTTGAGACCATATGAGATGTGGAAATGCTGCAACACTTGGATAGATGTAAGGGTTCATGAGTTATACATGTTAAATGTATTGGAAAAAGGAAGTGAAAATTGTGATTGCAAATGAAACAATTGTGGGAAATTATGTAAATGGTTAGATGATACGTTGTGTGGGTAATCACTACATGGCATGATTAATTGTTGCATTGCATAGATAAGTGTGGCATTGGCATTTCAATATATTGCTTGTTATAAAGATTGAGTTGAGATTTAAAACTTGCATTGAGAAAGAATTATTGAGAAATGAGAAATATTGAAATGTCTTGGGGTAAATACGTTGGTAAGTCTGAATAAGAGGTGTAGATGGAATTGATTAAGTTGGCCTGAGTGTCCGGAGTGAAAGACCGAAAACACGCGCGGAGGATGTGCCACTTCCCTTCCAATTAGTAACCGGTAAAGTGGGATTTTTTTTTTTTTGTAGTGCTAGTTATGCCTACTTGCAGATACCAATCTAGGGATTACTTGAGTGGTATTTACCGCCCCAATTAATCAAATCGTAAATTTTTGAATTGTAGAGAATTTCAAGTTATCATTGTGCATGGGGAGTTTTCAAAGAAGATGTAAACGACATCTTTTTCAAGGCATAGCATAGCATAGCATGTGCATTTTATATCGTGAATTCCTGTATAAATGTATATACTTTGTTAAGATTTCTCTACTGGGTTTTATGCTCACTCCTATGGGATTTTGGTGTAGGGAAAGATGTGGTGAACCCGCCAAACTAGGGCGTGGAAGTTTGTATTGAGAGCACACGACTCTTTTGTTGTAATTGTGTTTTTTTTTTAACCAAGGACCCTAACTGTTTGGGTCCGAGAGGCCATTTTTGTATAACCAAGCTTAAGTCTTGGAAATTGTAAGCCTTTGAGGGCATTTTATTTATTTTTGGGATTTGATGTTCTACATGCTATAGATTCATATATTTTATATTCTTGAATATATAATTCGCATGTGGGACTATTTTTGTATGGACCTTATGGATTAATGATGTAAAAGTGGGAGAATTGATATTATTCTTTAATAGATGTTGGTTGATGTACCTAATTTATATTGTATTATTTTGGAGTGTTACATATATGCACTAATTAGTGTACTAACTAGTATACCAATTGATAATGTGGCATAATTTAAAAGGTTTTTAGTATTTGTAATGTGATTAATGAGTGTGGTCAATAATAATGTCATAACTAGTGTTGGTACACTAGTTAGTACACTAATTGGTGCATGTAGCACCACCGATTCAATTTTCTATGATAGTAGAGTTAATTAAGGTGAGTTAATACATCCCTAAACAAAACCTATTAAATTTTTAGGTAAATTATAAACACACCCCTTGAGGTTTGCTTAAAGTACAGATTGCTCCCTCTAGTTTGAAAAATTACTAGTACCCCTTTGTTGGAATTCTTTATTTAACAAAATTAACTAAAAAAAATGAAATTTATAATTTCCCTCCTATACAATAATAAAATTACTTCAATTATTAATTAAAACATATTTCTAACATAATTAAAAATTATTAATTGACTTAATGATTTATTAATAAAATGAACAATTTGTTATGAAATTAGAAATCTCAAGAAGTAGAATGTAATTTTCAAAACAATAGAGGGTGATTTGTATTTTAATTAAATCTCAGGGGGTGTATTTGTAATTTACCCTTAATCTTTATGTGTAGAAAATGAATAATGTTATATGCACCAATTGGTATGCTAATTAGTGACTTTTTTTTACTTTTGTAAAAGAAAAAGTGAAATATTATGGTCTCGATGTGATATTTTATCTTATTTAGCCTATTTTATCTTTTGTATATTTTTAGTCCCAACCTAAATTGCCAAACAAAGCCTAAGTTAATACAATCTACATTATTATATAAGTATAAACATTGTTTGGTCTTTGAACCTTGGATTTCTAATTCTATTTTCATAAATTTTTGAATTTAAAAATTATAAAAATATACATGACACATTATCATTGATTCTTTCATTTAATGTTTTAATTGAACTCTTGATTAATATGGAAAAGCTTTTAAATTTATTAATTTATGAACTATTTAAGGAATTTATTATTAATACTATCCAATTTGTTTGGTTATGGTTTTCAGAAAATTCTACTTTTTTATTTTTCGTATTTTAATATTTTCAATGAATTTTTTAAATATTTTAAGTAATTTTTTTTAATTTGTAGACACATCTAACATAAATACACTTAAAAAGTGTAATATTTGTGAAAAAAATCTTTAAAAAATACACTAAATACCAAAAAATACAAAAAAAAAAAGAGTGAAAATTCAGTACATTTTTCGTATTTTTGTGTATTTATTAATTTTTTTAATAAATATTTTACTATTTAGATACATTTAAGTAAGGTACATCTAAAAAAGTAAAAAAATTGCTTCAAATTTAAAAAATATTTACTAAAAACAAAAAAAATACGAAAAATAAAAAACTCAGTTTTCAGAAAACTGAAACCAAACACACTGATCTATATTTATATTATATATCTATAATTTTAAATTGAAAATAAAAACTTCATATGTATGTTTGGGAAGTTGGGTTTGGAGATTTTTTTGGCTAAAATAGTCACAAAAAACAAAATATGTTTTTTTAACCCAATAAGACAAAATATCACATCCAACTCACAATCATTATATTCTTTCTCTTACAAAAAAGTCAAAAAGGCCAAAAAAGCCAAAAGCCCTTCCCAAACCAAGCTTTTTAGCCCCAGGCTAAAATAGTCAAAAAGCCAACTCACTTCCCAAACGAACCATAGGCCCTGTTTGGTAGGACTTATTTCCAGCTTATTTCAGCTTTTAGCTTAATTTAAGCTATTTTGATGTGTTTGGTTCAGCTTAACAATACAGCTTATAACTTTTTGTAAGTCAAAAATCAACTTATTCTTTGAGTGAGGGAGGAGAAGCTTAATTTATAAGTCAAAAATCAGCTTACGTTCACAGCTATAAGTTATAAGCTGTTAGGCTATAAGTTATAATCATTTTCCCACAGCTCTACCAAACGGGGCCATAGAAAGTCAAAAAAGGAATTTCAGCCGTTTCTTTTATCAATATTTAGATATAAAAATTTAATACATTTTTTAATATTTTTTTCATATTTATTGATTTTTGTAAAGATTTTTTCACAAATATTTCACTACTTTAATATATGTAAATTAGATGCATCTAAAAAAAAAAAATAAAAAAAAAAATGACCAAAACATTGAAATATCAAGAGAGACTAATGTAATTTTTTAAAAAAAAATTCCTCACAAATATTTTTTAAACACTTTTAATCTTACAGGCTTAAGGAGAAACTCACATTCACTACCTAAATTTAACTAACTTTCAAATACCAAGTAAAATTTATCTGACCTTACGGTCATTTCATTTCCCATCATTTTTGTTACTGCTGTGACATTCAATAAAATGAGTAATATTTAAATGAATAGTTAAAATAAAAATTAGAATTAGAATAAAAACATTAGTATAAAAAATGCTTGAGAATGAGAAGGCCCCAATAAAGCTCCAACAAATTCCATTGAATAAAGCTATAAGTACTAATTGGTATATCAATTAGTTAGCAGATAATGTGACATAATTTTAGAGGATTTGGGTCTCTGTAGTTTGTATAATAGGTGGGTCCATAGTTTTAAAGTGACAATATCATAACATATATAGGTACATTAATTGGTATATATAACACCACTAAATTCCATTTTCATTAATGTTAAGCTCAATGGGCCAAAAAAAGAAAGAAAAAAATTTGATTAAAAAACTAAAACAAGTCAAGAAGTTATTAAAGTGTTTATCATTAACTAAACAAATTAAATGTCACATTAATTTTTTAAGAGAAAATTGGTGATAAATATTGGAACAATCTTCTGTGTAAATAAAATAATTTGAAACTATTCAAACAAAATAAAATAAAACTTACAGTATTTATTTTATAGAACCGAATAAAAAAAATTCAAAGACCAAGTCGAGTGTGTGACACTCTATCCTTAAGACAGATTCGCCCCGCTACAGTGCTTACGGTTGAGTGGCGTCTATCTCCCAAGATACAATGATCTTCACAAAATTGTTGTAGCACACCAAACAAATTTGTACGGCGAACCAAACCTTGTGTTCTATACTCTCTATGATTTTTCCTAAAACTAGAATGAAGAAAAATGCACTAAAAGAAATCTGGACAGCAAAAAACAAAAATTGTAGACTCAATTTCGGGTCCTTTGCAGGAAATGAATCTATATATAGGCACAAAAAGTGACCAAAAATCTGTCCCAACAGGTGTATAAACTGCCGAACAGATGTGACACTGTTTTGAACAGGTTCTATTTGAAAATTGAATCTGTCCGTTGCATTGAACAAATTTTCAAACAAAAAGATCCGTTGGTTGGTTGGTTGGTGCAGTTTTTCAAACCTGTTGGAACTTTATTAATTAAACTATTTGGAATATATATATATATTAAACTATTTGAATAGTTTAATAAATAAAGGAAGAGGTACAAACTTTAGGAAACTACTTAGGAATCCAAAATTTGAATTTAGAATTAAATTAAATTCCCACAATTACAAACTTTAGGAAACCACTTAGGAACCCAAAATTTGAATTTAGAATTAAATTAAATTCCCACAATAATTTTTATTGAAAAAATTCAAATGAATTTTATCTAAAAAATTAATGTTAGACCTGAAAACGACGTCAACTTCCCATTCACTCATAAATGGTTTTGACGTTCTGTCTTCACCGTGTGACTTGCCACGCGGCAAGGAACACTTCACCTCTTCGGACCCACCCCAAAAGACGTACGGGGCCCACTCAATTTTGGGCTTAGAGTCGGTCCAAAATATGCCTATATTAACCATTTTTCCAACAATCCCCCACATGAATGGAATTTGACAGAGAGAAAATGCAACAACATGATCTAATTACAGAGAGTACAGAAATTGGAAATATTCTGCAAAGGATAGGTAGCTTTTGGTTTTGAACCTTCCCTTGTGAGACACTATCGGATTTACTAGCTAACCAGTGAACATGATGTCTTGAACTG